>SWKT01000038.1:0-444594 GCA_011058875.1 Neopestalotiopsis sp. 37M | reverse complement strand
AAGCTTGGATTTAATCCATTTATTTTAAACGAATTAGCGTATTATAATAAAAATTATAATATCTTTATTATTATTTACGTAGATAATCTCCTGATATTTAATCCTAATTTACGGAAAATTAACTAATTAAAATAAAATATTTCGAAAGACTTCGAAATAAAAAACCTGGGCCCAATCTCGTATTTTCTCGGTATATAAATTAAAAAAAACCGGGAAAAAAAAACCATTCGCATCAACCAATCGATTTACCTCAAACGCCTACTAGAAATTAACGGGTTTTCCGATATAAAACCTTTTAATATACCGCTAAATCCTAATTTTCCGAAATCGTTATATATAAGCAAAAATAACGAAAAACCGGCTTCCTCGGAATTTATCCACCGATATTAGCACTTATTAAATAGATTAATATACGCTATAATATAAATTAGGCCTAATCTAGCTTACCCTATATCGTTTCTAGCCAGATTTATATAAAACCCATTAAATACTTCGATAAAAGGTGTAATAAGGGTTTTTAATTATATAAAATCCCATCTCCACCTTAGAATTACCTATAACGGAACTATAAAACCCGGATTAATAAAATATTCCGATGCCGATTTTGCTAGGGATTACGAAACCCGTAAATCTACGTCCGGTTATTTATTTACCTTAAATAACGGACCGATAAATTAGAAATCGAAAAAACAATCAACGATTTCCTTATTAACCACCGAAGCCGAGTTTAACGGGCTAAAGCAGGCTACCCGGGAGGCTATTTAATTAAAAAATCTCCTCGAAGAAATCGGTATTAATATTAATACCGTATTAATTAAAAAAGATAATACGGGAGCCATTAATTTGGCTTATAACCCCGAATATCATTAACGAACGAAACACACAACTATTCGATATTATTACGTTCGTTAAAAAGTCGAAAATCAAAACATTCGTATCGAATATATATCGACGAATAATATTCCAGCAAACGGCCTTACGAAACCACTTCCCAGGGATAAATTCCAAAAATTCGTAAAACTATTAAACTTAACCGATACTATTTAACAAAAAGAGTATTGCACGGATATTATACAACATCGGATAATATATAAAAATAGCATTATAACGCATATTATATCGTTATAATAGCTATAAAGGCTATAAAAATATCGGTTATTAACGATATCTTTAACATCCGGTAAAACCCCACTAAATAATGGCCATTACGGTGGCAACACTATAAGGTAGCCCCACCCAAATACCTTCTTTAATATTCCACCACTTTCCTTAATTATAAATCAACCATATTATTAATTAACTTAATTACAAATCAACTTAATTAATAATATATTCCAAAATATTCTTATTAATTGATTTTATAGGTATAAAAGGGAGTTATTCTACTTATAATTAGTTTACTTTTTTTCTCTCCTTAAGCCTTAATAACACCACGTTTTTCAGCTTATTCCAAACGATTCTACGAATCTATACTTAAACGCTTCCCTATGCCTAAGGTATATAATTATCCAATCAGACCTTAGAACATTTTTTTTTATATAAAAAAGCTAATAACGCAAAAGAATTAGCTTATACGTTCTTTCGAACGATAGCTAATTAGCACGGATTATTAAACGAGATTATTTTAAACCGAAATAAGCTATTTATATCGAAATTTGGAAATTACTTATTAGCTAATTAGGATGCGACCATAAGCTATTTATAGCCTATTATCCGTAGATAAACGGATAAATAAAACGAATAAATTAAATATTCGAAAAATATTTACGATGTTACGTTAATTATTAATAAAATAATTGGGTTATATTATTGCCATTTGCGCAATTTGCATATAATAATATAATACGAGAATTTATACGGATATTATTATTTTACGCTAATTACGGCTATAAACCAGATATTATAAAAAAACCCGTAAAAAGAAAGGAATTTGTATTATATATAATCGAGTATATAAGGTAGCTAAAAAAATTATAAGCAAAATTTTAATAAAATTTTATCGTTTTATAAAATAAAATTAAAGAATATTACGATAAAAAAAAATTAGGGGATTAATTTTTGCGGAGGGAGATAAAATTTACTTTTTATGCAAAAATATTAAAATAAAACGACCAAGCGATAAATTGGATTTTAAAAAGCTGGGATTATTTAGAATCGATAAAAGAATTTTAGATATTAATTACCGATTTAAGCTATTAAAAATTATAAGAAATTATAAAATATTTTATATTTTATTATTAAAATTAGTATTAAAGGACGCTAAAATCGACGAAACGCTAGAAATAAAACTAAATTAGCAAAAATATATCGTTGAGAAAATTATCGATTATAAGAAGGTTGGACGCGGATATTAGTTTTATATTAAATAAGAGGATTACTTATTTGAAGAAAATATTTGGGAGCTTAGGAAGGCAGTGGAGGATTGTGTCGCTTTGGATTAGTATTTTTAGGATTAATAAGCGGATTAAGATTTATAAAATTATTTTCGAAACCGAAAGTCGATTAATTTACCTCGTTAGGAACCCTTATAAATTAAAAATCTTTTATTATAAATTGCTTGTGGTTGTTTAAGGCAGGAATTAGATTATCCTTTTTATTTAGCTTTAATATGCTACGCTATACTTCCACGATCGTTTTGCCTTTTACCCGATCGCGTATTTTCCGGATACGATCCAGTCGATTTAAAGCAATCGATAGCTATATTTAAAAATCCGTTATTTAATAATGGATTTCCACTAAATTTTTATTTATTTTATTTTTTTCCGTATTTAATTTGCGCTATTAAAAAAGCAGCTTTTTTAGAAAAGAAGCTATTAGCACCCTATTATAAAACCGATTTTTGCTGATATATGCCGCGTAACGCGACGATTTTTCTATTATTTTATATTTTTTTTAAGCCTAAAATAATAAAAATAAGGCATATCGGCAATAAAGCTATAAACGGTAATAGCGCTTAAAAAAATCGCGCTTACGAGTTTTTTTTAATTTAGATTTTTTAATTCGATTTAATATAATAAGCAGATATTATAATAAAGCATAAAGGAAAGAGTCCGAAGGACTATGGTAGGTGGGTATTACGATTTATTTATG
This sequence comes from Neopestalotiopsis sp. 37M, assembly GCA_011058875.1. Classification (NCBI taxonomy): domain Eukaryota; kingdom Fungi; phylum Ascomycota; class Sordariomycetes; order Amphisphaeriales; family Sporocadaceae; genus Neopestalotiopsis; species Neopestalotiopsis sp. 37M. The sequence goes on along the minus strand of SWKT01000038.1, from coordinate 441,504 downwards.
CGATTTAAGTTTTTCGAGGATAAAAGATATAAAGAGGGGAGCTAATATTACGAATATGCATTTTTATAGGAAAATAAATATATATTAGCGCTTAAAAAAGGCATATTGCGGGGCAGGGACCACGGACCTAAACTTTAGGGATAATTATTATTATTAATTATTAGCAAGTGCTAATAGGATTACGTTTTTAATAGCGCGTTAAAATAAAGGATTATTTAAATCGTAACGATTTAATTAAGGATTGTTTTTATTTTAACGATTTAGGATAATAAGGATTATACCTATTAATACGATTTAAGCAAATATTAATAAGGGAATAAATAAATATATTAAGGACGGATTTTTTACGGTTATATAAATAATTATTATTTTAATAATTAATTTAAGCATTTATTTTATTTATAAATAAAGCATTTAATACGCTTTAACGATTATATTTATAATACCGTTTAAAACCATTTTAATTACTTTTTATTTAATATAGTTATTTTTTTGGCTAGCGCATCTTGTTAGCATAAACCACCCTAGATTTATACCCCAGGTTTATTTAAAAAACCCGACCGTATAATTCGTCATAAATATAAACGCTTATTTTCAGCTGCTGGACGGCTGCTTTCACTAATGCGATCGAATTTAAATATCCAGCTTATTAGGATAATTTTAACGCTGCGGTCCTGGCACCGGGCGGGGATCGTAAAAGATATAAATCCTGCTATTTTATTTTTAGCTAAAGAAAAAGAGGAAAACGAAATCGGAACGATATCGTATTTAGCCGCTATAAAGCGCTTAATTTCGTGGATTAGCAGGCTAGCAAAGCTACTAATAATTAAGGATTTTAATTAATTATAATATTAAAAATTTAATAATTAATTATAAATTATCCTTTACGACATATTTTACCCTTCGCTAATTATTATTGTAAGCAAAATTTATATTATAAATCCACCTATATTAATTTAATTTAACCTAACTTAATAATAAGGCCTAGTTAATTAACTTAACCACCAAATTACTTAATAAAACCAACTCAACTCAACCACTAAACGTGGTTGAGTTGAGTTGGTGTATTTAAGTCCCTGGCTATAGCTTCCAATAAGGAGAGCCTCAGATATCAGCTCTAGTTATATTAACTGAAACAGAACAAAACTTAGCTGGGTCCAAAAGAATAACCGTTCGCATTGCAGATGAGTGTCGGTTGTCATGCCGGCTGTTGTATATCCGAGTAGATATATCATATTGTATATGCGTTGCAACGACAGCATGCGACCGCGAGGTACAGGAGGCCCATGACAAATGTCTAGCTCACCTTAGCAGGTCAAACTGCCATCATCCGCGTGATACATAAGACTGACCTCGTACAATAGGCTTGATCAGACCATGGGAGGAAGCTGTTGCGGCTGGTAGTGGCGACCGTGGTTGGCAACCGGAAGGCTGTACTTGGGAACTTCCCCGGACCCGGAGAACGGCGGGAACTTAGCTCTTTACATCACTCTCTACTCTACCACGATAAACTTGTTCCGCCTTAAGATTCCATTTCGTCACATTATCGTGCTGACCAGCTTCATTTGATTCACTTGGCTCCACCACACAGGGGATAACGAGAAGCTTCACTTGTTCGACAGTCGTATCCGTGACCACTGCACTGAGGCAGGTGGCGTTACGGTGCGTGAGAAACCGGAAGTCTCGCGAGGAATCTGTGTTTTCGAAGGCAGCGGACTCGAAGCAGCACCATACCAGACAATAAGAATCCTCAGGGAACTTCCCTTTGACCGAGTCACGGCCAGAGCAGAGGCCGATAAGCACAATCCCGAGAAGGCTCGCAAAGGACTCGGCAGTACCATCATGGAGCCCGACGACATGAGAGAGGTGTTGGATGACGGCCTCGATCTCGATATTGGGTTTGCCTTATTATGTAGTCTATCTTGCGGATGGATTATCATATGCTAGGAGCGGGAATTTCTCATTGCGTAAGCATTTAATAATAGAACTAATTATTTTTTATTAGTTTGAGCAAAAAATAATAACCGATAAAAAACAAAATTCCTATAATTTCTTTTTTTAAGAAAGCTTTTTAGGTATCTACGCATCGCAGCAGGCGTTGTATCTATAGTGTCTTCCGGCGGTAGAAAAATAGGAGTACCCCGGGGGAAAGTGATGAATTGGCTAAGTTCCTAAGGCACACCAGAGGATCTGACCTTCTCATTTCCTACATGGATACTAGCATTAAAAAGCGCGAGTCTGGTCCAAGGCGTTATTAGCAACATCGTATGATGAAATATGGGAGGGGAACAACCTACAATAGCCATGGCGTTGGGGCAGCCCTCAGGACCATTCTTGTTCCAGTCGTCACCGACCAGCTGGCAACTGGCGTCACCATTGCTATCGCTCGACGTCCACGAAGTCGACCCGTAGCTGAATTGGATGTAATCATTAGTGTGCTCACCGACTATGGTCAAGGTACTATCTATCCCGCTCTCCGCAAGCATGAGCGGATTGCCGTCGTTGATGGGCTATCATGCACCTCCATACGGAAGGTGTGGTTCCAGCAGCGGCGATTCGACAAGCGGGGGAGCACATCCATTAGCTTTTTACCAAGAAGTTCGAAATGCACCTTCTGGAAAACTCTAAGGTCACGGCTTCTCCCCCAGACAATACAAATATCGCCATCGTTCATGTGTTTGAGGTTATATTCTCCAGGCTCAACCGCCAACCTAGCATAGATGGCGCTCCAACAATTGTACCATTGCGTTTGCCGATTAGGTAATGTTGAAGATTTGCAGTCTATGCCTTCTCAAGAACCCCGGCAGCATCGTGTTCAGAGTTCTGCGTAGCTTGTGCCTATATAATTAAGCGAGGAGCACCACAGCCGAATTCGAGCTATTTCAGAAATAGAAAAAAGCATTGCACAAGAGAAGGAGACGAGAACCACTCGACCCTCAAGACGGAGGATAGGAGAATTACGTCAAAACACAAGCCTTCGACTCTCAGCGGACTTACTGCTACTCTCATCATACCCTAGGAACAAGCGTGCTACGGGCGACCTAGTGGCGGCTCCCCGCCATGATTTGCATCAGGTCCGAGGCTCTAACTCGATGCGGTCAAGTGTGCGAGCAGTCGTTTCTTTTGGGATGGACTTTAACTGCCTATACGAACTACCGCCTTGGAAGCTCCCGAAATTTCCGAGTCAATTTCGACAAATCGAATGTATCGCTAAGAGGAATTTCTAAGTCATGTATATATAGGTAGTCAACTCAAGGACTTTGACCATTGAAGACTAAGATGTGTCGCGCTGAATATCCTCAGTTTGCACTGCTTTTTGCAAATATGAAGTCAACTTATTCCTATTCAGTATTGGTTGGCAGTGCGACATTCCTTGGACTGGCAACTGGACTTGGTTGTGACACTGGAAAGGCATGTCTTGAACTTCAAAATCTTCTACCAAGTCAAATTGCATTCAAGCCCGGCGGTACCAGCACTTCCCCAACCTCCAACGCGTCGACATTGTATGAGAATACACGAACTTCATATGCCGACTATGCCAACGAAGATGATTTCCCCGCTTGCATGGTATACCCCGGCTCAGCTGAAGATGTTTCGACCATTGTGCAAGTCCTCCAGAAGTACCGCAGCGTGCCTTTCGCTCTCAAATCCGGCGGCCACAATTGGAATCGTGGCTTCTCTAGTTCGGATGGGGGAATTCTAATCTCCTTCCGGCCCAACATGCAAACTATTACGCCCTCCGCTGACTTGCAAACCGTCGACGTTGGGCCTGGATGCAGATGGAGAGAGGTCATGGCCACCCTGAATCCCCTTGGCCGCGCAGCTGTGGGCGGAAGGGCGGCCGACGTTGGTGTTGGAGGGTTCATTCCTCTTGGTGGTCTGTCGTATCTCACAGCTCAGTATGTATGTTCTCTTGATCGGTGAAAAAAATCTTCCAGGATACTAATGAATGGAATCCGTGTAGGGTTTCGCATCTGACAACGTTGCCGAGTTTGAAGTCGTACTATCGAACGGAACGATTGTCGTAGCATCAGAAGAGAGCCATGCGGATCTATTCTTCGCTCTCCGCGGTGGTAGTAAGTGGCTGTCCATTTTTTCACTTATTTACAGATTGAAATTTCCTTACTAACAAGTCTCAGGCAATAACTTCGGAATTGTCACTAGATATACACTCAAGACACACCCTGTTGGAACTGTTTGGGGAGGGCCGCTGATTTACACATCGAATCAGACTCATGCTGTTGTCTCCGCCATTACAAAATATGTCAGCACTTTGAACGAATCGAAATCAGCACTTTTGCCAACAATCACCTGGAGTTCCACAGCACAGTTCAATGGTAGTTATATCTGGGCTGTCTTCCTATTCTGGGACGGTACAACCCCTCCAAGTGCACTGTTCCAAGACTTTTTCAACATTCCCATGGTGTATAACGGTGCCAAGTCTCAAACATATCCCGAGATACTTGAGCTTGGGGGTCTGAGCACTTCTGGTGGCCGCACAACGGATGCTGTCACATCTTTGCCGAATTTAGCTATCGAGGACATGACTACTTATTTGGAGTGGTATGTCACGCAAGCGCAAAATGCTTCTTTCCGTCAAAACCAAGCAGCAAATGTCACTGCGTTTAGCATGGCGATTCAACCTATACCAGTTGGGTTGCAAAAGGCCAATGCCGTTCGAGGGCCCGCAGCGCTTCAGTTGGACCCCAGTGTTGGCGACAAGATCTGGATTGAGCATACTCTGACGTGGCAGAATGCGGGAGCGGACAGCGTTATCACGCAACAGCTTGCCTCGTTTGTTGAACTGACGACCAACTACCAGAAGGCACAGTACTCCGGGTTCATACCAACTAACTACCAGGGTGGCGATTTGACGTTCGGTCCTTATAATCCTATTTTCGCGAACGACGCTCAAAGTGGCCAAGATCCACTGTTCTCCTACGGCCCGGCCACATTTCAACGTCTACAGGACATTCGCGCTGAATATGATCCTAGTGGACTCATGTACCGCACGAATGGTTTCAAACTGCCACGGTCTGGATGATTGGCAAATAGTTCAGTAGAAGCCCTACAACAATAAAAGACGAACTCTTGAAGTCCTCGTTGCCATTAAAAGATAGAATGCCAAATTGGCAGCTTGAAATGAAACTATGCCTCTCTAATACTGTATCAGACTACCTTCTGCCTTCGTGATTGAAGTGAGATGGAAACACTGTAGGTGGTTGTACTTGAACACTTGACTGAAATAGTGAATCCAAAGACAAACTTCTGTGAAAACGTTTGTTAACTTTACTTTCTCGGTTCATGACTGAGAAAGCCCATGCTTGGCTTTCACCATCCCTTGAGGGAGTCACCTGAGGCCTCAATATCACATGATTCTCAGCCAGGCCCGGAGGTAACGGCTCAGCACCGCTTGTATCCGCTGGCGTTATGCCGGCGTCCGCGTGCAATCCTCCAGTCGGTCGAAGGATTGTCGAGAATCTAGTTGAATAAGACGCCGACGCTGAGAATATGCATTGAAGGCCGAATGCAGCGACGGAGGCGGTGACAGCGCATCCAAGACCATACGCAATTAAGAGATTCCGCGATTTGTAAGAGTAGGCATTCTGGGGTGACCTAACAGTAACGTCTGTCCCGGACGTCTTCTTTACGTCCCGACTTCGACAAATTCAGCCATTCATCAGGGGAACACTCGAACAACTCTACTTACAGGAAATATGAGTCGCTAAGTAAACTCAACGTGGTGTTCGTTACGATTTGCTCCAGCGCTTCAGCGAGACTCATTATGGCTATCGTAGATGGTCCCTGCTGCATCTCGGGCATGTTTCGAAATTCCCAGCTCTGGCTCAGCACTGTTGTCAGAATCTGGGTTCTTGTAGGTATTATTGCAGGTGTTATAGAGTCCGAATCGCCATCCGACAGCGTTCCAGGCACAACTTTTCCCAAAGCGTCGATGAATGACAGGTACGATATGCCAATCCCGCAAAATTCTGAGTATGCTTTGTAACACGAGTTTGCAATTCTAGACGATACTCCATTGAGCTTCTTCGTGGTGTAAGATATTTCTTGTTGACCATCAATGAAATTTGCTCTCACCAAATATGATGAGTTGTAGAATTGACATTCTATGGTCGTGAACGGAGGGTCCGAAGCGCTATTATGTACGAAAACATACATTCTAGCGTATTCTTCTGAGACATTGTCATAGGTAATCAAGTTGTTCACGAGGGTAGAGTTTAGTGTCTGGCGTAGCGCGCTTATGGCGATATCATCATCTTCCATGTTACTAGGACATTCATTAACATTACCACAGTATGAATTTGGAATGAACCCTGCATAGTACGGCATAGAAGTATAGCCGTCTTCATCCCGGAAGAGATTCCCTATGAGTTGTTTCAGGTGGGATCCTGGGGGTAGGCCTTGGCATGCTATTGATGGTCCGTAAAAGTCGAGGGTGTAGGATGAGTTTGAAAATGGTGGATTTATTGCCAGAATGGTGCCTAACGATGTTACCGAGTTGAACAGCCGAAGGAGTCTTGAAGATCCTTGGTGGAACTCGTAATTGTAGCCGTCCATATCGGCATATTTCCACGGCTCGGTGTAAGCAGGAACAGGTAGCGGCAAAGTAATCTCATACGCTCTCGGGTCCCTGGCGGCTTCAATGGTGAGAGTAGCTGGTGTGACTACTGCAGTGAGCGGTAAGATCCTAATTAATCGTCAGTGAGGCTAATCGCGCATTATTGTTTGACTAAATACCAGATTCCTAACGCGACCACAGTCAACATCGGGCGTGTTCTCCAGAGTTCCCATACAGCCAAGTCCCATACATTAGATGACACTCCAAATAGCGCATCAAGTCCATTAATACTTGTTGCCGCATCTTTGATATTAGACCATATTAACTGAACATATGCGGACCCTATGGACGCGGATAAGAGGGTTCGGACGGCGAATGAAAGACCGGTGCCTATTCGCAAGTACCATTCCTGCTGATTTTGATCGGCAACGACTTGACCATCCAGAGATTCGTAGAATACGTGATGAGCGATGGCAAAAAGAATGCCAAGGAGTAGATTGGAGATAATCAGGATTGCAGTTGTATGCATTGCCATGACTGCAACTTCCTCGCATGCGAATGAAAGCAGACACTCCATGATCAAGAAAATGTTTGGGGAGGTCCTGATTTTAAAGTCAGACATGCCGTCAGCGGGCGCCCTGCTTGAGTAATCTTCCGCTTGGGAGAATACTATGGACTTGATTACCGAATGAATGTTACCGTGGGGTTGCACTTGGCTAAGAGTATGTTGCATGCGTGCATGGCGCTGCGAAAGCGACAGCAGTCTGGGTATGATTTCGATGGTTTCACAGCATGTAAACCAATCCGAACTCTCGAGATTGTGGCTTTGATCTGAATAGACTGCGGGCAGGTGGTCGTTTCGGGCCACTTGCATTGTTATTTGGGGGCGGATGCATGCCGCGCGGACTCAGCCACTAAGCCTGAACAGTTGTATGTTTTACCGGCTTGAGTTGAGACACCAAACTCAAACTGAATATATGTCTCATAAAACCCGCTCATCATGCATCAAAATTGATTTCCTTGAGGATACGAAGTTTCACAGAAGTAGCCACATCGTTGTGTATGATATACCAATCGTTTTTCACTGCCTGTTCTTTCTTCCTACCTAGTCCAGAGCTGACGGCAATTTCACAGTGGTACGGGGATGCAATCAACTATGCCAATTTGACCTTCACCATCATGCCGTCAAACGGCTTTGATGTTATTTGCCTTGTCTGTTTTTCTTGGATTAATCGACCGCGCAGTGACACCGAGATGTCTTTCTGGAAACTTACTGTATACAACTCCTCCGTAACTTCAAACTGGCCCGTCTTCTCATCCAAGCTCGGCTGGCCACTCTTATTCAAGGCAAATTCGCCCAAGCCGACCTTGGTGAAGTCATATCGACGAACCACCAACGCGATTATGATTCGCGCTTCAATATTGGCCAATTCCATGCCGATGCAATTCCGTGGTCCGCGTTCGTATGGTCTCCAAGCTGCGGCTGGAATTGGTTCTTTATCAGCCAACCATCGCTCAGGCACAAAGTCGTCGGCCGTGTCACCAAAGGCTCGGGGGTCTCTGTGTATAACACTTTGGCAGTTGTAAACGAGTAGACCGTCCAGGCACCGCTGCTCACCGCTTGGTAGACGGACAAAGAAACCAGAACCCGCAGGGATCAATCTTGCAGTACCCCCTGGGGGATGAAGCCGTAGTGTTTCCTTGATGACAGCTGAGATGTAAGGCATCTGTTGGGCTAGATCTAGGCGCTCAACTAGTTTGGTGCGTATAGTGGCAGGACTGTTGTCAGTACCAAGAAGGCTGTCCAGCTCAGCGCGTGCCGCCTGCATGGCGCGAGGAGTGCGAGAGAGTTCATAAAGTGCCCATGAGATTAATATACTGGTCGTATCATGTCCTGCGAAAAGAAAAGTGCGGAGCTGGTCGCAAGTTTCGTCCATGATGCGCGGCGTCAGAGTTTTGACGTCCTGTAAAGCAAGAGAAAGAACGCTTCGGGAATTGTCAGTGCCCTTTGCGTTTCCATGCAGCTCAGCATGTTTTGTACGCACAATGCCACGTAGTATGTCGGTGATTTGGTTTGACAGCGCAGCCTGTTTCCTGATTTTTCGCATGTTGAGCCACCACGGTAGGTCAAGGCCATTGGCGTTATATGCTTCCAGCAGTGTTTCGAATAAGCTCATCAGTGAGCCAGTATCAGCATCACCAGAGCCTTGTGCATCTAGATCGGCTTCCATGACAACTTTTCCAATAACGTCAAATGTCAGTCGTGTAGTGAGGTTCATCAATGAAAAGACATCTTGACTCGCACAAAGTTCATCCAGATGTTTGACGAAAATCAAGCCCTTGTCCAGAATCTCGGGCACGAACGTCGCCAGGTACTGCGGCGAGAACCCGGTGTTGAATCTTTTGCGAAGTACTCTCCATTCGTCGCCCTGATAGATGAAGATATGCTTTAGCACTGATTTCAAGCATCGGGTGAATGAACCTACATATAAAGAAAATAAGGACGTCTCGCCTGTCACATACAGTAACCGCTGTAGTAGACTGGCAGACTTCGGAGGACTTGTCGGAAATATCTTGGATGCCTTGGAAACCTGATCGGCAATCTCATAGTCTCCGACCACCACCATTGGGTCACCGACTGGTCGAAGATCCATGAACATGAGTGGCGGGCGGTCCAAAGCTCGATTCATCGCTACTATGGCCATGTCGGGGTGAGCGCCCGGCTTGTTGCGCTTAACGAAATCGCCAAATGTTTTGAGATGACCTAGTGCCATTGACCTTGTATGCTGGGGAAAATGCGCATATTGCTCAAAGCGGACGTATTGCAACTTTCTATATGCTAGCCAGAGCAATAGCCCCGCTACCGCAGGAAACAAAGTAGCGAAGAACATTATTGGATTATGGGGAAAAGGACATGTGTCCGTCTACTGAGCTGAGGTGTGTATGAAAGTCAAACTGGAGCTTTTCGTCTTCACGGTCCACCGCGGGGCAACTCTTTTTGAGAATATAAGTGCCGTAAGAGCCAAGGTTTCCTGCATTGTGTCTGTTGGTTGTTGGTGGAGCAGCAAACTGGCACGGCATTATCTCAGTATCAGCCCACTCGGCTTGTGATAAGTACGTACGCTTTGTTGCATATATCATTTATTGTATAAATGGTAGCGGGAAATAGGTTGGAGGACCAAGTTGTCTCACAAAGATTACAGAAAATATACTTACAGCCAATAGTCAGTGACAGGATTGATTCTATAATAAATACCGGCTTCGGGTTCGCCAATTAGATAAAAAATGTTGGAAATTCAAGGATGCATACCTGTTTCATAAGTGAGTCACATTAGTACGCAGTTTCCGACCTCGAGTGCTTTGATTTCTTTCAATTTGATCTCTTAAAAAGCGTAAACTTGTATACACTATGCTGCGACGACATGAATGAGTTGGAGTACAGATTGTACAACAGTGACTGTCGAAGTATGGCCATTCCCATCCTTTCCGTCGCGCTGTAATAACTGTCACACCACCACTCAATTTACAAATCGTGAACCGGAGTACACAATGGAGCTCCCCACAACCTGTATATAACGATGACCAAGGTTGCCGGGTGCCCATGCTTTCCGTAGAAAATGGAACTATCACTCGACGGCGTGGAGTCCTTCGTATTTGCTGTACACGCCCTCGGGGCTGCGCTTGTAGACAGCAGTATCAGTACCAGCGCCATCCTCAGCACCTAAAAGCTTCCGGTCCCGCTTGTAAACATCGGTATCTGTGCCAGCGCCATCTTCAGCGCCCAATAGCTTGCGATCGCGCTTATAAACAGCGGTATCAGTGCCAGCCCCATCTTCAGCGCCCAATAGCTTGCGATCGCGCTTATAAACAGCGGTATCAGTGCCAGCCCCATCTTCAGCGCCTAATAGCTTGCGATCGCGCTTGTAAACAGCGGTATCAGTGCCAGCCCCATCCTCAGCACCTAGAAGCTTCCGGTCCCGCTTGTAAACATCGGTATCTGTGCCAGCGCCATCTTCAGCGCCCAATAGCTTGCGATCGCGCTTGTAAACATCGGTATCTGTGCCGGCGCCATCGTCAGCACCCAGGAGCTTGCGGTCCGGTGTTGGGGCCGCGGCGATGAGAGCTGCGTAGAGCGTGATGATGGTGAGAACGTTCTTCATTTTGGCAATCTTTGGTTGTGTATTTGGGGGGAGAAGTAGTGGTTCAATGAGTAGTGAGTGTGTTTGAGTTGTGATAGTTGGAATGTATTCTTCTTCTCAGTAGACGGAGAAGGACTTTTTATAGACGGTCTACCAAGAGCTCTCCATGAGCATCTAAGTCAGAGACTTCAAATATCTGGCGGACTTTCGGTCTTCGATGCCGGACTTGGGCAGATCAACTCTGCAGTGAAACACCGCAGTATCATACTGCTTCTGCTGATCTTCAAGTCTCGACACATATTTCGACACATAGACGCTGAATTTACAGCATTGCCCATTAGTGTCGTCTCACCATTCACCTGGCTGCATGGGCAATGACGAGGGAGAACCACGCAAATACGTTTATCTTCTCTTTATCTAGAAGGTGATATCTTAAGGAGGATTGCACTTATGTGCCGGTAGGGAGTAGTTGCAGCTTTCCCCGCCTCTTGACCCTTATAATACTTGTTGAAGGAGTATACCGGCAAGCAGATCTGTGAGGCGGTTGAGAGATCGACATATATTTCACACAGTTTCGTGCCATGAAGCGATAACGCGACATTGAGATTCGCGCATGTGGTTGAAAAGATGTGTAGACGAGGTGCTGTTCGCCTCACTATCCACTTATAGTGTGACAGTGATATTCTATCTTGTGGTGTCATATGGTACTTCTTGAAAATGCGCCGATCATTACCTCAGTATACCTCTGTACGTTAAAGTCGAGTTGATGTACAACAGGCTATGCAATGCCAGATGACGTCTTCTTCGTAGCCACCCTCAGTCGACCGAATGTAATGAGAAGAAAGCTAGTATTCTCATTGCACCTCGCGTCATTTGCCCCTAGATATTTTCCTCTCCTGATAGCTATTGAACTGCCAACTTGATCTCTCCCTTTCTCACTCTTCATCCTTCATCTTTCAACCGAATCTCTCCCCTCCGGTCTTGTCAGTGACAATGTCATCAGCGTCCTCATCTTCATCCGGACGATACAACCGCGTCTCCGACATGGAGCCATTTTTACAAAGGTCCAAAGAGGATCAAGAATTTCGAGATTCATCAACAGATGGCAGCGAAGATTTGTCTCCATATCGGAGGCACCCCAACGTTTGGTCTTGTAAATCAACACTACCATGGGCCGTTATCTCAACACTTCTTTTAACTATCAATCTCTTCCTTCTCATACAACTGTCCACTAGAAGAGCGGACTGCTTGTCAACATCCAACGGACTCACCAATTTCGACGGCGGTTTCGAAACAGACATGGGTATGTGCAAACCGCACCCTGAAACTCCTAATACGGAAGATTCGCGACTCACACGTCAATTGACAGAATCCGCCAGACCATTCATAGAAACCAAACTCGTCAAGTTCACCGGCTCCGTGGCCTTTTATGAAAATGGTACCATGTACCGCGACTATCCCAAAGACCAGCCGCAGTACGTGGGTGATCCCAACGCGGAAATTGACGCCGCCTGGGACGACTTGCTCTGGGGGTCAGCAGTGGATCTGCCCGGGCATCTCGCGGGCAAGATGAAGGACATGACGTGGAAGGAGTTGGATGCCGACTTGTACCGGACCGGGTGAGCCCCCAGAATATTTCCTTTTAGCCAAGGGAGCTCGTGCTAACCCCAGAGGAAAACTGATCCAGACTCGAGGTGTTCCACCAGTTGCACTGTCTAGATTACATCAGAAAGGCGCTCTACCCAGAGTACTATGGCCAAGAGGACGACAATGATCGGCTGTACATGATGCACGTTGGTAAGAAAGACAACCCTTCTCCCCATACGTAGAACGTCGACCTTCCGTTTCTGTTGAGATCTAACTATGAGAGGGCAGAGCACTGCATCGACTATGTCCGGCAAGCACTCATGTGCCTGGCAGACTCGACCCCGGTCCGCCTGGAATGGCGAAAGGAAAGCCACTTCCTCATCCCAAAGTTCGACCAGCCTCATACGTGTCGAAACTTTGACATGCTCAAAGGCTTCTCAAACTCGCATGCGCTGGAGCTTTATAATGATGAGAACCAGAGGAAGATCAACGAGAAGGTTGCGCAGGGAGTTCTGTGATATAGAACATGTTCGTGTACTGCCGTGGCTTGTTAGAAAAAGGATTGTCGGCACTCTAATCGAAAAGAGCCGTTCCAGATTTGGAGAACTTCCCGACAACTTTGATCATACTCTACACGTAAATCAAGCGCCTTGAGTAACAGTATTCTGCCAGGTGAACAATTAGGCCGAAGATCATGGCAATTCTGCTACCGCTAAAGTCGCCTCTGAAGATACACCAACAGATGGCCACGGACCCCAGGGTTGTCAGTCAGCAATGGCGACACGTGACAGGGAATTACTGTACTCTATAGTAGCACTCGGATCCTGGCTTAGATACCCGCACCTGTAAGATTTCTTGGAAAGCTTATCTTGCGTTTGTTAAAGATCTCCATCAACCTGCATTGGCCAATCATTGATGATCAACTTATGCAGTGGCATTTCTCCATGGATTCCGATCCTTCGCGGCCGCGAGTGCCAAATTTCGGTCCCTACCATCAAAGCATCATATTTGTTTGTGGCTTAGTCTGGTCAGAAACCCATGACTATATGCGGTTGATCGTCATGCCATGTTCAATTTATTGGTCTACCGGCTCCTTTTTCCGCTGTGGGCCGATGTAGCTAGCATCTCGGCTATGAAGCGGGTGGTCAATCCCCATCGTAGAAGATTAAACACTAGATCCTGAAAAGTCGAATCAGGAAACTCCCTACCACTTAGTGGCGAGGGGATCCACTGGAAGACAAGGGGTCTGCGCTTGACAGCGCGTCGTTCCGATATTTGTTCCAGCCACTCAGATACACGGCATCTTTGCGAGGCGATAGCCTGTACCCACGATAGGATTATCGTACGTTTGGGTTACGAAGTATCCATTCGGTCCCGAACCTCGTAATGGATCGACTGGACTGGTTTTCCCAGAACATGATGTTACTTTCGGCTAAAGGTTCTACGTCACAATGCTGTTCTTCTTGGGTTTCAAGGCAAGATGATGGGGTCTGGTTATTGTGGCAAAGGAATATTCAGGCACGTGAATTTGTATACTGCAAGTCAAATAACGTGCGTGTGCTATTCGGTGCTCCGTAATTAGGCTCGCCTCTATCTCTTTTTAGTAAACAACAACAAGGTTGTCGCGCTGCCGACATTAATATTGACGTCGTCCAGCTTTAGGGCATGTAGATCCATGGCAGCAATGACAGCCTTCATCGTCTGCGCAACGCAGTCAGCGTCAGTGCCGACAAGCTCGGCGTGATCCGCCCGCCATCGTGTTACCATGCTGGCAGTGTCGAGGCTCTGAGCTAATTCTCCGAGCGTGATCGTGGATCCTCCCCCAAAAAAGTCGTCACATCCAGGCTCCAGCTTCCCGTCCCGATTCCATTCGCGACGTTGGAAAAATGCTTCTGGGAAGGCGGCGACTGGGGGGGCCACAGACCAGGGCATCTTGAGGTCCATGTACATTCCCCGCGAGACCCTATTCTCCGAGAGCTCGTAGGGACCGAGGACGTCATCTTCCAGGTGGTTCAGGGCCTTTTGAACAACCTGAGCGTTTGGTGTTGACGGGTCTGGTGTCCAGGGTTAGCGTCTTATTGCGAAGTCGTGCGGACAATTCAGATGTTTACGGCAGTAGAGTGAAGATTTTGTCCAGAGGGCTACAGTCCCCCCAGGTTTTACTACACGTTCTGCCTGAGGCCAGAATTCTTCCATATCGAACCAGTGTGCCTGATCTTGAGAGTTAATTCATGGAGCGAGGTGGGTAGAAGAGAACCTTAGCTTACAGCCATGGCGGCGCATAACAAGTCTACCGAGGCCGGTTCGACGAGACCTGACTTATACAGCTCCTCAGCAGCACAAACCTCGAAGTGGATCTTTTCGCCGTCTTTGGTATTGCCACCTAACTGATTCGCATGATCAATCATGGCCTGTCCGGGGTCGAATCCTATAGCCCGGGTAAAGTATCGTGCCAGGTTGCGGGTCGCCTGGCCTGTACCGCAGCCGACGTCCAGTGCCGTACCAAGGTTCCCTCCTTGCCCTTCATGATAAGAGATCAGATTATCGTAGATGTCAGAAGAGTATGAGCCCCGGTGGGCTGCATACGATGCTGCTTGTTGAGCTCCATAGTTGCGAAAGGTAGAATCCGGCATGGTATAGCAGCTAGTTCTTGTGATATTCGTCGGTAGGATCGAAGCTATCGTTTTCGACAATCTAGGCAGGAGTTTAGAGAAGAGAAGAGAGAAAATTGATCCATAAATAATACTCCTCATTGCTTATGCGAAATACAAGACATGGACTCTGACTCAATGATCTACATTCTTGCATCTTACCGAGCGACTTTTAGCAAGAGGATCCCTTGCTTACTTACAATATGCATGCCCACTGCACACCAGTCTGTCATATCAATTTGCAGATAACAGTGATTTGGTGACGTAAATGCATCATTATGACATACTATCAATCGATTATGGAGACCATATTCGAAAAGGGAAATTCTCCCAATTTGTTGCCAACATATGCTTCAGCAACATCAGGCTCGATACTGTCCATCAAATACCGAACAGCTAAGCTGGCACCATGAATAGTCTCATACGCTTTGTTCTCGCAAGCATCCTACTGATCCAATTGGCCTCTTGCAAATTGATCCACCAGAGAAACCAAAAGAGACACGTAGACCAGGGACAGCCGCAGGCATTGCCATCTCCTATCAACAAAACAAAGAGGCGACAGCACGAATCTGCCGCGGCGAATAGTAAGCCTGTATTTTCAGAATATGAAGATGAGATAAATTGCTGATCCGAGACTCTAGAGTTTGCCATCAACGGCACAAATATCCCAGACGTTGATTTCGATGTCGGAGAGGCCTATGCCGGCTTAATGCCAATCACGGCAGACCCAGACGACGAACGCCAGCTATTCTTCTGGTACTCCGTTTCCACGAACAGCGCCGCAAAGGATGAGATCCTCATCTGGCTCAATGTAGGATTTTAGAACTCTCCCAAATCTGCAAGCAGACACTAATAAGCCTTTCCACCCAGGGAGGACCGGGCGCAAGCTCCCTCGAAGGCCTTCTCCAGGAGAATGGACCATTCCTGTGGCAATTCGGCACGTTCAGACCCGTCCCGAATCCATGGACCTGGGTCAACCTGACAAACGTCGTCTGGGTCGAGCAGCCCCTCGGCACAGGCTTCACTCAGGGAAACGCCAGCGCCACCACCGAGGAAGAGGTGGCGCAGCAGTTCTTGGGTTTCTGGAAGAACTTTGTCGACACGTTTGATCTGCACGGTCGCAGGGTATACATTACGGGCGAGTCGTACGCGGGCATGTACGTTCCGTATCTCGCCGACGCCATGTTCTCCGCCGCAGCAGGAGCGGGCAACAGCAGCGGCGACAGTGGGGGCTACTTTGGCGTTGAGGCGACAATGATGTTTGATCCGCTGCTGAATAACAACGCCGTCATGAGACAGGTGCCCAGCGTAGCGTTCGTCAGGAACTGGAACAGTGTTCTTGGTCTCAACGACACGTTCATGGCTGATGTCCTGGCGCGCGATAAGTCCTGCGGATACAGCAAGTTCCTAGGAGACAATCTCAAGTATCCCCCAAAAGGCCTGCTTCCGTCACCGCCTGGAGGAAATGACCCTCCTCAGGGTTGTGATATATGGGGAGATGTCATCAATGCTGCATTACTGATCAATCCGGTAAGATGCCCAAACCCGTTGCATGGGATGAAGTATGGTTCTGACCATTCTCATAGTGCTTTGACATCTACCAGATCCTGACAACATGTCCTCTCCTATGGGACGTCATGGGCTTCCCAGGCACTGATCAATATCTTCCCGAAGGCGCGCAAGTGTACTTTGACCGCCCCGACGTGAAAGAGGCAATCAACGCTCCGCAGGTGGCATGGTCCGAGGCCTCGCCAAAGGTCATCTTCAACACCTCGTCCGGGCTATCGTACAATTTTGAAAACAACCAGTTCTCTGGATTGACGGTCCTTCCCTCGGTGATCGAGAGGAGC
This sequence comes from Neopestalotiopsis sp. 37M, assembly GCA_011058875.1. Taxonomy (NCBI): domain Eukaryota; kingdom Fungi; phylum Ascomycota; class Sordariomycetes; order Amphisphaeriales; family Sporocadaceae; genus Neopestalotiopsis; species Neopestalotiopsis sp. 37M. The sequence continues at coordinate 424,700 of SWKT01000038.1, read as the reverse complement.
AAGCGCACCGTCATAGGCCACGGAAGTCTCGACTACATTTTGATGCGCAACGGTACTTTACTCACCATTCAGAATATGACGTGGCACGGTGTCCAGGGTTTCCAGACGCCAGTCGAGGATGACTTCCTTGTACCGTACCACGCGGACGCTTCGCTGAGCACACTTGCTGGCTCAGGAATCATGGGCAGAACCCACACGGAGCGCGGGCTCACGTTTTTCGACGTTGATATCTCTGGTCATATGTGTGAGTTGTCATGCCCCATTATATGTGTATGTATTGGATGTCACAGAATAGCTAATGTTGTGAGACGTAGTACCTCAATACGCACCATCCGCAGCTTATCGTGCATTAGAATATCTACTGGGGCGCATAGACTCTCTTTCTATTTGACATTAGTACTTCTCCGTGGCTGCAAGTGCACGTCATAGATGAACCGAAGGACAGAAATGCAGACGAATTTGCGTGAACAAATCAAAAGAATAGGACCCAGGAGCAATAGAACCGCAGATTTCGTAGGCATCTATCAGCCGTATCATTGTGGGGCAGGCTTCGTCTCCAAATAGCACCCAAATACCCGTGAGCCTAACCCTGCACTGCCTAACCCTGGCGATACTAAAGCCCCGACTACAAGTGCAGACTTGATTGGGACTACCCTGTCAAGCCGGCAAAAGTCAACAGCTTTGGAAGTCGAGACTATTGTACGATCCAGCGATCTTGCTCGCCGTGGGTCTACGTGGGATAGTGATGAATTCTTTTTAAAGATAATTGTCCTTCATTTTCAAGCGGCTTTTAAGGCGTTGAGACCGCTCGTTTCATGTTCTAATAATTGCAAGGCTTCTCTGGCAAAAGGAGCAGCTGCACCTCTCACCCGCAATGCCCATTTCAAATCATCGATGCGGGCCACGCACCAGGTGATCTCCTCGCTGGTCTCGGCTGTGGCCCACAGCAGTCCGGCAAATGCCCCTATCATAGCCACTTGGTAAGAAGCGACGCTCCCCCAGAAGGCTGCCGTGTGTTCTGGCTGCATGGAACTCAGAAGTTGCACGGCAGCCTGCAACTTATCTCTAGCAGCGTTGCGAACAGCCGTATGAAGCGATTCTGGTGTATCAGGTGTGAGTATTCGTACAAGGGCACGATAGATTGCAATGACGACAGTGTGGTATGCTAGATGGAGAGATGCGCTTGCACAGAGTGTACGTGGTTTGGATGCAGTGAAGGCCAAGTCTGGTGACAGCGCCGCTTTCCATTGGGAAAGTCGGGCAATGATGGGCTTTGCGAGGTCGACCGCGGCGCGAACGCCCATCCGATCCAGAGAGCCGTTTCGCCTAGTCGCCGATGTTGCATAGTAGTTACGATAAATTTCACTCAGTATTTGCGACAATTCGATTTGGCGCAGAAAGAGTCGCCAACCAGTCGGAGCCGCAATACTACCTATCGATGAATCATCGAGCTTGTCATGATATTCTGGAAAGTCGGACGAAGAACAAGGCTGGACGTCCCAGTCGTCATCATGGAGGAGGGCTGGCCGGCCGTGTACAAACGATGTCCAGCGATCCTGCATGTATATCGCCCAAGCAATTCTGCGTCGCAGCCCAACTTCCCAGTCTGGGGTCGACCAAGAGCTGCAGTCGGCATGCAGACCAAGCTCATGGGAAATGGCTATAATCTGAGAGTGCAGCCTCCATATTGAAGATACTGGTCGCTCAGCAAGCTGCAATTTGTGTCTTTGCAAAAGCAACAAGCCCGCTTCTAGAGTACTCAGTTTTGGCGTCCGCATGTCTTCTTGAATTGCAGCATCAGCTAGTTGTTCAAGGGCCGCCACATCTGGTCTGTTTCGAGTGTCGCTACTGGCTAGCACACTATCATGTAACCGCCACTCTATGGACAGCAGATATACAGCTGCAAGCAGTGAAGGTGTAAAGTAACGGTGAGACACGCGATGCTTGGCGATGAAGACATCTTTGTGAAGTATAGGAAAGCTTGGGTGCACGAAGCGAAAGTATAATTCGACTAAGTTTGGGCCATGGGGGTGAACAGCAGACTCGATGGCGTCTACGTCGGCGATTCTTCTGGCATCGGATGCGGCTGCTTGGTCGGAGTGAACAACAAATAGCGTGCGATTATCTGTTCGGCGGACGAAGCTGGAACTATTTTCGGTATTGGGAGCCCTCAAATCGAGGAGGATAGGGTCTCTATAGTCGCTTGGCCCGACATATTCGGCATGGGTTGTCGGATCGAGGCCGAGGGTTTCATTGAGTATGCTTGGGTACGCGGCGGCGGGAGGGGTGCTGATTCGGTCTCGGCTGCTCTCGGGCGACGACAGGTCGATATACGTCTCCCTTGACGGTGCCGCCGGCTCAGTAGCTGTTCCTTGATCATGTCGTTCTTGCTGAAGATGTTGACCTGTGGCTGCATGCGAGGTCTCCTGCTGCTGCTGCTCCACTAGTGGTGCCCCATTCTCTGTGCTACGCCGGCGGCGCTGTCGTTTGCGGCGGGGGCCGTCCGAGTTGAATACACATTCTAGCTCATGGAACGCGCACAGGATGCAACGCTCCTCGCCGGGCCTCAGAACGCATTTTGTTTTGCGCAATCTGCAGGTATCGCAAGCTGCTGAGGAGCGAGCTCGTGGGGCCATGACCTTTGGAAGCAGCCGCGACTGGGAGTTCTAATCAATTTCGACACGATACGTACAGTACGCAGACCCGTCGCGCGTCGCGGGGAAGGGAAGGAGCCGCCGCCGCCGCCGCCGGCAACGAGCATTGCAGGTGCTGGCTAGTCCCAAAGACCCGCCGGCTAGTACTTGAGGCTAAGCATATCTGGGGAGGGCCAATCACTGTACTACCCGTCGGAATCACTCTTTCTCCAGCGACACCTTGATCCCTTCACCAAAGCACTCAGTCTGCCGTTTTACATGATCATCATGTATGTGGGAATTGGCATGGAAAGTCGGCGCCTTGATGGCCGCCGGCATTCAGCATACACCTTGTGTCTTTTCACGGCCTGTATACACCATTTTGACAAAATTATTGCACCATGATTTGTCACATTCAGGCGCAAGTTTTGTTATGGGAAAAACAAGTCACTCAAGAAGCGGAATAATCATGAGTATGGCTTCTATTTGAACGTCTCGACAAGACAACCAAGTCACCTTATTATATAGCTCGCGATTGTCGCAAAATTCGAAATCATCGATCATATCTCAGAAGCCTTTCCATTGACCTGCGAAAACCCGGCCTCAGGGTCTCCATTTGAGGAATTTGTTCTGCATTACCATGTCTTGCATAGCTGCGACAGCGTCACCCACTGCGATGCAACAAGACGTGCCAACATCCCAGGGAGACGACTGCCAGTTCCCTGTGACTATTTCGGAATGGAAAGCAGCTCAAATTGCTGGCGACGGTCTAGCCAGACTCCAGTCCCTTGCAGCCCAGCAAAGAGCCGGCAATGCGCAATCCCGTGTGTGGATATCCCTTGCGACAGACGATCAGCTTGCACATCAATGGCAGGCTCTCTCTTCAGGCGACCTTCCGCTCTATGGCGTTCCATTCGCCATCAAGGACAACATTGATGCTGCAACGTTCCGCAGCACAGCTGCATGTCCTTCCTTCAATCCGACAGCAGCTACCGAGGACGCCACCGTGGTGAAGAGACTCAAGGCCGCTGGTGCCATCCTCATCGGCAAAACCAATCTGGATCAATTTGCCACGGGATTGGTTGGTACTCGTTCTCCCTACGGCGCTGTGCCCAACTCGTTCGATCCCAGCTACGTGAGCGGTGGCTCAAGCTCTGGCAGTGCTGTCAGTGTAGCTAGCGCAGTGGTGCCTTTCAGTCTTGGCACCGACACTGCTGGATCAGGCCGTGTCCCAGCAGGGCTCAACAACATATACGGACTCAAGCCGACACGCGGGGCGCTGAGTACGAAGGGCGTGGTTCCTGCCTGCCGCTCGCTTGATTGCGTGTCGATATTTGCACTCACTATCGATGACGCAGAGACAGTTTTGCACATCGCAGAGGGTTTCGATCAAGACGATGCCTACTCAAGAGCACGGCCGTCTCTGCAAACTGTACCCGGGCTGGGCGAGACTGCAGGCGCATCCTCTGCAAAGACTCCAACCTTCGCCATTTGTGATAATCCAGCGTGGCATGAGGACGTTGAACAGGCCAATGCCTACGCTACGGCACTCAAACAATGCACCGATATGGGCTGGAACCTAGTGCCCGTCAATTTTGCCGACTTGTTTGCCCTCGCCAAGTTGCTTTACGAGGGCCCTTGGGTTGCAGAGCGTTATGCCGCTATTCAGGAATTCATTGAGTCAGGCGGTGAAATGGATCCAACAGTGCGCACTATTGTGCTTGGTGCAGAGAAATTCTCTGCTGTTGACACTTTTCTGGCCGAGTACAAGCGCCAGGAACTTACGCGGAAGATTCTATCTGTCTTTAGCAAGTTTGACGGGCTTCTAGTGCCGACCGCACCGTTGTTTCCAACTATGGCTGCCGTCGCGAAAGATCCCATTGGCGAGAACTCAAAACTGGGAATCTATACCAATTTCGTAAACTTTCTGGACTGGTCAGCATTTGCAGTTCCAGCAGGCTTTCGTGGAGACGGATTGCCTTTTGGTATCACCTTTATTGCAAATTCATGGCAAGAAACAGCTCTTTTTGCATGGGCTCGCCAGTTGATATCTGGCAAGAGCCATCGTATGGGGTCTACCAACAAATTCACGATTGAGGGTCCAGGACGCGAGGCCAACGCTCCGTCAACATCCTCTCCTGCTCTCCACAGAATTAAAATTGCTGTGGTGGGTGCACATCTGCGCGGCTTTCCATTGAACAAGGATCTGGTGTGTCGTGGAGCAGTCTTTGAGCAACTCACTTCAACTTCGTCCACGTATCGGTTGTTTGCGTTGTCAAACACTCAACCAAGAAAGCCAGGACTTCGACAAGCACTCGCCGGCGAGGTGGGCGAGCAAGTCGAAGTCGAGGTGTGGAGTCTGCCTCGAGAGAAGTTTGCTGATTTCATGGAGACCATTCCTTTCCCTCTCGGCATCGGATCTATACAATTGGCGGATGATACTTGGGTCAAAGGATTTGTTTGCGAATATTCTGCCCTTCACGATGCTTCGGACATCACTCACTTTGGTGGTTGGAGAGCATACATCAAGACTATGCAGGAATCGGTTCCCAAAACTCTGCTGTCTCAACCAACCACCAGCGGGATCACGAGCGTTCTCATAGCCAATCGTGGTGAGATAGCTCTGCGCATTCTCAAGACCCTCCGCCAGATGGGTGTTCGAGCTGTCTCCATTTATTCAGACGCGGATGCTACTTGTCCCCACGTCCGCGAAGCTGATGTTGCGCTACGCCTAGAAGGCACTTCAGTGATGGATACTTACTTGAATGCTGACAAAATTTTGCAGCTCGCAAGGAGCGCAAATGTGGATGCAATCATTCCTGGCTATGGCTTCTTGAGCGAAAATGCCGACTTTGCTCGCAGAGTTGAGAAGGAAGGTATGATCTGGATTGGGCCGACGCCAGTTCAGATGTCAGAATTGGGCTTGAAGCATCGCGCTCGTGCTATTGCTCAGCAGGCGGGAGTTCCCACCGTCCCAGGAAGCCCAGAACTGATAGCCGAGCTGGACAAGGCGCTTTCTGAGGCTCGTCGCATTGGCTTTCCATTGATGATTAAAAGCACTGCCGGTGGCGGCGGTATCGGATTGCGTCAATGCAATGATGTCGAAGAGCTAAGAGAAGCATTCGATGCAGTCAGGCGCCTTGCCAGTGCCAATTTTGCCGACGATGGTGTCTTTCTTGAACGATTCATTCGCAATGCGCGTCACGTCGAGGTCCAAATTCTAGGAGATGGTACTGGACGTGTTCTTGCAGCTGGTGAGCGAGACTGCTCTCTACAGAGACGTCATCAGAAGGTTGTGGAAGAATCTCCTGCTCTGATGATCCCGGCAGAAATTCGATCTCGAATACGGCAGTCTGCAATCAACCTTGCTTCATCAGTCCAGTATCGGAATGTCGGTACTGTAGAATTCATCTACGATGTTGACTCCCAGGAGTTCTACTTCCTCGAGGTGAACACACGTCTGCAGGTTGAACACCCAGTGACCGAATCAGTGACAGGCCTCGATCTGGTACAGTGTATGATCCAAATTGCAGCCCAAGATTGCGAGGCATTGTTTCACCAAAATCACAATGAAGTCGAAGCGTCAGGTGCTTCGATCGAGGTCAGAGTCTATGCAGAGGATGCAATTCGGTCATTTCAGCCTTGTCATGGACTCATCACAGACGTCAAGTTCCCCCACGAGCTACGGGTAGATACTTGGATCGAGCCGGGAACTGGTGTTTCCACGTCCTATGACCCAATGCTAGCGAAACTGATCAGCACTGGCAAAGACCGCCTCGAAGCCTTGGAGAAGTTGGCCCGCGGACTCGCAGAAACAAGGATTGAAGGTGTCCAAAGTAACCTCGAATACCTTCAGCAGATTGTTAGCTCAGAAATGTTTCGCACTGGCTCATACACTACGACAACCCTGGACACTTTTCAGTTCGTGACAAACAAGATGACGATTGTCAACCCTGGTAGCAGCATGACCATACAAGATTTTCCTGGTAGGGTTGGATATTGGGATATTGGCATTCCACCCTCGGGCCCGATGGACAGCCTTTCTTTCAGACTTGCGAATCGATTGGTCTCTAATGACGACCATGCTGCTGCCTTCGAGTGCACACTAAGGGGTCCATCGCTGAAGTTCCACTGCGACACGGTCATCGCTGTGACAGGCGGCCAATGTCAGGTCCTGATCGATGATGTTCCTGTCAAGATGTATGAAGCGCTTCGTGTTTGTGCGGGGCAGCATGTGCACTGCAAGACAATCGAGACTGGATATAGGATCTATATCGCAGTCGCTGGTGGCATTGATGTCCCTTTGGTGATGGGAAGTAGGTCCACGTTTGACCTTGCAGAAGTGGGTGGGTATAAGGGACGTAAGTTGGCAGCGGCAGATGTAATACAGCTGAAGACAAGTTTGCCTATCGGTCAGTCGACAGCTTCGCGATCGGCGGTCCCTTCGCCCATCCCATCTCAACCCAGTGCCAAATGGACGATTGGAGTCATCCCTGGTCCACATGGCGCCCCGGACATCTTCAATCAAGAAGGTATCAATGCGCTGTTTGACAGCGAATGGAATGTCCACTATAACAGCAATCGTCTAGGTATCCGCCTCCAGGGCGTACGACCAAATTGGGCGCGCCGGAACGGTGGCTCGGCTGGGTTACATCCTTCCAACATGCATGACGCCCCCTATTCCATTGGTAGCGTAAGCTTCACTGGTGACGAGGCCATCGTGCTGACTGTCGATGGTCCTAGTCTGGGAGGTTTCGCTGTTTTCTGCGTCGTTGTCTCTGCTGAGTTGTGGAAGTTGGGCCAGTTGCGACCCGGAGACAAGATCAAGCTTCAGCCAATCACTCTGGAGCGCGCTGACGAGCTCGAAAGATCACTTTTGCAATCGCTAGAATCTTTGGAGTTTCGAGACTTGCTTCAAAGTTTCTCTGGACAGGAGCATGAGACTGCTGAAATCTGCCCTGCCCCGATCGGAGAAGTTGATTGCAACGGCACTAAAATCGTGGCCAGACAAGCCGGAGATTGTGGCATGTTATTGGAATTTGGTCAAGAGAACGATGGATTCGAGATTCGACAGAGCGCTCGGAGTCTCGCCCTGATACAACAACATCACGCCCAACCAATTCCAGATGTGCGAGAATTGACACCTGGCGTCCGAACATTGCATGTGACGTACACTTCTCAGGCTGACCCGAGCTTGATCTTCCGGAACCTGGTCGAATCTTTATTAGCCAACAATGTCCCACAAGAAATTCCTTCTCGGATCATTTCATTGCCGTTTGCCTTTAATGACAACGTCACTCAAAAAGCACTCGACAGATACAGCGCAACGATTCGGTCCAATGCTCCGTGGCTTCCCAGTAATGTGAGGTTCTTGGAGCAGCTGAACGGAATCAATAATCTGCAGGATATCCTGCACCTATCCACATTCCTGGTTCTCGGTCTCGGTGACGTCTACCTGGGCTCACCGTGTGCCATCCCACTGGATCCTCGGCATCGTTTGTTTGGAACCAAGTACAACCCCTCTCGATCGTTCACGCCGAAAGGTTCGGTAGGAATTGGTGGGCAGTACATGTGCATATATGCCATGAACTCACCAGGAGGTTATCAGCTTGTCGGCCGAACAACGGATATATGGAGCCCAGCACGCGTGCAAAAAGGAAATAGGGGAGCAGTGACTGGCACGGACAACCCCTGGATTTTCCAGATCTTTGATCGGATCACTTTCTATCCTGTCACAGAGCCAGACCTTGACACGAAGTCTGCAGCTGAGCTCATTAAGATATCTGATGGTATGCTCGATCTGGTGGCATATGAGTCTTGGTTGGACGATAACAAGGCCGAGATTCAAGAGTGGGCAGCGAAACGTGTCGAACACAGAGACAACTCACCATTCATGGATGAGCTGATCAAGCCTTACGACAGCGGACTAACGCAGTCGCTTGAGAATGGAAGCATCGAAGTTCCTGGGGACTCTGTTCGAGCTCCCATGCCAGGCCGCTGCTGGAGAATAGCTGTTACCGAGGGGCAACAAGTAAGGAAAGGAGAGACGCTGGTTAGTCTGTCCCGCTAAATCGAGTGGTTTTCGATGCTAACTTGCTTGTCATAGGTGTACCTGGAATGCAGCAAGATGGAGATCGAGGTGCCAAGCCCTATGGACGGAGTGTGCGCTAAGATGGTCGTGGAGGAAGGACGCGTTGTGCAAGCGCACGATGAGCTCCTGGTCATTCAGCCTTTGCCATGATGCCGGCGTTTAGCCAAACCGACGATGCAGCTCTTACGATGATCCAATTTCTCATGAACGCCACTGTATATGATGTGACAAACGGTATTCTGCATCAAATGAAAAATATTATTGCCTCTCTCAAGCCAATGAAAGCCTGGATCGTCAATCATCCCTACATATCCACTGTCAGATCTCCGCTGGAACCCCAAATCATAGTGGCTAAGGACCGCTTTTGACGCCTTCAAGAGATCAACTGCTCTCAGCTTGGGGAATTGATAGAAGAGGCGGTTCAATAATCCTGGGCCAAGTGCCGTTTTCGGAACTTTTCAGCAGCCTTCCATCCACGACATCGCCTGACTTTCATTAAAGGACTGCGTTAGTTTGCTTACTAGGCCTTTGGAGGACTGGACGCATTCAGCCTTGCACTTCTACCACATGACATGAGAAGAGGTCAAAAAAAGGCAGTACGCTTATCCATAGCTTCCGTCCCAAAACGACTATAGAGTAGAAAGGAAGCGGATTATCCGTGGATAGCGCGACGGACTTGACCATCGTCTGCGGTTAGCTCCCACCCGGCCCATCCCAGGATCGTTAGGGCAGGAGAAGCTTCCGAGGGAGCTAGACTCCATCTTGCTGCTCTCGCGTAAAAATGTTAAAGAGTCTAGCTTGCTCAACATGGGTTGACGATGCTGATCCATGTCCAGAACAGAAATGTCAGCTTGCAAAAGACCAAGCTGAATGAAGGGCTGCTATACTCCGTACGGAAACGTTTTTTCTGCATCGCCACACCAACTTGAACATTTTTCTGCCCCGCAATCGATGCATTCCATCTGAGCACAGCGACGAGCACAGCGATAAGCACGTTCACGATGCGCAGAGATTGACCGGCTTTGCAGGTGCATTGTGTCGCCATGTCGAGTTCAATCGAGCCCGGTCTCGTTCTTTTCGAAACACCAAGATGAGTCAGTTCACGTAAACCGATGACAACCTGAATGTAATCACTTGAATATCATCAACACGCAGGCTGGCAGGATTGAACAAAAGAGAACACATTATGCATAAATTCCTGGGGAGCTATGCCAACAATCCATTGTCAGCTCCGGCCGAGTTTCAATAGCTCGAAAAACTACACAGGTCCAGACTCTGAGTGAGCTGTACAGCAGACTTGAGAGCTATATACTCAGTATGAAAACAAACAAAGACTCGAGTCGAGCTGAAAACAATTGGTGGACCTCGCCCAACCTCACAGCTGCACGGAGGGGTTGCCTCGAATGCAAGGGCCGAATGCGCAAATTGCTGGAATCCCATGGCGGCCTGACCGATGCGTGCAGCAGTCCCTGAACCCCTGGTCTTGGCCCTCCCATGTTGTCGGATTCATTGGTCGGCATGCGGCATGGGTCGTACAAAGATATTCCGTATTCCAGCCGATGTCACATTGAGATCTGGCGACATGCGCTCTCGGGATCGAGGGCTTGCAGGGCAGAGATAGCTCGCAAGACACCCCTGTCGACAAAAGTGCATTGGCAAATGGCCAGCGGGTTCTAGTCGACTTGGTGTTGGAACTTGTGATATGACTCCCGTCCGTGAACTGTCAAAGTCTTGCGCTTCTAGACGTCTTGCATCCTTTTAGCTTCAATACTCGTATTCAGCTGGGGCCTTACCATGCCCAGAAGGGTACCGCTAGCAAAACAGTGGGCACCTGAAAGCCAGGTCCCAAAAGCCTCAATTAGTAGCTGGGCCGCTCTAGGCGTCGGTGCCAGGCTAGCTGATGATCCCGTACGGTGTGGCCAGGTCAAAGAGGTGCATATGGTTTAGAGGTGCAGATAAGCTTCTGGCCTATCTGGGAGAACAGGGGATACGTTCAGGGTATAGCCCACGTCAAGACAGGCATCGTCGCATCGGCTTATCGAGACGCGTTTTTTTATTATATCATGGCGAAGGGTGCACTTCCGAACATTCCATTGTTGCTCCCAATCATCCGGGTCAAACTTTCACTTGTTTAGGTGGCCATTGTGTCGATCGGTCATTCGTTTCCCGATCATATTGGTTTCTTCTCTTGGCTATACTGTTTGTCTCTTCCCGGTCAGCGCAACATGCGCTTCAACTCAGTCTTGGCAGCACTTGGTGCTTGCCTTTTCGAGCGCTCCTTTGCTCAACAATATGCCGGCGATACCATCAATTCCTCATTGCCTTCGGTGCCAGGCGCAGAAATTGCATACTTCAAAATCAGTGATGCTTCGGGCGCCAACAACAATCTGACACTGATCAACTACTACTCCCATGGAAAGTCAGGAAAGCGTCTGGTCGAGAGCAATGTTCAGCGAGCAGTCATCATCATCCACGGTCTCAACCGAGACCCTGGCACCTACATGGCCAACATGCTGTCGGCACTGTCGCAAGTGACTACTGACTCCAACATCAACACCGATTCAGTCGCCATCATGGCACCTTACTTCCCAAACGGAGACGACAAGAACTATGGTTACCCCTGGACTGACGGCCTCAAGTCCGGCCGCGGCTCGACCTCGAACGCACTCGTCTGGCAAGGATCGCAGTGGTCGGCGGGAGGCAACAACCAGTACCCGTATACCTCAAAGAACACCAGCTCATACACTGTGCTTGACCAGGTCATCAAGTACTTTGACAACACTGCTCTGTTCCCCAACATGAAGCAAATTGTCGTTGCTGGTCACTCCATGGGTGGACAGACCGTGCAACGCTATGCCGCCATTGGTGCGCAACTGAACACTAACTCGCCCGTATCATACTGGGTAGGCAATCCCAACAGCTATGTATGGCTCAGCACCGATCGTCCATTCTCAACGGCATCTTGCGCAAGTTACGATGTCTATCGCGAAGGTTTCACCAACTTTTCAGCCTACCCCATGACTTATGCTACAAGTCTTGTTGCTCAGGGACGATCCGCCATCCTGGCAAACTACAACAGCAAAGCCATCAACTACGCACGTGGTACTCAGGATCTTGGTGATGATTCTTCGTCATGTGCTCCTGGCACCACTGGCTCCAACCGTAACGAGCGATTCTTCAACTTCATCAAGGCTTTCCCGCCATCCTGCCCGGACCCGACCGGCCGCAACTGTGACACCGTCGACTTTGTCAACTCGGGTCACGACGGCGGTGCCATGATGGCTTCTGCTGCGGGTCAAGCTCGTCTGTTCAAGGACAACTTCTACGGTAACGGCAACCGATCTTATGACATGGGATACCCCCGCCAGCAGGACGGTGACGATCCTTACCCCAACCCCAGTCTTAACGGAACTTCGTCTTCGGTCAACAACAACACCTATGCTGGAAACATGACTTACTGGGGCTGCTGGTCTGACCAGACTCCACTGACCTTGACCAACATGACGTATGCAAATGACGCCAACACCATCGAGCTCTGTACTTCGACTTGCGCAGCTGGTGGTAACACAATTGCTGGAGTCGAGTACGGCACTCAGTGCTTCTGCGGTAAGTCGCTTGGATACCTGTCGCAGCAAGTCATTGAGAGCTCTTGCTCCATTGCCTGCCCCGGCAACTCCAGCGAGATTTGCGGTGGCAACAACCGCCTGTCGCTCTTCTCCAACGGCCGTCCCTCCCAGCAGTCTGCCCCGGGCACCCCTGAGAGCATTGGTGACTTTTACTACACTTCTTGCTACACCGAGGCCACCAGCGGCAAGGCTCTCTCAGCCAAGTCTACTTCCTCCAACTCCATGACGCTCGAGACCTGCGCCGCCTACTGCAAGGGATACCAGTACTTTGGTACCGAGTACGCAGCTGAGTGCTACTGTGGTAACAGCTTCGGCACTGGAGCCAACCGCACTAGCGACAGCGACTGTAGCATGCTTTGCTCTGGCGATACGAGCGAGTTCTGCGGAGCCGGTAACCGTCTCACCGTCTACCAGAACACGTCCTGGGTCGCCTCGACCACCACGGCTGATATCTCTTGCCCGACTTCCAACAACACTATCGTGACCTCCAATGGCAAGAACTTTACTGTCGAGTGTGGCGTTGACCACTCCGGTGGTGATCTCAGCTCGCTTACTGTCTCGTCCTTCCAGGGCTGCATTGACGCCTGCTCAGCGAACAGCGCCTGTGTTGACGTGAGCTTGTCCGGCACCGCTTGCTACCTTAAGTCGTCTCTCGGCTCAGCAGTGTCCAACTCGGGTATTTGGGGAGCAAAGCTTTCCTCAAGCTCATCCTCCACCAGCTCATCGACGACCACGTCAAAGGCGTCTACCAGCTCATCAGCGTCCACTGCCACCACTACTGCCACGACGACCGGTACTTCAAGCTCAAGCTCGACGGTCACTTCCACCACTTCGTCGGCCACATCGACTGCCACGGCTCCTACCTGCCCGGGATCAAACAGCACCACCTACACATCCAATGGTCTCACATTCTTGGTTGAGTGTGGAATCGACCATGCGGGTGGTGACTTGACTTCCCTCAGTACTAGCACATTTGCTGCCTGTATCGATGCTTGTGCGCAGAACTCTCAGTGTGTTGATGTCTCTCTTTCGGGATCGGCCTGCTACCTCAAGTCCAGCGTCGGCGCATCCGTCTCCAACGGCGTTTGGGGTGCCAAGTTGATTACCTCGTCCTCGACCTCCAGCTCGGCATCATCGTCGAGCTCGAGCACGGCCACCACATCAAGTGTGACCTCGAGCGCAGCCACGAGTACGAGCTCGAGCCTGAGTTCATCTACTGCAAGCACAACCTCTACCGTTGTCACCAGCACGTCGACGAGCACATCGGCCACGGCATCAGCCACCAGCATCGTCTGCCCGGCCTCCAACAGCACGACTTACGTCTCGAATGGCCTCTCGTTCTTGATTGAGTGCGGTATTGACCACGCCGGCGGTGACCTGACTTCCCTCAGCACCAGTACGTTTGCTGCCTGTATCGATGCATGCGCACAAAACTCCCAGTGCGTTGATGTCAGTTTGTCTGGCTCGGCTTGCTATCTCAAGTCCACGCTTGGTTCTGCCGTTTACAACGGTGTCTGGGGTGCAAAGCTCATCACATCGGCATCTTCTTCGAGCTCTGCATCATCGTCCTCGTCGAGCTCTTCAGTAGTTTCTTCTTCGTCGAGCTCTACAGTGGTGTCCTCATCCTCGTCGACTTCGACTTTGACATCCTCTTCGACTGTGGTGCCAACTTCGTCTTCAAGCTCCGCTACTTCATCCACCTTCTCTACCGTGACATCAGTCAGCTCCAGCTCCTCGACATCTAGCTCGGTTTCGACTTCGACCGTCAGTGCCTTGACTATCAGCTCTACGTTAACCAGCTCGAGCACGCTGATCTCGTCCACCACCACCACCTCATCCAGCGCATCTTCCACCACCACCTCGGCTCTATCCACCGGCTTCTCCGCTCTGGGCTGCTACGTGGACTCGGGCAACCCCAGATTGCTGTCCACCTCGGTCTCCGTCACCAGCAACACGCCCCAGTCCTGCGCCACCGCCTGCAAGTCCGCCGGGTACAAGTACTCGGGCACGGAGTACGGCTCTGAGTGCTGGTGCAGCAACACTAAGCCTGACAACTCCACTCTGGCCAGCGCTAGCACCGAGTGCAACATGGCCTGCGCGGGAGACAGCACGCAGACCTGCGGCGCCGGCAACCGCCTGTCCGTCGTCGTCGACAACAACTGGGTGGCGTCGTTTGTCGCGCGCGAGAGCTACGGCACCTGGCAGCTCATGAACTGCTACGTCGATACGGCCAGCCGCATCCTGCCCAACGGCGTCGACCTGTCGTCCTCGGGCGGCTCCAGCAACGCCACCATTGCCCACTGCCTCGACGCCTGCGCCGCCAGCGGTTACGCCTACTGCGGCGAGGAGTACTACTCCGAGTGCTACGGCGGTGCCCTCTCGTCCTCGGCTACCGTGGCTTCGGGTGCCGACCCCCTGTCCGCCGGTTGCAATTACCCTTGCAATGGCAACAAGACCGAGTCTTGCGGTGGAAGTAATAGAATCATTGTGTACAAGAACACTGCCTTGGTTTAAGGGAGTGTCAAAGCGGGGTTTTCTTTTCAATTCAAATATGGCGGGTTTTTTAGATAATACACGATAGATCTGGTCACAGGATAGAATTGGACTGGTCTGGGATAATATGAGGGGGGGCCAAAATAGAGCCACACAACAAGGGAACGGTACGAATTAATGACATTTTAACATACAAATGCAATCCCGTACCTTGATAAGATGATTGTTTGCACCATACATGGATTTCTCTAATGACTGCAGAGTGATCTTGCCAAGTTGTCACTTCTCGTGGTGCCAGATGTTGGCGTCCTCGCATGTCGATCATGTGAATTGGTAATGGTGATGCATTAATTCCGGCTAGAACCCATCTTTTGAGGTTCATCAAGATGCCGCTCTCGCGCACTTTGGGGAGATGTTTCATTATGTGCTTAATTTACAAATGACGGCCTATGATACTAGCACATAGGTGCATGTCAGACTTTGTCATGATAATGGAATCAAGACTGTTTTTTGTATCCAAAATTCCCTCTAAGCATCGCAAGTAAACGCTCCACTGACGGTTCCCTCTCTGTATTGGTTGATCTAGTAGGTTCAAGTCAGTAATTTTGTCATACAAAGTGGTTTTGGCATGAATTGCGACTCACAATATCCTGTACAGCGGCGTATGTTCCAACGCCGAGAATAATGATACCAATGATGAAAACAATGGCGTTGACAATGGCCTTGAGAATGTTCTTCCTCTCGTACCAGTGACCCTCCTTGAGCAGCTTGAACCAAAAGGCGGCCGGGAAGTAAAAGGTGAAGCCCGAGACGAAAAGGCAGGACGCGATGGAGAGCAGGTCCGAGAAGAAGGGGATGGCCTCGGCAATGACCCAGGCGATCAGCGTGATGATAGTAATCAGGGCCAGCCAGGTGATCCAGCCCATCTTGGTGTTGATATACTTGATGACCGAGTGCTCAAAGACGCGGCCGTGGATGTAGCGGGCCACGACGGTGGTGTTGATGGAGCCCGAGATGAAGATGACGGGCAGGGCGATGCCGAACGCGACCTTGGAGACGGTGCTTCCCGCCGACAGCAGCGCCGGGGACTGCACGTCCTGGCCGACGAACACGTAGATGAGGGCGCCCGTCACGGTGTAAATGACAATCTCGATGGCGCCGAGGGCCACGATGGACTTGGAAAAGTCCTCCGGGGTGTGCATCTCGTCCATGAAGGAGAACTGGCACAGGGCGAAACTGTAGGCGAAGATGATGTTGCCGAGGGCCACAAAGGCCTCGGCGAGCTCAAGACCCTTCTTGGGCCACAGCTGCCACGGGGCGCCCGCGGCTGCGACGGAAGCTGTCGTGGGGTGGGTATACTGGATGCCGGTGGCGATGATGGTGATTCCGACGGCAATGATAATCGAGGCGAAATCGACGTAACCCAGAATAGCCACCTCGGCAAAGGACGGCGGAATGGCCAGGAGAACGAGGATCACGGCCGAGACGAAGCCGAAAACGACGGTGCAGGTGCCGTGGTCGGTAATGTTGTTCAGGGCAATGGCGCCGGTCAAGCAGTGGGAGCCGACGGTGAAGATGAGCTCGAGCGCAAACATGGCGCCCACGAGCTCGTAGCCAAACTTGCCCATGAGCAGCCGCCCGGCGTCGGCATAGTGCGAGACGTGGGGGTAGCGCAGCTTGACCTGGCCGACAATGTACGACGTGTAGACGGCGACGAGGCCGAGACCGACGGAGAGGATGACGCCGGCGACCATGCCGAGCGTGGCGAACGCCGAGGGAATACTCAGGGTGCCCAGGGCAATGGCCTCGACCAGCAGGACCACGGTGAGGCGCTTCCAGCCCAGGCGGTGGAAGTGCGCGTTGCCCTGCGCCGACTTTTGCTTCTCAATGTCGGTGCGGTCTCTGTCGTTGATCTCCTGGACGTTACCGGCCTCGCTGTCCGTGAGACCGCCTGCCGCATCCTGCTGATGAGGGCCCCTCGCCGGCGCCTTCATGGGCTCGGGGTGGGTGGTTGTAGCACTCATCTTTCCTATTTCGTCCTTTCTGGGGTATGTGTCGTCCTCGCACAGCAGCAACAACAGCCAATGACCTCCTCGTTTGGCTGAGCGGTCAGCAGTTGGTCATAGGACGAGCAAAGGGCAAAGAAGGCAGTGTCTGTGATGTAATAGAAGGGTAATGAAATCCTCGAAAAGAGAGAAGTCAAGAGGCAAGGGACAAGCGGCAGTCCATGGATTTTGACTGAATTAACATTCTAGAAGTCTAGAAAGGCGCCGGCCTTATCCGCGGCTTTCGGTGTCTGCGCGTCTGCGTGCAATTGAGTCGTGACGACGGCCCCATCGTGAAGCGGTTCCTTGCATACTGCAAGGTCCACGATCCCGGGTGGAGCTTATTACCAAAGACAGGTTATAGTCCTCTCTTAGTGGCGGCACCCGTCTTTGCTATTACGAGGCGAAAAGCCCAGAAAAAGCACCAACTCGCGCCAAAATACGTAAAACGCTCGCTAGTGTCTCCATATTTCGTCTCTCTTCACCAGCACAGGCGCGCCCTCTGTTGTTTCTCACGCGTAATAAGTGCAACTTGAAGAGTTTTTCCTAGGTAAGAGTTTTTTCATCTTTGTCCTAGTCCATGCCTCAATATATACCAAATTGAGCAACAACACTGCCGTATCCGTGAGATTGCCCGTGCAAAGCCTGTACATCCAGCCAATCGCGTTTGTCCCTGCTTTTTGGGTTCGTACAAGTTATCTGTCAAAATGTGTCAATATCTCTGTGTCTTATCTCTGGATCAATAAGTCGTCAGTAGTTGATGATTGTTGCTACTTTGAATGTATTTTGCAGTGTGGCCTGGTGTTCTAGATGACAAAGTTTTCAAGAGTATCTTATGACGGCGCGGATCTAACGGCCTAATTTGCGGCTCTCGGGCCGTTCGTCTGATGCATGACTGTGCAGATCCTGAAGGATAAAGTTATTGAAGTACATGACAGTCCAGTCTCGCTTCGAGTATGGAGGGACTAGTATACAACTATTGTATACAGTACCGAACATTCCCCACCACAAAAGACTCCTAACGATCCAAATAGGAAGTTTATTGGCCATTTGTAGTACAGCGCAACCCCGTTGACTATGACCAAGTTTCTCAGTTTCAGCTATAGCCTTCCAAGGGTACATGTAAGCTTGTTTCTCATGATAAGGATTGGTTTCGTGGAAAGTGAGTCAATTGTAGGATGCACGTTGGGTGATAGAGCCATCCCTGGTCAGTGATGACAAGAACTAGCATCGTATGAGGACTGAAGTGGGAATTGGTGTGCGTCGACGGGTTGGCACACCGGAAAGGACGAGTCGTGCTGCTAATGACTGACAAAATTACCCAGAAAGATCGCAATAGAGGCAAAGTTCGATTGCCTATGTTGCATCTTGAAGTACGGCGAGTTGATCTCAATCACAACTAAAAGGTAGAATTTCATATACTTAATTGAGTGTATTTCACTAAGATGACCATGTGCAGGCTTGAAATTTGGAAAGGTGGAAATTGTTATACTCTGGCGAGACTTGGGAACCATGCGTGCTTGCTCGGTGCGCCACAGAGTGGATCGGCAGTGTGGCGGTACCTTCAGATGACACAACGGAAAAGTCTCGAAATCTATTTCTCATAATTTTCCTTGAATAACTATAGACTGCAACTCGTTTTATTACCTCTTCGTTGCGCAACAAATTTGGCATCAATTTTAACACGAATTTATGTATAACGGCGAACCATTTTACCGAGGCCCATGCTGCGATCTTTAGGCACAAGTCATTCTCTGAATTTACACGATTGATTCCTTGTGGGGAGCGGCATACTGACCTGCCACAGCAAAGCAGCATACTCCACTAATCCATCTTGGTACAAAAACTCGTAAAGCACGAAACCATCAAATTTAACATGGCAGTATTCACTTCCGCCTATAAAGTTGCCATGACTCCAATTATATTCGCCGCAGAAATCAACCGTTCTAATCAAATCACACCAGGCTTTTTGATGCATTGATCCCGATTCGGGTGTTGGAGTTCAGAGGGAAAAAGATCGCGACCAAGATGTGTCGCACTGCATACATACATACATACTCAGACTAGGATTGTTTGTGAGAAGTAGTATGCGAAATACGACTTCTGGTCTATTGTTAACGTTGCAGCGGTAAAACAATGATTCGATCAGATAAGATGTGATGCACCCTTTTGGCATGATACGGCGCTCAATCCCAAGAAAAAATATTCTATGGTGAAAAGCATGCTCTGACTGAGTGAGCCACATTGTATGCAATGTGGCGCGGCTAATGTCACAAACGAAGGATTCAATGCAGGCTGCTTCTAGTTGCGATTCGGCTTGCCACAAGGGGGAACGCAGAACATTTTGGGGCGGAGTTGATTCTGTGTAAGGTGCCCGCCTCGCCCCCATCTGGCCCCCAACACCCTAAGACAACGTCGCATTCATAGCATTCATTGGCCTCTATGTAAAGCTTGAACCGAACGGCACCGTCTCAGAGTCTCACAGACCTCCGGAATACGAGGAAGGCAATATCTTGGGGTATCACAAGTTCGAGCGTCTTGTTCCATTTACAACACTGTTGGCTGCTCCATCTCTATCCTCAAGGACTACGCGCCTCAGGTCTAAGTTTAGGTGCTTCAGTGAGTACCTATATCAAGTCGCCGCCTTATTCCTAGACCACACATGAGCCTAAGCTTTGCAACGGCGTGCACACGGCTGAGCGATATGTATCTTGTTGTCAGCGTTAGGGATAGACGTTACATGATTCTTTTTTTTTTTTTTTTTTTCTTCCTCGTGGGACCGACAACCTGTGCAACACCAATTCCAATTTTACATGAATTCTAGGCTGTTCTGTTTCCTTATTTCACTTCTCTGCCATCTTTTGTCACTTTTTTCTTCTGTCACCAGTTCATGTCGATTATGGGACTGAACGTCGCAAGAGTCGAGTTTGAGGAACTACTCATTGCTTCACTACCACTCTTTTCGTACTCTGAACACAGAGCCTCGAGTAAAGAATAAGAAACTTGTCGCTACATTTGCTTAAATCAACATGGCATTAGCCTCACACAAGCCGTTTTTCCCACTGAATGGCGGCAATCAGACCACCATCAGAGAGTCATCTGAGTCCTCAAGCACACGTTTGGTGGCCTCAAGTGCTGAGACTGGCTCAAACCCCAGGCTCAAATTCAATCGCCCTTCCCAAATGCGTCCAGGCAACCATAATTCTCATCCTGCGACGTCGCTCAGGGAGATGGCTTCGAGTACATGCCTTATTGATCGTATTCCGTCTTTCGCAGGCGATTTGCGATCAATAGAGCGGGGAAAAGAGAAAGCAGCTGTAAATACAAGGTGCTATACTCTTGTAAAGCAACACTGGTTGTGGGAGTCTTTGAACGCTGTTCTACTCCTTGTCATGATAATCGCCACGGTAGCCACGTTGCGCCTACACGATAGGCAGCCAGTTCCAGAATGGCCTCTATCTATAACCATCAACGCTCTGATCTCAACATATGCTTTCATTTTCAAGGGCAACATGGCGCTTATTCTGACTTCATGTATTGGTCAGCTTCAATGGAGCTGGTACCGCTCTCCACAGCCACTAAGGGATATAACTTTATTCCAGGAAGCGGGGAAGGGGCCTTACGGTGCAGTGGCCTGGTTATGGAAGCTTCGTCTGCACCAGCCTATAGTGGCCTTGGCAGCATCAGTCACCATTCTCGGCATCGCTCTCGACCCGTTCTTTCAGCAACTCGCGCAGTCAACCAGTTGCAATGTCATAGCCAAGAGCCATCGAAAGACAATGCTACCTCGGACGAATTCTATTGGCCATGGACAAAATTTAGAGAGCATCAAATCGGCCATTATATCTGGATACAAACAAACAACACCTCTCCCGGACTTTCCTTGCTCCACAGGGAATTGTACATTCAATAATGAATATAGCACACTTGCGTTCTGTAGCAAGTGCCAAGATGTTTCGAATCAAATCACAGTGCAAAGTCGCTGCTTCAATTCCACAAAGAATGGTTTGCTCCCACTAAACTGCACCTTAGACTGTAAGACTGAGACGGGCCCTTCGGTGGAAGTATGCAATATCACGACTCAGGTCAATCCATTTTTTTCGGCCACATACTCCGAGTCGTCTAATGGCATTTTTGAGAACTTTCGGCAGGTACTTACAGCCAAATCAAAATGGCGAGCAACCGACATCAATCTTCAGTCGAACAACTCCTTGGGAATTTCCCGCGGAGTCGACTACAACATCATATATGCAAAAACTCCTGGTTGGAACTCAACACGCAACTGCTTGGATCCAGTCAAAACGAACGACCCATGGGCGTGTCTTGGCTACGGAGCAGCGACATGTTCTATCCAACCCTGTATTCGAACATATACGGCAAACATAGATTCTGGCCAGGTTCAAGAAACCCCAATCGAGACAACACCTGATATTTCTTGGGGCCTCTATGATTCAGATGAACAGTTCTCTATGCTTGATAAGTCTTGCATCACCGATCAACAGCGCGTTCAACTTGCCTCTGCAGGTCACGATATAAGTGGCCAAAGCCGCTGGCTGGCTTACAACTATTCCTTCCTGGAGCGAGATCCAGTGGCATACAACTTGACCCGGGATTTTTTTGCCAAAGATTGCCTTTATCTTCTGGATACGGGATTTGTTGTCGAGGCGTTGAATGACAGCCTTTCCGAAATTTTCGAAGGACAGGTTAACGAAGATACCCCAAGTCCCCAACAGCTGGTTGATTTGTACAATCGCGGTGAAATTGACATGAGTCGTATCCACGCCGCATTCCAGAACATTTCGCAGGCCTTGACAGTGTGGACCCGTGAAAATGGTGTTGAAGAATACAGCAAGCCAGTACTTGGTCAAGCTTTTAATACTGTTGCTTGCATACGGGCCAACTGGATATGGCTGACTCTACCAGCAGCCATAGCGTCAATGACTCTGGTCGTGCTTGCCCTCACAATCTATACAACACATCGGCAGGGACTCCCCATCTGGAAAACATCTCCACTGGCCTTGTTACTTCATGGTCCCGGAGGAATGGAATGGCTAGAGGAGACTATGGTAGTAGACCCTCCGCCACATGATGAGACGCCCGACCTCAGGACCACCACCGGAATCAAAAGCATGGCAGCTAGAATCTGGGTTCACCTTGATGACGGAGACGATTTGACAAGGCTTCGGCAAGTTAGGCAGAGACGGAAGAGCGAACCATAGACTAGTGAAGGCAGTCATAGCTATCATCCAGGATTATGATAGAGCATCCCTGGCATATTCAAGTTAAATTCCAAGCTCTTGTAAGTGACAGCGTTGTGTTGGTACATTTCTACAGGATGCCAAATACGTATAAGGGCTCGATGAACCGGTTTCCTGTTCCTAATTCATACTTCGCTCCTCCGTTTCTTCGTAACACAACTTTAAAGAATGATTTAAGGAAAGTAGTCACGACATACGACAATTGATTTACTCAAATCCCCCCTCCGGGCGCCGCCACCACCCAAAAAAAAAAAGAAAAAGAAAAACAAAAGGCCATCACGATCAACTATTTTGACTACCTGTCGAGCAAAGCCTTCCCTCTCATGGTGCTGGCAGGTACAACCCCCCATCAGAGATGACGTTCGATGATCTTTGTCCTAGAACGCTGCTGCAACAAGCCCATCAAAACAACCCGTCACTCGAATCTATCACTTCCACCAGCGCACCGAGTTCACCGAGTTTCCAACGTACACTCATCCTGCCCTGATCAAGAGCTCACCATCCGCAGCCGCTTTTCAAATCCGCACTCATATTTTCCAATAACCAAACATCACAATCCTACAGCTCGTTGCCAATCTCTGTGCAACAAGCTCCCCGTCTGCGTTACACAAGTCTGTAAGCTCGAAGATTGCCAAGACTGGGATTCCCTTTCGCGCACATCGAAGATGTCAGCACCGACTGGAGACAAGCTTCCGACTCTCCCAAAGTCAGCAGAGTCCACAGACTATCCAGAGTCCACTAATTCCACAAAGCCTGGAGAGTCTACAGATCCCACAGACTACGCAGAGTCCACTGTATACTCAGATCCTGACTGGTCTGCAGAACTTGCAAAGCTTGAAGAGTTTGCAGAACACCAACGAGAGCAAGCTCTTGAGCAGGCTGGGGAAGAAGAATTGGACCACGCACTTCGCCAAATAAGGCATTCCGAGATCACCATCGACGTGGCATTGAAGAGCAAGCAAAATTTTGTTTGGGATCTCCGACGTTGCGAGAGCAATCTTGATAAGATTACTGAGAGACTCGAGGCTCTCTCTCGGAAGAAGATCGCCCTCGAGCAGGCGAGACAGACTGTTGTTCCACATACGCAGAGTCTTCAGAATGTCAAGATCGAACTCGATAGTGGTCTGGAGAACGATCTATTCAATACCTTGCAGACTGTGGCGAGATGTTTTATTCACAGCGTCGACAAGAAGGTCCAGGAAATTATGATCGACGTTGCCGAACAAGTAGAGCAATTAAACTTGGCGAGAGAAGAAGCGGCTGAATTGAAGCAACAGGTCGCAAAGTCTCGGGATCTTCTGAGTACAGTTCTGCGGCAGCTGGAATCGACTGATGTGTCAAAGAAATAACGTATCATAAATTGGGTAAGTCTCTAGGCTTTTTTGAAAATTCGGCCTGCGATCCCACTGCTCTCCCAAAGGAAACATTACTAACAGCTAGATGTGAATAGGTACCTCGGAGTCTCGGCCACACGATCGCAGCATCCGTTGAAGTGTTTTGCATAAATTATTCCAGAATGAGTCGCACCATGTTACGTCCCACGCAGGGAGTTCAATTGGAGGAACAGTCTTTATGGAGGTTTGAGACCGGCGTGCGTACAGTATACACCACGCCATCAATCATTTTGTTTATGGCTGCTTTATAGTCCGGGATATCCTCAAATTGGCCAGGATTGCGAAGCAGGTCGAATTAGCTCATCGAGGGAAACAGTTCGAACAGTCTCATATCGGCCTCGGGGCCACCTGGTTGATGATATCTTCGGAGCAGCGAACCTGGTATAGAGCTGCGACATTAAAAGCCGAGGGGATTGGTCTCATGCTTATGGTATGAGTAGGCAGTGGTTTACTCAAGAGCTTTGTAGGTGTAGGTCAGATGTTAGTCCTTCGAAAAAAAAATCATCGATACACGAGTGCGAATTTCGATCGTCACAAAGCGGGAAATGCTTTCGTGGTGGTGTGTTCAATGTTTCTTTGAATTGTAGCGCTCAATTTGTTTGTTAACCTAGTCCGACTTGTTTCCCTCCAAATAATCCTTCACCAAGTCGGCTAGGGCGGGGCCGTCGGTATGGATAATGTCCTCGACTTCGTTTCCCGCTCGGGGTCATCGGTGAGAGACGTCTCGGTACAGCTGGGCCCGCAAGATGAATGCGCTTTGGACAGATCGTCGGGTAGAGTAACCCAGTGAATGATGATGGACGTTGCTATGACTAAACTCAATTGTTAGCCGACATGATGAATGACAGGTGTATGTGAAGTGGCAAAGAATTGTTACTGACTGTCAACTGTACAGCATGTCATACAAAGCCAAACGACTTCACTTCGGAGAATTAGGAGTGCTGTTACGTTGCTGTCTTCCATTAGCCTTGATCGCAGCCTCGAAATCATGTAGACTTACGCCATGCTGATGAGCAATGTGCTGACACAGCCAATGACGGTACGGATGGCGAGTTTTCGTAGCTTGCTGTTAAGTGGTTTGGCCTGCAAGGCCGCATCCCCGCCTGACAGAACTGGAGGTGGTGGAAGTTTTCGTCGTATCGAGTACGTATCTACAAACGATGGTTAGCATCGATAGCCTATGTCGTGAGGCCCAGTATATATCTTACTCATCAGGGGTTTAAGGAAGAGTCCTGTAAGGTAGATCTGCATCGGCGTTAGTATAAATCTTGGCGCTTGGAAGTCAGTAGTACGAACATTGGCGGCGACGTCGAATACGATGAGGGGGATGATGAGCTCCCACTCGATACCCAGGACGCATTGGCCATCTCTGATATATGCGATGCGACTGATTGATTAGTATATGGGAGACGTCATGGATGTATCGAACATGTACTCACTAGACAAAATCAAGGATGCCAATGACTCCGTACAGGCCTGAGGAGATGAGTTAGTATTGTTGAACGCAGGGGTATTAATGACTGAGTTCGTACCTAGCATTCCAAATGTGTTCCAGAGGTATAACTTTGACTTGAGGCGACTCTTTGTGGATCCGCTCACGATATACTAGAGAATACATTAGAGTCCATCATCGCAGGTGAAAAGTCACCGTGAACAGCACTCACAGCTCGGTCCACGAGGAAGAGGTAAATAGCCTAGAAGGATATTAGTTGAGCGACAGTCTTTGAACATGTTCAAACGTACAATCTGGATTCCAGTTAGTGTCAAGTCCTTGAGTACTCAAATTCAAGTACATACCTTTGTCAACAGGTACACCCCTAAACATAAGAAGCTTGCTGCATTGCAAGCGTGCATATTCCTCCCCGAATAAATCCCATATTGTAGGATTATCAGGGACGAGACAAAGATCATTGACAATAGGTATATCGCAAAAACCACTAGGCTCGTCAGCATTACCTTCTCAATCTGGGGTGCCAAACCATCGACTTACGCCATATCAGCCACGGAAGCTTCTGTCTATGACTGACAGTGGCATATTTGTATCCTAAAGATCACATCAGCGAAACAGTTCTTTTGTTTTCCTGTGCAATACCACACACCGAGTAGAGCCGAAACGACTATTGCTGCCAGGACACATACTGAGAGGGACGCAACCCTTCCTCCCAGCGGGTCGCGGGAAGGTCCCGGTTCAAGGCCTCCTGGCACGCTCATCGCAAAGTGTCGAGACTGACGACGCTGTAGAGGCGTTGCGGCGCAAAAGCGCGTGGGCGATACATGAATAAGAATCTCCTTCTTTCAAGACAAGTTTTTCAGAAAAAGATCATTACCGGTAAGAAAAGAAAGGGTTTCGCGGAATTGTTCGTTTCTTGCTTTCTTGCGGCGAAAAAGACAAGAGAAGCCAAGTGAGCTACTATGGCTTCTTTGGCTACTTTTAGCTACGTAGGTTCGACCCGTTTGAGCCAGTGAGGGGAGAGCAAAGGGGAATCTTCCGATTGTTATCCTCCCTCTCTGCCAAAACTACGTTGCGCTCATGACGCGATTGTTGTACGCTACCAAACTATGTTGCTCGACCCCTGGGGTCCCGACTCGTGGGTGTGGGAAGATCCGTACCATGTCTCCTGCGATGAGCTTGTCGCCACGAACGGACTAAACCCCGACTTTCTCTTCTCTTGGGGGACCTTTGGGGACTCTCCAACGGTAACGAGATCAAAATGGACATTTTGGGAAATTCACTGACAATTATAAGGTGTTCAGCTACAAGGATGAGTCATTGTAAAGTTGCGATGGCTTGCTTTTTTCAGAGGATTCGACACGTTTACATGCTTCCAGAGTCCAAAGGAACCAATTGGCAGATATTCTGCAATCCTTCTCTCCCCATTATACGGAGCGTTATCCGACGTCGTTAATCGGCTCCGCGGAACTTGTGTGCACCGACAGCAATCGTGGCCGTCAATTCACGTGCTCCCCGGCATTAGCCCATTCATTCAGGCTGCTAGTGAGATATCTAGTGAACTCGTACGATTGTGGTGATGTTGCGATTCTCACATGTATGGGAGGCCGCACATGACAACATACTACGATTTGCTTGATGTCAAGGTGATGAGGACGAGTCGAAGTCATGATATATGTAATGAACTGTCACGTATTGCAAGCATATATCTATACCGCTCTCACAGAAGCGGTAAACATGATGTGTGTGCCCACGTTGTGCCCACGTCGTGTCCCCAAACCACAGGTACGATCGAGTGGCAATTATCGATCGCGAGGGGAGAGGGTTGCGTGAAGGGGATGCATCGACCGGGAATCAGCACATACCAAGTCCCACGTTCCGACCAAACCGACGTTGGCCAAAAGAGAGTCCAGCGGTCCCTACTTAGGGCCTCCTCCTTCTTGCTTGGCAAATCCGTAAATCCGGGGCAAGTGGTAGGCAAGGCGCCACTGTAAAGGCTCTGAAACGGGCCGTTGGCAAAGTCTAATGGGGGGTCCAAGACTCCAAAATGTTTGCTCCGACGCCTCACGTTGGTGTACCGGTAGGAAGGGAAACCAGTCCCCAAAAATGCGTACGAGGCGCTCAAAGCGTAATCCTGTTTGGAAGGATATTCAGCAACGGTGTGCGGTGCCGTTCGACCGCACACTCTCCTTTTTAGGCCACATCTTTGGAGTCTTGACTGCCATTGGTCCGCGATTGTCAAGCTCTCAGCAAGATAGTAGCGAGGTTCATGGTGCGACTGAACCGATGAGTGGCCCATCAGCATGTAGTCCAGAACGCGCATCGCTTCAGCATTGATACACCCGCTCTTCTGTTAACAAGGCATGACTTGGCCATGTAGAGGGAGTCGATTCCCCATTGTTCGCGTCCTCGCAAAAGCAAACAAAGCACACGCTGTAGGGTGAGCCCCCTAGCGCTGATCTTGTAATCGACTACATCTACCGAGCACGTAGAGTTTGCACTAATGCCCATGAATAAGCCGGACGTCGGGGGCGGTCAGGGCGTAAGCATACACTAGAAGCGATTGAGAAGACTCGATGGCTCAAACAGTAACTGTCATTCGCCATTTTCACTTGTCCGAGGAAGACCATCAACAGGACGAATACGGGGTCCAAGAACGATTCGCCCAGAGCTGTTCGCCCGAGATATACTTGTCGCGCCAGGGAAATTGACGCCTAGAGAGCTTGTACTGTCCCTCAATCATACCCTCGGTGAAGTCGTTCAAACTATGCCGTGGCTTTTCGGGATAAGAAGGGGAGCAGAGGAGGTGTCTATATCTTGTCCTAGAGGGGTTACGAGCGAATAAGCGCAATTCTAGGAAGCATTCTTCCTTCGGCAATTGGCTTGGTCGAAGCTCTTGGCTTTCTCTTAATTGCTTCCTCACGGGTGAAGCCGACACGGCCTCATCCGATTGCTTCAACACTCCTCGTGACAACGTTGCAAAGATTCATTTTTGAATGCGACATCGTAGCCAATTATTTCATTCTAACAGCGGGATAATTACCAGACATTTCCACGGTCGCAAACCATAGGTCCTGGTTCTTGAATGCAACCAGGGTCACAATGTCTCGTGTTCCCTGGTTGGAATTCACTGGACTGCAGAGTCTTCAAAGGAAACTTAAATGAACAAATCGAGAACAATAAATATGCTGGCTGACTGATCTTATCAAAATCCAACCATACTCAGCCATGACATTTCCGGCAAACGACCACAATGACCACCAACGTCGCCGCCAGTTTGGAGCTTGGATCCCTGTGCCATGGGAGATCCATTGATCATAATATATATGCGCTTGATAGAATAGACCAGTAAAATCATTGGGAGCAAAAGGTCTCATACGCCACAAATGGCTGATGCCTGTGGCTATCCATGTACAGTCTCACAAAGGCTGCTGGTTGAACGGGGAGGGCTTTCTCCCCCATTTGTGCCCACGTTTGGTTTTAACTGGGAAATATCATTTTCAATAACATCTTCTTCATCTTCGGTAGGGCTGTATCGCCGCATGTTAAACCCCATTTCGATAAGTTGGGCCTCCCAAGAAGGGAGAGAAGGAACATTGTCGAGGTCCGATCGGACGGCTGCTGAGTACCAGGCTGGAACCCAGGGCATCAGAACAGGAGTGTCACACTCACGAATATATGCTGATGATACTTTTAAATACGTTGACTTTCGTAATTACATCATGCTATTGTCAGTAGGTATATGATGCGGCGGAGAACCTCGTGAAAGCAGTGAGTATCGGTCAGGTTGATTGACGTGAAGGTGTCTTAAAGCCGATCTTTTGTCAACTTCGACAGTCTTCCACGGACTGACTTAGACACTCTTGTGGCAAGAGATATTTCCTGGTGCCACTCTTTGTCCTTTGGAGTATGAATCTGACAGAGGAATGCGGCCGGCTGATGTCCAGTAGGATGCTGGGATCTTCAGTAAACCATGTCGCTCCCTGTATATCATATTTCTCTCATGAATGGCGGCCACGGGTGATTCGCAGTCCATTCAGTTCGTTTTAAAACAGTTGGCTCTGTATGTTCTTTCTCAGTACCCCATGACCCAGTCGCTTCCCTATGCACCGTGATGCACACGTTCCTTTGTCATGGGCCCTGTTACATTGCGGCCGCCGGTATACGTCAGAGTTCTACCTGTTAATCCTTGCTCCGGACCTATACAATATTTCCTGAGTTTTCCTCGACGGCAAATGGCATGCGTTTTGCTAGTGTGAAGCGCAGTTCCGTCGAATGGCATTGATTTGTCTAGAGCAGATGAATGCTTGATCCTTTCATGGAATAAGATGCTCTCGTCACTTTGGCGGATATCCAATAAGTCAGAGCCAACACCCTCACAGTATAGAGGGTGTCAGAATGGAAGGATCTAGGATGGTTAGGAATGTCGCAACAATAGTAGATGCCTTGCAACAGTGAAGTCGAGGAGCAAAAGGATATCCAGTACATTGTATTGAGTTGACCAGCCAAGAGCTAGAGACCTTGATAAATATTCCACCATAATGCCTACCCCAGACTTTCCAGAAAACTGCTGCAGGCACGGGCTGAACGGCAAGGCTTCGTGAGAACATGACGAAATCTGGGGGCTTCAATTCTCTTGGCAGTCAGCCTGAACATTCGACAAGTAAGAATCCTCCTAGCCTGGAGATGATCAGTGATGATAGCGGCGTAGCGCGTGTATTCCCACGGGTCCCCCGCATTACGCCAAGAATTCATCTCATAATACTTATTGTTTCCGAAAAGGAATTGATCTACCACAGACCACATGAACTCAAGCCTTTGCCCCTTGCGCAAATATATGTAGCAGGGTATACAGGGATTGCAAACTTTCGGAATCTCGATGGTAGGATTGACCTGAAGAAAAGAAGCCTGAACTAAAAGTCTTGGCCAACACAAAAAAGAACAACTCTAATGTCTCTATAACCTCAAATGGATGTTTCTTCGAAGATCATAGTGGCTTGGTAAAACATTGCTCTGAATGAGCTTACATTGAGAATCCCATGATGGAGACATACTCAGAACCATTATTCAAATCGAAGATGAACGGTGTTCCTACAGGAGAGTAGATAAAATTGAATTATAAATACCAGTGAAAGTCCTCCAACAAGACATGAAATAACAGCAACTACAACTCAGATCCCACAGACATTTCTTGCATCATCTCAAGTCCCAATAGATACTCTCTTCATTCTATTATTTCCAAACATACATTCATCTACAACAATCATCATGCGCTCCTCTGTTGTCCTGTCACTCCTGGCTCTACACGGCGCTTCAGCCTTCAAGACCAATGTCGATCACAACGGCGAGATGACCGAGACGGTGCGCGCCAACTCTGGCTACAGCCAAGACGAGTGGAACGACCTGGTCGACTCGGTCCTCGACGCGTGCGACGACAACGGCTGCGACGCCGGCACGGAAAAGTGCAACATTGCCCACTGCATCTCCATCGACGGCGACAACCTCGACAGCAACCACGACAATATCCTCGAGATCGTCGGCGAGTATATCAAGAACTCCATGCACGTCGAGGACACGACCATTTCCGACTGCACCAGCTCCGGGTGCGGCTTTCTGGACGCCACCAACTACACCATCCCCGGCTACATCTCGCTGCAGCGCACCTACGACGACGACGGCCCCAACACGCTGTACAAGATCTCCATTAGCACCTCCGAGGCCAAGGATGCTTGCGGCGCCGTCTTTGATGCCCTGTCGGCTGCTGGTGGCTCGCTTGGGGCTGCGGACCTCTTTGGTGCGATCAAGGTCGCCGTTTGCACCGAGTAGAAAAAGTACAAGGAAACATTGGTATACACTCTTACGAGAGTATCGGGTATGCTTTTGACTTATTTGGTACGGAGTTGAATGGGTGTATTTGGGTTATTTCTCGGGGAGATATAGGCGGACTCCAATGACAATCGTTATCTTATTCACCAAAAAATGCACCCATGTATAATGTACAATCTCACTCTAATTGTGACAACAAAATATAAAATGACAAGTTCTTGGAGTGCCTTGCTCAAGTGCAGGCGTCTCACGCTTCCATCAAGAACATTGAATGTTTGACGTTGCATTGTATCTGTGAGCTGGACGGCAACTATAATTAGTGCGGATAGGCGTCGCATGGCATTAGCGTCAGGGGAGTAATCGGGCGTCGGGGCGCCACACCACAACTGCGGGCGCGCCCGCGCTGCCCACTGATTATAGTGGTGTCATGCCTGAATGCTTAATGGTTCTCTATACGCCGGTTACACACAAGCTGCAAGCTGCAAGATGAATGATATGATATCAACGCAACCCAGCCTGACATTATACGATGCAACATTGCTATAGCTTCGTATATACTTGGATTATGCGAAATGAGAAGAATATTTGCCACATTTTTCTTCTCTTCCTTTCACCTTTTCCTAATTGTTAAACAACAATATGATCCCCAAATGATAGCTGCATTTAGGTGTCAATGGTACTATGAGCAGTACGCTGTAGTATGTGTATACCACCGGCTTCAGAACCAAGGAAAACGATAGCAAATCATGAAACAAATTTAAGGAAAACTTATTCGGCTGATTCAATTCATAAGCACGCCTACTCTATCGTTTCTGGCTTCTGCGGCATGATAAATGTCTAGAATGAAATGACACCAAACCCAAAGAGACGCTGTAGGTGTCCGTCGATCCGCACCTATGGCAGCGGAGTCGCCAAATTGGGAGAGCTTATCTTGGGCCTTGGCATAACAAATCAAGACGGCAAGTGTATACCTCTTTTAGGTAGTAAGTTGTACAAACGTGCTGTTATGTCAGCGGGATTGACGCCATGTCAGCTTGTCTTCGCCAAGCACTTGCAAATCTCTTGTTCAATGCCTCGAGTTTGAATAGTCAATGAATCATAATGGACCATAAACAGATCACTCGCTTTGGCATCAGTAGATTTTTAGCCATGTGTATGCAGTACCCATTGGGACGTCTTACTTGACTTCGTAGGCGTAAACATGAGTAATTGAATTGAGGGGAGGATAAAACAGATTCCGCCAGGCGAATTATGTTGTATAAGAGAAGAATATGCCGCAAGATGATCAGACCTCGACAAAGTAACCTTCAAAGTAGTAGACACAAGTCAAGCACTCACTTCTACTACAGAATATGGACGCAGACTCTCCTTCACTTGCTTCGGCTGTTCGCCCGTCATGTCTATCGATGCTCAAAGATTTCGGGTATCCTGGCGCTCCTCAGCCCAGTCCTGAGGCCGTCGAGGTTCTTCTCAATGTGATGCACAAAAGAGCAGTGGACATTGGTCTTCCTCTTGACACGCCAATTTCTCGCAAAGGATTCTGGTTGGGCTACTCCGAGGGCCTAGTACGTTACCTTATCCGACTTCTACAGAAGTGTGCTGTCTCACTAATGCTGGTGTAGCTTGCTCATCCTGGCCATCCCGTTGAAGTCCAGGCTTATGTCGGACCCATAACTTGGCTCGTTGTGCAATTCGACGATATCGTCGGGCAAGAGGGCCAGATGCGCGAGGCTTCCAGTCAATTCCACGAGCGATTTTTTCGAGGAGAGACACAGCCCAACGCTCTCCTGAATGGTATTGCCACCATGATCCGAGAGGCGAGTGTGTACTTTGACTCTGTCCTGGCTACTCTGCTCCAGCATTCGGTTCTCAACTTCATCACGAGCAATCTCCCTGAACAAAAGGAAGGATTTAAGACCATGCACATCACGCAGGATGGCGCAAAGTTTCCATACTACTTCCGTGCCATGTCTGGAATGGATATTGCATACGCCATTTTCTGCTATCCCAAAGCTTTGTACCCCGACATTGGGTGTTTCATTGAAGCAATTCCGGACATGGGCATCTTTATAAATATCTCAAATGATGTGCTCTCGTGAGTGTTCAAATCTCGCCTTGTACATAATGCACCAACGCAAGCTAACTTGCAACAGCTTTTACAAGGAAGAATTGGGCGGCGACAAGAGAAACTATATCCACAATCGCGCCAGAAGCGAACAAAAGGATGTTCTCCAAGTTCTCGCAGAAGTTGAAAGAGAGGCAATCGATTGCGAGCATCGCATTCAGAAAATCCTCAAAGGACGAGCCGAGTACGCCAAGTCATGGAGTGACAGCGTACGAGGATACATGGCAATGCACACCACCAACCCACGATACCGGCTAGCTGAGTTAGGGTTGGGCGAAGAGCACCCGCTCACATATATGAAATCCAGGCTGGCCAGTATACAGTTGGTAGCCATTTAGCTAGGATTGAGCAAAGCCCTCAATCTTACAATCTTCCATAATGGCTCAATCGCGTCAGGTCTTTTACGTTTTCTTTGAGCTATCCTAATATTCTCGCCATGAGTAGAGGCATATTCCCTAGGCCAGCGTTGACCAACATTTATTGGACTTCATGCCAGATTCCTGGATTTAGTCTGAATACATTCGTACGTAACGATGGTTATTAAGCAAGATCCGATAAATGGATCCTTACAAGCCCTATAAGGCTACCGGCTACACGCCTCGCAGGGATAGACCGACTTTGCCACGC
Source organism: Neopestalotiopsis sp. 37M (assembly GCA_011058875.1). Classification (NCBI taxonomy): domain Eukaryota; kingdom Fungi; phylum Ascomycota; class Sordariomycetes; order Amphisphaeriales; family Sporocadaceae; genus Neopestalotiopsis; species Neopestalotiopsis sp. 37M. The sequence continues at coordinate 391,132 of SWKT01000038.1, read as the reverse complement.
TGCCTCGGAGAGAGTGCTCATTCGCCGCTCTACGAACAGTCTGGGACGAATAAGGTGCGGTTGGACTACAGTATGATCCGGTTTCATGAACTTTGGTATACGATGTATCCGGGCTTCCGAGACCAAAATTACAAGAGCTATTCTTTGGAAGTGATTTGGGCGTCCTAGATGATTGTGCGAACTCTACGACCATGACAGTCTGAAGGCTGCTGTTCACTCGGGCGCGATAGAAGCCACGATACCAGCGCAAGATCAGTCCTAGATGGTTGCCCCGATGGTTCATCCGGTCGAACTCCTGCTACTTTTTATCGTCGTCTCCATAAAGGTCTGGAACGAGCATCATGGCCAGCCCTTGCCGCCAAGAGAAGTCAATTCCAACAGCAAACAGCGCCCAGAAATCCTTCTCAGCACCATTGCTCAGCAAACTCTTGGCTCAAATAGCCACGTCGGCAGGTTGTAGGCGATGACAATATGCTCTGGTCCCATCTGCTCTGGAAAAGTTGTGGAGTTTGAGCTGGGAAGTCGGGATCATGGGTCCGCAGGGTGCCCCTCTCAGCATGGAGCCTTTTGGACAACATGCCACGGAAAAACATAAATCTGCAAGGATACTCCTCCAAGCACGGGTTAAGGGCTCCATATTCCATCCAGCGTCTTGCCAATATTTCTACGGGCACTGAGCCTGCTAAAATTATCTATCGTAGCACGCTGTGGTGATGCTGTAAAGGGCTCCCTTGTAGCTAGCGATAGTGTATTTATAAAAGGGGGGCTGCCCCAACTTGCCAGGCTTTGTCGGCCCTAACCTCGGGTCCGATGTGGTCACGACACCAAATTAACCCGTCCCTAGTAGTGCACCATAGCATAACGGCCATTGAGTAACCGGCACTTAGATTATAAAACTTTTGTATACTAGGTTTATATACTATCGTGTTCATAAGTCAACCCAACGAAGACACCTTCTTTCCATGAAGTAGAAAGTCACTCGATAGGAGCTGTCTCATGACCATCTGCTCAGATCAACATGGGTCAATGTTGGGTACGGTGTAGTGGCTATGGTCGCGGAAAATATGACAGGCATCTTCAGTGGGACATGTCAACAACGGCTGAGGGTCCCCCTTGCAACCACTGACCAGCATGAACGTCTTTTCTCTTTTGGACAGGCTGACAGGGCCTCTCAATGGCTATCGACGAATCCGAATGCTCACCTGACCCATAATTTTGGCTTGTCACGTCTCAAAAATAGACATTGTTGTCGTCCTTGGCTTCGCGATTTCACGCACTCTCTTCTCTCGCCTTTGGGCATGTTAAAAGATCGAATCGGCCTGGAGTGATGCGCTTCTAGCACGGCAGCTCGCAATACAAACAGTCGCCTATCATGACTACCACTACACCCTCGACCCTCCTAGGCCCATTGACCACGACTTATACGCCGACGGGAAGTTTATGTAATAGCCTCCATTATGCTAAGAACGGCAACGGCGCGGGATGGTACGTCCTTGGCGGCATAGGAATAGACTCAACATCTTGCATGCCGACGGGATTCACGCGAGATCCAGAGTATTACTTTTCGCCAGGCATATGTCCATCGGGATACGTCGCCGCTTGTTCCTCGAGCTTCACGTCTGATAGCTCTGTTATAACCGTGGGAACATGCTGTCCACAGTGAGCCGAAACTGCCCAACCAAGGAGTGAACTCGTGACAAGAATGCTTACGCGCGCATTGCAGAAATTATGTTTGTCGGACGCCCAGGGCCGGCAATATATATGGGTGCACCTCTCTGGTCACGGATTATACAGTCCTCACCATTGACAGCGTCACCTTTGAAACCATCTCGACGGCATCCACTACCATATATACAAACTCCCAAGGAGTCATTACGACAACCCTCTCTTCCGATCAGACATACATTGAAGCATACGGCGTCATAGTCCAAAGGTCTGTACTCAATGAGCCAGTATTCGACGGAATACTCTTTTGCTGACACTCTCTCTTTCAGGCAATCTACCGACGCATCATTTATAGCAGCATCGACGAGCACAAGTACTTCTGGTGCGACGGCAGCAACAGCAACCGGCACATCTTCGTCGCAATCAACGATATCAGACCAAGAAACCTCGTCCGCGTCGGGACTGAGCACCGGCGCAAAAGTTGGCATTGGCCTCGGTGTGGCGGCGGGAGTAATTGCAATTCTGATTGTAATGTTTTTCCTGTTTGCAAGAAGGAAGAAGAACAATAAAAACAACATGAATGCCAACAACTACAACAACCCGGGCTACGCAGGAGGCAACAACGAGATGCAGTATCACGGCGGCGGCGGCGGCGGCGCGCAATGGGCAGCAGGGCAACCGACAGAATACAGCGAAGTCGGCGGAGGTGCTTCGCCACAACATCATCAAGCATATACGCCGCACAGCCAATCGCAGTACACGGACCAGACGTACTTCTCGTCTTCGACGGGCGGTGGTGTGGTCAATAAGGGAAATTACGAACCACTCCACGAATTATCGACGATCAAATCGCCAGTGGAAATGGAGCACTATGCGCGGGTTCATGAAATGCAGGCGGATCCGATCACCCGGTAGCACGAATTCAATAGAAGCATGTAAGAAGAATTGCCTCCGATTAGGGGGATCATGACGGGGGCAGAAAGGCCTCAAGTCTGCGGAAATATACCCAGTCGAGCTTCGTGGTTTGAGGTCTTTGTTGATGGCAAGCGCGCATTGTTTGTGTAGTCGTGGCGCAGATCGTACACTAGTATAATGAAATAATCGTATTCGAAGGCTTCTCGAATGGACATGCATTGCCAGACTTAGCAGAAACTGGGGTGATCACGCAACCCGAGGCCACGGATTCGGGTGAAAGAGTGGCTTATGCAGCAGCTTTTGGGCTGTAATGTTCCTCTGCAGGACACCCTAGGTATTGCATTGACCCCTGGCCCGCGGGGTTTCTCACTTGGGCAGTAGCCGCTGAACTTTGCATTGATCAATACACACAGTGAGCTGGGGGACCAACAGATGAAGCTTTGCGACTCGTGCTCCAAGTTGGAGATTCAACGTCTCCCTCTCCATACTCATCCACGACCGCCGGGCTACAAGCTGGGCACTCTTGGCCAAGTCTATGATCGCGCAACCAGCTCGAGCTGTGATCTCTGTGAGCTAATTTTAGCGCACATCTTGGCCAGTCCCTATTTCGCGGACTACGCGACAAATGATGGCGTTGCTGCAGACAAGATCGATTTACCCGTCTCTCTATTGAGACAGGCAAAGGATAGTTTCAAGTCGAGGGAGCATACTCATCTTCACGGCTTCGATGTCAGTGTCGGTCGCGAGGTGCTCATATTTTCCCTCAACCTGTACGCCCCAAGAAGTCGGTCAGCATACAGATTCCAAATGCGCAACCAATTACTGACCGTACCGAGTCTCAGGCAGTCTGGCTTCAGTATTTGGTGATGTCGCCAACCAGGATATATGTATGCCTCTGGACCCCGAATCAATGAGTCCGGTTGATCTTGCCAGAAAATGGCTCAATTGGTGCAAAGATGGGCATGACGAGTGCAACGAGTCATTCTCCGGGGGAAAGATTGAAGTCACGCCAGAGGTCGCACCTCGGCGGTTGCTCGCTCTCACGAAGGCTCAAAATCCGAATGACCCACCGTCTGTACGCCTCATTGAACCAGAAAAGCCCTTCAAAGCACGGTATGTGAGTCTCAGTCATTGCTGGGGGCCCCCAGAGAAGCGGCCCTTGTGCACTGTCAAGGGGAACGTTGAGGAGCACAAGACCCAAGTGCCCTGGTCGCGTCTATCTCAAACATTCAAAGATGCGTGTACACTATGCTTGAATCTCGATTATAAATTCATCTGGATAGACTCTCTTTGCATCATCCAAGATGAGCCTGCAGACTGGAGCCACGAGGCGGCCATCATGTGTAGAGTATACGAGGAATCCGAGTTCACCATTGCCGCATCCTCAGCCTCCGACTCGAGCCAGGGTCTATTCGGTGTCCGGGCCGACGTGAACTTTGTCGAGCTCCCGTACACGCATCGCCCATCGGGCACACGTGAGACCATCTACGTGTATGAAGAACCGCCGAGAGCCAGCACCATTTTTGAAAAGTCGCCCCTGAGCCAGCGTGGATGGGTTCTGCAGGAATCCGTCCTCGCACTCCAGACCGTGCACTTTACCGAGTTTGGCATGTTCTGGACTTGTGGTCGCGATCCGGGATACCGGCTCAACGAGTTTGGAACCGGAACCTCTTATATCGTACCCAACACCTGGATCGCCATGATTCTAGAGTACACGAGACGCGATCTCACGTACAAGTCCGACAAGCTCGTCGCGATCCAAGGTCTGGCAAACGCTTGGGCGAGAAGAACCAAGCATACCTATTACCATGGCATATTCCTCGAGGACCTTCCGTTTTGCCTACTATGGACTGGACGGGGTTCGGAGTTGGAGGCTTTGACCCGCAACATTGGAAACGGCGTTCCGTCTTGGACATGGGCCTCGACGACCGGACGCATTGATGTCGCCTCGCTAGCGGCTGAAGACAAGAACGTGGCCGACATATTCTGCAGCGACATCAAACCGTCCACCATCTTTTCAGGTGCTCTGCTTCTAAAGGCCAAAATCAAGGAGATCGCTTCATTGCACGGGCCGTTTGAATGCTTACCGACCTCTATCGAGGAGCTTCGGAAGGTTGATATCAACTCGGGTTTGTCTATCAAGGACCAAGACAGAGGATGGTGCCATCATAGCAATCATTCGGACATCTTTCACATCATGGTGGCTGCCTCTGGACAAGCCGTTGGATGGGCAGTCTTGGATGAAGGGACCAAAACCCCTTCTGGCGCACTATGGCTTTTGCCTCTGGTGGAAGCTCCAACGCAGCCCTGGTATCTCCCACCCATCGATACGGCGGAACCATCATACCTGTGGTGCCTGCTGGTCCGCCACGATCGGGACAGAGACGTATACAAGCGCGTTGGCTACGGTCGTCTGATTGATACCACTTGGATCAAGATCGAGACTGAGCAAGATGTAGTTCTAGCATAAGATCTGACAGGAAAAAAAGATCAGCTTGGTAGGAATTATAATAATCATGGCACATTGCCAATATATCGAAAGGCCCAATCGAATAATCAGTGATACCACTTTTTGCTTATCGTTTGTGGGGAGAAATCGCCTTGCTATCAATGGGCGCCATACGAACACATGAATTTTATGGTCTTGCCGCTCTTTCCCGTCTGCAGACCGGCGTGCAGAAGTAGATTCCCATATCAGAGAAATGAATACACAAGATGCGCAAATACACCTCTATTTGGCCCATTTTGACACTAGCGCCCGCTGATTGTTTGCTCATTGGGCTAATAAGGAATCGATCTCGAAGGTTCTTCCTGATGAAAGTGTGCAATTGAGAAAGTGTAAGTCGGAGATTCGATCGACTATCAAACGCTGCTTGCAGCTCCTACCGCTTTTCGTGGCTTGCTCGGTAATCCGTTTCGTCAAGGATCTATAGTTGGGTAGTTCTAAATGAAAAGTTGTTCATTTCATGTGGTTGCTGAATGCTTTGCCCAACAATGTCTTTCTTTGTTTCGCTCCATCTGCTCGAACCCATCCGTTACATTTGACTACTTTTTAGCCCGTACTCGAGAACCTCCAGGGTGAACCCCTCAGCGCCTGACTGGAACAGGGAAAAGGGTAGTGACGGGGGGTGGTGACGATGGAGATGCAGTTTCTGTTGCCCCTTGACTGACATTTAGTTGTTGTATGATGCAACGGCTTCTGCTCAAAGCGTACAGGCAACCAAAAGGGAGACCTTGAAAGCCCTGCGTAGTGCTACATTCATCACGAATAAAGACAAGGACGAAACCATTTGTACCTGCAGCTTCCTTTCCCATTGTGAATCTTAGATGGCCGCATTCACTTAACATTCAACCTGTGTGTTTTGAAAGCCAACTTTGGATGACAATTCGACTGTATTTACGGTCCGGTCGTAAACATCCGTAGCAAAGGGGGATCCAGTTTTCCAGTGAGCGAAATGAAATATCACGTTTTTCGTCATGATGTGACAAGTTAAGTAGCACTGCCCATAATCCACAACATTAGTGAGTAAACTGCCAACAGACACACGCTCCTTCTGACCATGCGCTGTTCACCATGGAAGAAATGGGCTGTTACGAGTAGCAACCACCGCCCTCCATCCATCTCCAAAGCGACTGCCATTTTCTGTCATCAAAACAAACATTTTGTCAGGTCAACGCCGTCCGATCTCCTTCTTTCTCTTCTTCTTCTTCTTCCTTGTCAGCCCTCAGAATATTGGAAGCCTGGTATCACTTTATCTCGGTCATTGTTTACCTTATGAAGACAGATCCGCACACTGCTATTCTGGTGTCGATATCATTTCCTTTGCCAATTGCTCCCTCTTGTACCCATACTCCTTCCATCTGGCATAAAACTTGCAACAAATTACAGACGACATGGCGGGATCGGAAGCCAACGAGGATGTGCAAGTGAGCCATGGTAGTCAAGTAGGAATCATCTTGTCTCAACGACTGCCAGATGTTCCACGATTCGGAGGAAGTACCTCGCAAAACACCGGACCCGAACACAGTATCGCCAGCTTTCCCCTCTTCGGGGAACTCCCTCGGGAGCTCCAGGAAAGAATCTGGCAGCACGCTCTAATTGCAGAAGCCAAGCACACAATCGTTGTCGAAGATAGACATGGCCTAATTCCCAGTATACATCTCATTTCCAAAGTTTTGCGGGTATGCCGGGCAGCGTACGCAGCAGGCGATAGGTTTTACGATACAAAGTTCGACATTTATGGTAGGTTCAAAGACACCCCTGAACGGCGTTTGGTCTCGAAATCTGCTCACCCATTCCAGCCTGTATAAGATTAGAGGGGACCAGAGTCTACGGCCCAGTGAAAGGGGTTCTCCGAATCAACTTCAAGTACACCACCTTACTCACCAATTCAATACCACGAGTGTGGCACTTGTGGGGGTCTACGCAGAGGATCAACAACTTATCACGAACATTTTCATCAAGATACCCCTGGGAAAGTAGCCGTCCCCCATACCCGATCAACCAAGGCTTGTTACAGATGACAAGAAGTTACATCACCGCAACGCCCACCCGAGCACAGATGGAAAAGGTGGAACGCGTCTACGAACTCCATGAGCCCATGTGCTCCTTTTCCACTATGGACAGGGAACTAGTTTGCTGCGCCACATGCAAATGGTTCTTCTTGAAAGGGGGTAATCCCCGGCTGTGGCCGCCGGTCCCGCGTGCTTACAGAAATCGATGTGACCGTAGTACACCTGTTCCCAACGCGTGGCTCTTTCGGTATTTAGTCATTGGGCCCCATCGCGACCCTAAGCATCTCATGTTCGACTATGCTTGTCTGCGTCCGGAGGTTTTGTGGGAGGAGATACAAGCGAAGCTTGTGACGTGCTAGGACTACCCCATCCGCCCTATCGGCGACGACTTTGAGCCAGCCTCGCAAGAAGATGAGGCATGGCAAGGTACCATCGAGCACGTCCAGAGACGCTTCGGACTCTCGTAACCGAGGCTGAATCTTCTGAAAGGTCAATATTTGAGGACAAGTACGAATCAATTTGCAAGCAAGAAAGAAGACTCTTCGGCATGAAAACGAAACAAGGTTTGTTCTCAGTGTTACTGCGAGGGCTATGGATTACGGCAGTTACGGGTTCACTGTGAATTAGCGACTTTTCTTTCTTATGGATGTGTCATGGGACAATATGTTTAATCTTTCCCAGCGAAAAGAACGAGCAATACTAGTTCTGTGACTTTTAGCAATAGAAGTGTTATTTCCATTCCTTTACCTCACGCTTTTTTTCATGCCTTGGTGATGATGTGAACAAATGACGAAGGGAGAACAAGTCGTTGCCTAATCGAAATGGCCGCCCAAAGTCCCCTTATTCACCTTGTCGGCCAATACTCTCAATGACTAGCATTCCGGAATCAAATGGAAATCCGCATCGTTTCAAACGAGGTGATGATGGGGTGGGTCCGCTCAAGGTGATTCTGTAACGGCTGTACATTTGCAGCAAAATCAGCAAAATCAGCAAGATCAGCAAGATCACAACCCTTGAGGTCAAAGACTATAAATATTCTCACTTGATGGTGGTTTCTTCCTCTCTTTTCAAGAAATTTCTCTACTGCTGACGAGGATTCCATCAACAACAACCATTTCCTCCCTTCGAAATTGATACAGCAACCTTTCTCCACGAAACAACACTCCAAGAACGTCTAAGAATGGCACAGCAAATCATACCCGATACTTCTTCTGGCATCGCCAGCGGCGCCGATGCTCGCAGTCCCTCGTGGGATGCGTCTTCTGTTGTATGTTGTTTTGCAAACCCTTCTCTCCAGTTTACCAGATCCAGAATTCACCAGAAGCTAATAACCCGCTTTCTCTACGTAGGACACCCTCGTCAACACTGTTGCCGCATACCAGACCATGCCTCGCTTAGAGGCACAGCCGCAAGACGGCCATGACGAAGGAGAGGAGGAGCAAGACGGCGCACGCCGGGACCAGTCGGGTGCATTTGTGGGCATGTTGTTGTGCATTGGCACCCTCGCAATCGTTGGAGCTATTGTATATTGCATGGACAAATGGGTCCACGAGGCCGCTACTCCGAGACAGGCCGCCCTCCATCACAACGGCTATGGACAAGGCTGGTAAGAGGCCACTACTGCGACTTGGTTGATTATTCATCCGTAAGGACGGAGAACAGTGAAATGGGACTGCAACACCTGTAATTGGTTGCTATAAATAAACACAGATGGGCCACAGGAGCCACAAATGATCAAGTCACACATTTGAGAAGATCTGAAGCATCGTGAAGCATCTCGCCTTCAAGGCACGCGAGATGTCTTATATACAATTGCTGGCAACACGCGTGAGCGAGTTAAGCCAATGCCTATATGTACCGATTTTGTACCAAGAAGTCTGTACTTCTTTCCAGGCGCAATGAAAAACCATATCTACCGTGAACCTTATGCCTGACCTTGAAACCCTACATGAAGAACACCAAGAGATTTCCCGTCGTCTTTTTTTATAGATAGAGCCAGAGCAGAGATCTTCTGCTTGGACGTCTTCCCCATGCTCACGAGGATGCTCGCGTACAAATGCTCAAAACAAGAAAGAAGAAACCTTTAAAAGTCCCTGACCGAAACGCCGCCGATGCTATGCTTGCGTGGTGCTACCGTAGAATGTCTGCAAAGAATATAACAAAAAGATGGAAGGCTCAAAGCATTTGAGTTTGTAGACAACATGGTCCGCTCGGTCGCACTCAGCACTCGAGCGGTTGACTCAACCGTCGGGGGGCCATGATACAAGCTATGCTGATGGGACCCGTATTTGGCTGATAGACAACGAGTCTAAGAAAATGAGGCCAGCCGAGGGGTGGAGACTGCAGTAACGCTCGTGATGCTTTTAGCCAATCTTCCTAAAACCCTCGACGCCCAAAGCAGGGACTTCAACCTCTTCAAGGCTAAGTACGCCTTCCTCACGTCTTCTGTCGGTAAAACTGTTGCACTCGGCGACCACTGTGCTCCACTCCGCGAGAGCACGACCTGAGTAAGTCGACGACTGCATGTAGATACCCGGTGGCTTGACAGGACCAACTAGGTTCTCCGAAGTTGCTATCTGGGGGCTGGACCATGGTGACTGGCCATTGCTGTTTCGATGTTCGATGGGGCTGAACGACACTGAGATCTCCTCCTCAGCATACTGCATCATCGTCCGCACGGTTGTGGGCGAAACGTCGCCCGGATTGGCGTTTTTGGCAGCGTCAATGAGGCCGCTATTGGCGCTGCCCGAGAATGCCCTTGTAGCAGCCGGCCTGTTGGGGGGAAGCGGCGGTGGCGGACCTCCATCGTCTTGCCTTGATTGTGCATTGACGCATGATTGAGCGGGTGCTGGTAGTCGGGGCCGCGTCAAGATTCTACCCAGCGGGGCCGTCGCTCCCTGTGAGTGCCATTGCAAAGTGAATCGAAATACGTATTGGAGTGCCTCATAAGTCGGTGACGAACCAAGACTGTCCGTGTCGGATGCCGGAGGAGTGGGCGTTTCGCTTGACTTTGAAGGCGTTGTGTGCTTCCGTGCGGCTGCAGTCTCGCGCCTAATGGTCTCCAGATCATTGACGCCACTCGTGCTTCCAAACGAAAGAACTTTTCCGAATAAGTTCCACTTCTTCTTGTATGCAGCCGGCTCAACAGCCGACATCTCTGCAGAGCCCCGCGGGCTTGGAGGGCTTGCAGTTGACTCTAATGGTCCCATCGGCGTTTGGAATGAATCGAAACCCATCATCAGGCCCGATTGGGCAGCGGTCACCTCTGTACGAATAATGACGAAGCGCTTTCCAGGGGTCGGCCAACATGGAGCAGTCGAAGGAGGGACCTTTCCTTTCGATTCTGCTTCTTGCTTGAGCCAAAGGTAGTGAGACCAGACAGTCTTCAGTCGACTGTTTACCACTGCAAAGATTTTGCTGTTGAGGTGTTAGTCACTTCCCCCTCACGCGACTGTAGAATGACAACTTACGTATCAAGCTCTGACGGGCTCCCAGTGTTCCGACACATACGCCAACATACGAGACGCATGTAGTATGCTCGGACCATGGGGCACCAATTGTTGAACCATTTATAGAAGATTTCCTCCTGGAGAAGCCAGTCCAGGCAGACCAGTTCTTTCCGGCTCGGATTGCTGACAATGGCATCCCAGATCGAAAAGACAAGCGATAGTACGCGAACCTCGGAACCAGCGTTACTGGATGCCATCATTTTCCTGCATACATCAATCCAAAAGGGCCAGTCAATGTATTCTAGAGTCGGTCTGTGTACGTCAACGTAGCCATCATAGGCAACTAGAGATTCTTCAAGAAAGTCGCAAAGTGTAAAACAGGCATTGTGATCAAACAATGATGTACGCTTTGCAGATGTCTTCATCAAAGCCATAAAAGCTTCAGCAAACGTATGACGCGCAGCCATGAAAGCTACTGAACTGGCCGAAAGGAAGTCCTTGAGCAGCACAATCAGGCGGTTCTCGGTCATTCCCTTCATGACGTTATTGTTCGGTGCAATGGGGAGCGCAGTGGCCGTAGCATCGATCCCATCTGCAGATGGAAATGCCATGGCGTTGAAAGCCGCTTGTCGGTGTACCGTCGAGTCGAGAGCCGAAAGAATCTGAGCATTCACAAGCACAAAAGCTGGAATCCGGCTCTTTTCTGCCAAAGCAAGCTCTGCGGGTATAAATTCTTCCGCAAGAATGAAATAGTATTTGCAGAAGATGAAGAAGAGATCTGTGTCACGACCTCGCCATCTGGCCATCCACGGCCCATTCCAATTGACCTTTGCTGCAGTGTGTGAAAGCTTCGTGGGTTCTCGTAGTGTTTGCGTCATCCCCTTGACAGAGGTCCAGCCCAATCGACTCAGGTTAGGCGGGAAAACGGCCACGATATCATCGCTATCGCCTCTGCTTCGTCGCTGGAGGTGGAATTCGTCTGCCACTCGTCGTAAGAGGTCAGTTGTCAAAGACCAAAGGCTCACCAGAACATCGGCAACTCCTGGCACAAAGAAGAAGGCGTAGGCGCACGCCTTTCCGGCAAAGTTGATCATGCTCCATGGCATGTGACGCTGTGACATCTTGTCCACCACAATTGCCATCTGTCGCATAAGATTGGACGTAAACATGGTTCGTACATTGTGCTCTGCAGACTCGGCAATAAAATCAGAATCTGCAGAACTTCCAGAGTCGTTGGCTGCATTCGCGGCCTGTAGCTGTCCTGAATGCTTCGAAGTCTCCCCCAAATTTCGATCTGTCAATGGTCGAAAGTTGGGCGTATTCAGTCGCCATTCTGGCCGCATCATGACAAGTGTCGTTACCTCGTGCAAAGTCGATCGATCAGTGCCCGGTACAGCTCCTTGCGAAGGCCCATCAAGCAGTTCCAGCAATCCATTCCACCACTTGTGAAGAATATTGGCTCTTTGCTCGACATGTTCCAGAGTCAATTTCTTGGTCGAAGGGTGAGAGGCATGACCCCGCAGGAAAGGAATCAGTACCGTCCGCACATGCCTCATCTTTTCTGCCGGTTTCTTGCCCTGGAATTTGCCATATTCAGACTCGAGGTTCTTGAAGACGGACCAAAGAGGGTCGCGCGCTTGTGCAGTCGGTGGTCGGGCTGCTTCCTCCACCACGACCGATGGGAATGTGTTGTCGGATGCTGCATTAGAGGGTCTGGTGGTGGTCGAGGCGGGTGCGCTGCTGGTAATCGAGGATGCCGCACTATCAGTATCATGTTGCGCTGCACCCTTGGACAGGCCATTCTGCGGGCGCTGCTTCATTTTTCCCATGAACGACCCAAGTTTGCCCAGGGAGTCGGAGGATTTACTGCCCTCGTTGTCATTGGTAGAACCTTGTCGCTTGCGCGTGAGCTTCTTGAGCTTATTTGACGATGTACTCAGGGAACGCTCGCGCGATGCGTGGCTCACATAGTCCGAGGACTCAGTTGCATTGGCCGAGGGCGACGGTGTTTTCGACGAAGAAATCCATGAGCGTCTCGCAAGGGAGGAGAGAGATCCGCCGGTTCGTTCGGTGGGCGGCTGCAGGAGTCCAGAGCCAGAAGCCTCTTTTTTATTATCAGTTTGATTCTGAGTCTCGGTCGTCTTCACATGGCCGTTGGGTTCAGTTGACTTTTCGCTTGCAGGCCGAATGTCGGGTGTGGCTTTGGAGGTCGGCACCCAAGAATGCGGGCGTCCTAAAATTGACTTCCTCCTCCCCATCTTGTCTGTCCGGGGCCGCGGACCCTCGAGATTCGCAGCAGTTGGAGCGAGTGTAGTCTTCTCATTGGGGCTAAGCTGCAGCTTTCGGCTTACGGGCAATGTTGGGTCGAAGTCAATGCCGGTATCAAAGTCCAGCGATGGTAAGTCGAAGTCGAGGGCTGCAGCCGCTGGCAGGTTTGAAAGACTTTTGGAGGTCAGACGATTATTCTGCTGATGCTGCTGATCATTGGGGAAAAGAGAGGAAGAGGAACAAGTAGAATCCGTCGGCTGCGGCTGTGCATGACCGGGATTTGCCTGCGACGTGGATTGGCATGAGAAGGACTGTGACTTGTGGACGGTTGGAGCTGCCGTCACAGTCAAAGTTGGAGCAGTCATCTCATGGCTGGGACGAGACGAGACGAGACAGGAATTCCAGTGACAGGCAGGCAGACAACACGTGGGTCTCCTCCCCTCCCCCAGCTAATGCTACTGCTACAGCTACAGCTACAGCGCAGTGCAGTGCAGTTGCTTTGCAGGTGAGTTTCGAAATGTGTGCTGAGCTGCTGCTGCTGCTACAGTATCTGCAGGTGGTATGTATGTACTGTAGTAGTCAAATTGCTGTACCTAATCTTTTTGTGGCGGACGGGGCCGCGTTTCAGAGGCCGGTCGTACGTCGAGCGAGGGTAGGTATTAAGGTAGGGTATCCCCTTACAGTAAGCTTTTAGGTCTGTCGGCGCAGGCAGGGGAAGTATATTATATAGGACCAAAAGGAAACCACGACGAGGAAATACCCTCTAGAGAAGAAGCAGTGCGTGTACAATGGGTAAAAAGAGGAGCGAGTAGGTATAACGACAAGCAGATCTGCGCAGGCAAGCACTTAAGAGAGATCGCAAGCCTAGGTTTGGTAGGTAGGGAAAATTCGCCAGCGACGGAGCGAAGGAACGGGGGTGGATTTGGGCAACAGACGATGTGGGTAGCCTTTCGCTGGTCGTGGTTTCAAGCACTGGTGATGCTGCCGCTAAGTAGATGGATGGACTGGACCCAAGACTTAACCGTTCGGAAGGGTGTCCCAGCAGAGTCTAATAATAATATGGGATAGTACTTGGTCACACTCAACTTGAAAGGCCGTGCGGTGGGTTCTTAGACAGGAGAGAAGAGGAAGAGAGGGGAAGACAAGCAAGAAAGAAAGAATACAGCATCGATATGTCATGTTCATCGTCACACGCCCAAGAAACCTCGTTCGTCTTGTTGGGATCCGAGTCCGGTCGCACCTTAGGTATATTAGCCCCAAGGCTCAGTCGACTGGGGGTTGACCATGTACTAAGATGAAGACCACTAATGGTGATGCAACAGCGCTCTTGCCTGTGCGAGGGAATGCGAAGGGAAGCGGTAATGATTTACAGTACAGAGTACGTCCCCCCAGAATGTATTTTACAGATGGATGCAGGTGAAAGGGGGTAACGCAAAAGGTTGCAAACTGGCTGGCTGTCCTTTGTCTGTGATCGGGAATGATTTCTAGACGTCACAAAAGCCGCTGTAATAATCATTGATGGCTTGTTAGCGGCTGAACTCTAACTAATGGGCAGGCACATGCACGTGCGGGTAGAGACACCAACCAAATAAGAGCATCTCGGGTCTTTTTTTCTCAGCTAAATGTCACTGCTACTGCTAAAAGGAATCACCGCATCTGCGTGGCGCGCCATGTCTCTACTCGAAATATATCATGCAAGTGAATCAGCGGGCGTAAATCACAGCGGATTGGCCATGTGTTTTGTTTTGTTGTTCTCCCAAACTTGTGCGTTGTGTGGATGCTTCAGGCTCTCACTCACCGCCCCCCTGCCTACATATGTATTGTGTCTTGTGTACTACGCACCTGGTTTCCATGGACCCGAGAAGAGGATCCGAGAAGGGGCTTTGGAGGGCTGTCAGTGGCTCTGTTGCTCAAGAACATCGACATTTCAAAGGTGTATGGATACAATCAGATCTTTTCGTGTTCCCATATGGGTCGAGCAGTCTGGGGAGCGCATTGGCCAGCACACCGCCCTAAATATTGTCTCAACTTTGAGGCTTCTGGCTTCAACTTTCAGGCATTCAGGTATTCAGGTACACATGGCAAATACAAGCCTGCAAGTTATCAATGTTGCAGGTCTCATTGTCAACAGTTCAGCACAGTGGGCAGTGGGGAAAATGCAAAGATATCGGCACTGGACATGCTAAACTCGGACAATAACTCTGGGCTCAATGGTCTGTTTGGTTCGTAGCTTAGGAGCCCACCACAAAGTAGTCTGTCTAGATGGGAAGGTCAAGTGAGCAAACATCCTCTGAGCGCCATCATTGGTCTTGACTTCGATGGATGAGATTAGTATCTAGTATGGGCGGCCAGACTGACAAGCCGGCAATGAATCGCGACAGCTTGGTCAGCACGACTATTGATGTCTCTTTTACCTTAGGCTAAGCCGCCATCTGATGTGTACAATAGTGCTGCGAATGGGGGCAAGCTAAGTTGTATCCAGACCATTACCGGTGCTGGTCCGGACCGCGACTTAATAGATGACAGCTGCCACAAGCACATTCGCAATCGAAAGCGTTTGTACAATTGCGATTCGTGAGCTTGTGCTATGCTGCCCAGTTCCTCTCTATACAGATGTTTACTGCGGGACAATGAGGCTTTCCGAGCCCGCTTCGCCATCTCGCATAGCTCGCAAAGCGTCACCAATGTTGAAACAACCATAAGCGTAGGGAGGATACAGAATTTGGTACCAGTCCGACCCCCCGAAATGATCTGTAGTCTTGAGGACAGGGGAAGCTGATTACCGACTCCACAGCTAAATGCAGGGCCTCCGGGTGGCTCGGATCCGTTGATGCAGGGCTGACAGTAGTGTAGATAATCCAGCCAACCCAGCTGAGGCTTCCCGTTCATCGGAAATGCCATCTGCACTAGTAAGAACAGGTACCCGAGTTTAGGACGTTACCTAATTCTTGATGCGCCAGATCTTCTTGGTTAGACAGCCGAGGATAGCTGGAGAAAATAGAACACATTGTTGTCTGGGCCTCGGTGTCTAGGCACAGAGGATATCCAATGAATGAATAATACGAGGTGTACGGCCCGAATATACGGAACGATACCTTCACAAGAACGAAATTCGCATAGCCAGGATGACCGTGACAATATGCTGAGCGATATACAACCGTGACGTCACAGCCTCGATACGTGGTCGACCATATCATATGGAGGTGGAACGAGGTACCAGCATATGAAAACATACGTTGAATGAGGGGAACAATTCCACCCTTGCATCAATACAATCTAAAAAAGAGAGAAAGAAATGATTGCAATAAGGGGCATACTTTCGCGCTTAGTCATCGCGTTCGGCGTGGTCATTGGCTGATGCACGCCAACCATGGCCAAAAACGGCTGGATATACGATGGACATGGTATTTGTTTCTCAACCCAAAAGATCAAACGGCGTGACCCCGCAACAATATTGCATCACTGTCGAGGCAGATGAGCATATCTGGCTGCTCGCTATGTCGATTGTTCTGTCAACAGTATCGACAATGGTCTGCGCATTTCTTTCCGGTTACCGTCGGGTGTCGCCATTGCCATTCTTTTGACAATCTTTGTGGGATCTCCTTGGAAAGAGTCATGTGCTCTCTGCAACAACGAATAGGATATGCTTCCCATACTTTGTACCCGTGGGACTCGCTGATCACCTCAGATGACTGTTTTTCCGCGACCGCAACCTGGTGGACCAAGTGCTCAAGGGGCTTCATTTCGCTAATCCGGCTATTTGAATCATCTTTCACTTCAATAGTCGAGCACGTTCACCCGAGTGAGCAAAAGGCTTCACTTATTGGAACGATTGATACCTAAGCCTACAAGTAATACAATTCTCCTTAAATGTAAAGCGACGAATGGAATTTCATCTCAAGCAGAATGGGAGGGGGAAAAGGGGAATCCTTATTGAGGCTATAAAGTGGGAAAGAATCCCAGCATACGGTGTTACTTGGTTGACTTCCGATGAAAAAGAGTAGTGATAAGAAATCAGAGAGGCTGACATGATGTATGAGGAAACACATATCATGCCGCATTGGTTCTCGCTGGCCGTGGTTAGAGTATGATATATGAATGACCAATTCAAGCGACTTCTGCGTGGCGAACGAGTATGGCAGCCTGTAAAGCAGCCCCACTGCGAGAAAATGCTTCAACGAGGCCGGGAAGAGATTAGGAAAAGAATCAAACCAATTGCATACTTTCAATTGCATTTCTCACGTCCTAGAAAACTACACTTCGTCTAAATTTTCGTAGATAACACAGTTTGTGTTCTTGAATGACGTCGCTAAAGAATTAATTATACGCAAATGATGCCAATTGACTTTGGGGTCTGGATTACGATATACACTGACGGCTTGCATGAACACATGCGCCTGGTGACGTATCCAGTAGAGTGGAATTGAACACAATCTGTGAATTTGATATGGCCATATTTTAGCAGGCCAACTTCATGCAAACAGTTTGAAGTATAGTGGCTGGAATCTCGTAGTACTCTATTCATGGTGCCAGTGCCGATGGTAAAATATAGTACCTCTACGTGCCACTAGAACATGGCTCGCAATGGTGCTCCACCATTGAAAGCTCGAGGGTCGCATGCCTCTCAAGCTGCGTGGGAGCGAAATCGCCCCGCCAAACTTTGGTTCCACCCTTCACTTTCCGCTTATCGTTGGCAGCCCGATAAGAAAGTTTTCTATTCTGAAAGTCCCCTCGCCTGCGCCATACTGTACTGTATCAAGCCTCACATTGCGCCAGATACAGCACAATCAGTCAACATGCTCAGACAAATGTGAGCTTTTCTTACAAACATGATCGCATTCTTGCGCACAGCTAACAGTAATCTAGAAAACCCCGCAACGCCCGCTCCAAGCGCGCGCTCGAGAAAAAGGCCCCCAAGGCCATCGAGAACCCAAAGACTTGCCTCTTCCTGCGCGGCACCTCGTGCTCGCAGATTGTCCAGGATGCCATCACCGACCTGTACCAGCTGCGCGTCCCCCTAGCCAAGAAGTTCACCAAGAAGAACGCCATCCACCCCTTCGAGGACCCCGCCTCGCTCGAGTTCTTTTCCGAGAAGAACGACGCCTCCCTCATGGTCTTTGGCAGCAGCTCCAAGAAGCGCCCGCACACCCTGACCATGGTCCGCCTCTTTGGCCACAAGACCCTCGACATGCTCGAGCTCCACCTCGACCCCGAGAGCCACCGCAAGATTGACCAGTTCAAGGGCCGCAAGTTCGCCGTCGGCCTGCGCCCCATGATTGTCTTTGCGGGCACCGCCTTTGACAGCCCCGTCTCCAACGAGTACACCCAGGCCAAGAGCTTCTTCCTCGACTTCTTCAAGGGCGAGGGCTCCGACAAGATCGACGTCGAGGGTCTGCAGTACATGGTCTCTATCTCCGCCGAGGAGCCCGTCGGCGAGAACGACAAGCCCGTCATCCACCTAAGAGTCTACCTCATCTCCACCAAGCGCAGCGGCCAAAAGATGCCGCGAGTCGAGGTCGAGGAGATGGGTCCCCGCATGGACTTTAGAGTGGGCAGAGTCCAGGAGCCCGAGGAGGCCATGTGGAAGGAGGCCATGAAGAAGGCCAGGACCACCGAGGAGAGGACCAAGAAGAACGTAACGACCGACTCCATGGGTGACAAGCTCGGCAGAATACACTTGGGCAGACAAGACCTCGGCGAGCTCCAGACCAGAAAGATGAAGGGTCTCAAGAGATCCAGGGACATGAACGACGAGGTGGCTGGTGACGACGCTGAGGAGGCGCCCAAGAGCAAGAAATAATTCTTGCTTGGCGGATCTTTTGTCAAGGCTTTTTATGTATCGCATCGGAGTTTGGCGTTGCTCTCAAAAGAAAAGAAAGGTTCATTGGCCATGCGCTTTGAGCGCATCAACGCCATCGGTAGTTAATCAAGACTTTCAAAGGTCGCTGGCAAATCCTCGTATCATTATTGCAAGCTACATTTATAGCGAGTGTGCCCATCTGTATCAGAATTGTCTGTCTTCCCATATTTTTTCGCCCAAAAAAAATCGGTGGCTTACGCTTGATAGGTACTCAGGCAAGATGTACGTCAAGCTCATAATGGAAATTCTCTCCATAAATGCTTCTAAGGATGTTTCTTCGCCACCAGTAAGCACTTGAGACCTCTCATGATCTCTTCTGTTCGCTGCATGTGCAATTAATCTTCCAGAGAGGACCGCAACTGCAGTGAAGTGTGCAACTCACTGAACAGTGTGCCTGATTGGGCTGCGGTGCTCATATTCCGATGGGGAAGACTAAAATTGCAGTGAAGGGTAGCCTCTCGCCGAATATATCTAATTGGAGATAAGTGCCCTCACTCCCTTGGTAAGGGTTAAGATTGCAGTGAAGCGGATAATATTGTCTCTGTGCCACACACCAACGCACTGAATAACGTACCGCACACCGAGCAGTATACATGATTGGATATGAGTCCTCTCACTCTCTTGGTGAGCGTTAAAATTGCAGTGAAGTTTTGTTCATTTCTCAGATCGCCGTACACCCAATCGAATATACTGTTCAGCGTGGTGATCTTACTCCCTTGGTGAGGGCTTAAATTGCAGTGAAGAGAGTCATGGACGACACCCTCACTCACCGACCCACGTGTCTAGTTCATCTGAATAGCCAATCTGGTTGTTTGATCTCCTGTGAGATGATGTACCATCCAATCTAGTGGTGATGAGGTCCCAAGTTCCAGTTGACCTTGCATCGGATATGTGTCCGACCCAGTGAGACATTTACAGTACTTCAATTCACTAGAAGCTACCATGTAACTGAACCGGACTGCTAACTATCGCTCTGAGATGCACTCATTCATATGTCGAGTTCCGCGACTGGTCCATCCGTCGACTGAAGCATTGTCTTCTTCACAAAAGTCATCCGTGCATTATTCGAGAAAGACACTGAGCTAACTATGTTCGTGCTCAACCAAAATTTCATTTCCTCGCCACGATTATCAAGATATCTACGGGTTTCCGTTCTCGTATATCAGCTCAAAGGTCATCCCCAGCTCATGAAGTACAGCAACTGCGGCCGTCACCGACGCAGAAGCAAGAGATCTGATCGCTTCCCAGATTCATTCACATCATCTCTACTCTAGCTCCATACTGTTACGTTCCTTCCTTCGCGGATGGACGAAGCCACCGCAGTGTTCTCCCCTCTCATTGTCGCATATTACCGCGGTATCCGATTGCTCCTGACCATAAAACTAGGATCTTTCTCCAATATGATGTATGATAGATGCTTAGTGTTGACAAATTCGTAGATAGTATTTGCTGAACTCGCTCTGGCGATTATCACAAGTCTCGTGTAGACCTGCCGCTGATGTATTGTTCCGGGTAAGTGCTTAGTAGAGATTGCACGAGCTTCGGCTGAGAGATACTTGGAGATTTATTATTCGAAGGGCTGGTAGCGGTCTGTAGACGAAGGAATGATCTCTCATTGTCCCGCTGTTGGCTTATCACCTGGAATCATCCATTGCTGTCCATCACGGCTCATGCTATGGTCGGCGCATCCCAGCAGGCGGTGGCGGCGGTTGTACGATTTCTTCAGAGACTGAACTGTAGCTCTCGGTCGACGTGTCGTAAGTCGATGTAATGGAACCTCCTTTGGCTCGACGTAAAACTTTCATGAGTCCCCATGATATGAGCACAAGGAGAATAATGTGAAAGGCTATAATCAAGGCGATGGTGTCGTTTGGTTTGACCATCTTTCAGCCGAAGTGGATTTCTGGGCGATTCTCAACAAGATGTTAGCATGATTAGGCGAAGTGGATTGTGGCAGCGGGAATCAAGTGAGACATACTGAACCTTGTACTTAGTGCTATACACTTTTGACACCATCAGCTTGGCATGAGGCTTTGAGTAAAGTTTTGTAATTCGGGGGGTTTTCAAGATGTGGATATGAGGACATGACGCCTCTCAAATTGCACCAATATTCAAAAAGTTCATATTCAAAATAATTATCGTGAACAATAACTCGTCCCGTACTGCTTTGAGCAGAACCGCGAGACCTCAAAAGGTCCAAGTAAACAAATAACTGTTTTCAGCGGCATGGTCTCCAAGAGACGTGCATGAGGCGCAGGGGTCGAGCATAAGCCAGCAGTTACCCGATTGGCGGTGGTACATGACAACCCGTCACTTACAGTCGCACAACCCCAATAGGAGGGATCACTGTGGAGATTCAGGGTCGATTATCTGGTCGGGTGTGCGCAATGTCATTTGAAAGGGCAATAAGGCTGTCGTCGACGTGGCATGCTTTCAAGGGTCTTTGCCGCCAGTGATAGATGTCAAATGAATATCACTTCTTCCGACCGCATTATCACCGGGGAGATCTGGTTCTTATCAAGTTTCACGGCATTTCCTGGTGGATCGATAGTAGGCATGCGATTATGTTTGCAACCTTGCTGCCAAAGCACCATGTTCATCGCATCGTATCAATTTGGGTTCTGTTTCTCTCTACAATTAGACTGCTGTGCTCATATCATATATGTAACTACAAGATGAAAGATGTACGTGATACATCAACAAGAGTTCAATCTCATGTGTCCCACTGTTGTTCGACATGTTACTCTATGCAAATTCAAGGCTTGGGGTCTTAAGATCTCGACTAGAGAACAATTTGACAAGGCTGTCTGTGTAGTCTGAGCTGGCATGAAAGAGTGAGTAGCGACAAACTTGGCTCTTGTTAACATAATTTCGTTAGATAACTTCTACTTACCACTGATTTAAGAGTTGATAATGAAAACATATCCCGTACACAACTTGAGAGCTTCCAAGAAAGGGTAGGTACATTTACCATTTCTGTATTCGAGACAACCATCTAAGTCTAGTATGGGATTCTGCGAAACTGATCAGAGCCCAACGATCATATCTGACGGTGGTTATCCTGCACCAGATCACGTTGCGGAATAATAGATTACATCTGCCCGTTTTGCTCGAAATTGTAGATAGTTGAATTCAAAATGTTTTAATAAGTCGAGAGTTTTTCGCAATGGGGAACACCCAAAGCATATCCGTAAGCAATTCGTATGTCGTCTACCATAAATCCAGCAAAACCCCAAATCTGATGTTACAACATCCGCCAAAAAACTCCATGTCAATATTCGGCATCAACTATTGTCCTTGTTGTAATGAAGCGACTGTAGTTGCAAGGTGCCTGGTTCCAATTTGTTTCAACTCTTATTCATGTATTCGTTCTCTCATAAACTAGCCCATCCAAACTCGACTTATAGCGCAACGACAACGGTCTCGCCGAAGGAATCGTAGACGCCGTCGCCCCAGATGCCGACCACGGCCATCATGAAGCCGACGCCGGCCAGGGCGGTCTGGACCAGGTGGTTCTTGACAAAGAGCTCGACCTCGCTGCGGACCTCCTCGCCGTTGATCTCCTCCTCGAACACGTCCTCGCTGCTGCCCTCGTTGTCGCTCTCCCTCTCGACGCCCAGGACCTCGTAGCTCTGCTCCATGCGCCTGGCGGCGGCCTTCTCTCGGCGGGCCTTGGCCAGGGCGACCCTCTTTTGCGAAAAGTCGCCGGGCGCGCCAAACAGCGTCGGGGCAAAGTAGTCGGTCAGGCGGGTGCTGAAGCAGAAGACGGACGTGTAGATGAGGTACGGGTGCCTGTAGCCGCGCGGCGACAGCGCAAAGGCGAGCAGAAAGGCGGAACCAGCGACACCGGTCAGCGTGTTCAGGTGAGTCGCGGCGGTGCTGGTAATAGAGCGGAATGCCTTTGAGGCGCTAGAAGCCGATGGGAGTTCGAGCAACTGTGGAATCGTGGAGGTTGAGAGAGTATATGTTGTGCCCTAGAACCTGGTTAGTTACCGTTGTGCTTGTTGACAAGAAGCCTCCCAGCATTTGCGCATTCCACACTCCTCCAAACACAAGGGATATTGTAGAACATCTAGGAATTGATGTCGTCGCAAGCCAAGGCGGGGCGGCGTGGGTGAAGGCAGACGAGGTGGGGTGTGACGTTTAGGATAACGTCAGGGTCGACTTCTCAAAACTTACGGTAAGGAGACCGAGGGAGACGGTTCCGACGAATTTGAGGATGGACACCTTCTTCGACGCCATGATGCAGGGTTGACCTCAGGCCAGGTTGAATCTGCGATGGAGTTCGAGGTGGTGAGGAACTTTGATGCGAATCGAGGTGGAAGTTGGGAAAGGTCGTCGGGTTCGCAAGTGGTCAGGTCATGTACTGTAGTAACAAGGTCCAGGTGGTAATGCGCTGGTGCTTGCTTGCGGGTGGGCTCTGGTGGGCTGACAGCGTCACTGGAGCTGTGTATAAGCTAACCGCGTGAACCTAGTTCAGCCTAAGCGCAACAGCGGTTGCTGCCATGAGAGCCTGAAGCCCGCCAATCAAGGCACTGGTATTTGTAGAAGCGAGGGACGAATCCCATCACTGCAGCTACAGCTACAGCCACAGGAACTGTAGGTCCGTTTCACCTTGGGCAGACTTGCTTGTGCATCTGGAACGTAGGCGAGCCAAGCGAATGGCAAGCAAGCAGAGCACACAGTCTTCGTCTAATGTATACATTCAGTGTGTCGATAGGTCCAGTGTTATCTATGTAAAAAGCCGTGCACTCACTCCACGGGGCCTCGCCGTTTGTTCACTAATGGGTGCATCTGCTCCACTAGCCGAGGTAGCTTAAGTCATGGAGAAGGACCCTAGCTTGTACCTCATATTGAACCTAGGTGAATTGCCATTACCCCAGATTGCTGGCAAACGGTCTTAGCCACGGGAAAACAGAAATCGGTTTTCTCAAATGTGACTTCTATTCTCTTGAGCATTCCAGGTTTCATCTCTCCCATCTTTCACTACTACATTCCATTCACATTGTTCAATAAAGGAACAAACGTCTACCTACCTAAACGGGTCATCGCCAAGGTCGATACCCTCTCACCGTCACCGCTCTGGCCACGGCGCTGCAGCCATCCGATACCATCTTTTTCGGTATCATAATACTTTAATCTTGTCTTTTCTACAATTGTATTTATAACGAAAAGAAAAATGCCTGTCGAAAGATCCGAGTATCTCAGCCACGTCTGGAAGGATGGCATCTTCAGTAAGTTTCAAAAACCACTCTCATGCTTGTATCATCAGATGCTAACTGGCCGCTTTAGGTGGCCGTGTCGCATTCGTCACGGGAGGCGCCGGTACAATTTGCAGCGCGCAGACACGTGCCCTTGTCCATCTAGGCGCGGATGCTTGCATCATCGGACGCAATGTCGAAAAGACAGATGCAGTGGCCAAGGACATTGCCACGGCACGAAAGGGGGCCCGGGTCATTGGCATCGGCGGCTGCGACGTGCGGGATCCCGAGAACCTCAAGAAGGCCGCCGAGCGCTGCGTCAAGGAGCTCGGCGCCATCGACTTTGTCATTGCCGGCGCCGCCGGCAACTTTGTGGCCCCCATCTCGGGCCTGAGCTCCAACGGCTTCAAGTCGGTCATGGACATTGACGTCCTGGGCACCTTCAACACCATCAAGGCCACGGTCCCTTACCTCATCGAGTCGGCCCGGCGGAACCCCAACCCCAGCAAGGACGGCCTGACGGGCGGCAGGATCATCTTTGTCTCGGCCAGCTTCCACTACACCGGCATGCCCCTCCAGGCTCACGTGGCCGCCGCCAAGTCGTCCGTCGACTCCCTCATGGCCTCGGTCAGTCTCGAGTACGGCCCCTACGGCATCACCTCCAACGTCATCTCGCCCGGCGCCATTGCCGACACCGAGGGCATGCGCCGACTTTCTGGAGGCGACCGGGGCGACCAGTGGCAGATTGCCGCCAGCGTCCCGCTCGCACGCTGGGGCACCATTCGCGACATTGCCGACGCCACCGTCTACCTCTTCTCCGACACGGGCAACTACGTCAACGGCGAGGTCCTGGTCGTGGATGGTGCGGCGTGGAGACTCAAGACGGCCTCGGGACCTGGAACTGACGCCTCTACCCGTTACCCCAACTTCCTGCTCAATGGTGAGCTTGCACAGTACGCAAAGGAAGCACGCGATGGACGTTCCAAGCTGTAATAAGGATGATGGTGGGAAATGAGCAGGCCTGTATATTGAATTTTAAAGAAGGCGTTACGAATATTTTGAGCTCTCTTCTTTTGCAGCAGGTTGGAGTGTATTTTGTGCTTCCCAAATGCCACCGAAATGAATAAAAACAGTCAAAACACATCCATTCCTGATCCTTATCGCAAATTGAGATGATGCCTAGGTCCTTTCATGAAGTAATATGAACGTCTCCAACATATACAGATTTGGCATTGCTTTGTACAACGTCGCACCAAATTTACATTATGCCTCTGGCACAAGTACCGTGCTGCCCTCAACCTCGCCCTTTCCAACGTCTCTCTCCGAATAATGCTTGTCCAGGTCCTTGATGACCTGCGTTCCCTTCCAGTTGGTCATAAAGTTCTCCCCCTTGGCCCGGATGCCGTAGCTGTACCAGTGGGGCATGGCCCGGAGCGCCCGCATGGTGGCGCCGAGGGACGGCTTGATGATGTGGCCGCTCTTGCCCGAGAGGATCTGCCGCACGATGCCCTCGGCGACGCTCTCGGGCTCGAGCGCGGGCATGGTGAAGGGGCTGTCCTCGCGGAAGCCCGTGAACAAGGGGGTCTTGGTGTAGCCCTGATTTACCAGGACGGTGCGGACCTTGGGGGCGTTGTACCGCGTCTTGAGCTCCGCCGCGAGCCCCTCGTGGAACGCGGCGGCCGCGGCCTTGCTGGCGCCGTAGTCGACCATGTTGGGCACCGTGATCCAGGCGGCCAGCGAGGTCACGGTCACGACCATGCCGTGGTCGCGGCGGACCATGGCGGGCAGGAACTCGCGCACCGTGTAGAACCCGGCAAAGACGTTGACGTCAAAGGTGAACTTCAGGTCCCGCTCCGTCGTGTCGAGAATGGTCTTGCCGCGCGCCACGCCGGCATTGTTCACCAGGATGGTCGGGTCGCCCACCTCGGCTCGGACCTTGGCCGCGACCGACTTGATCTCTGCCGGGTTGGTCAAGTCGCACTTGTAGTAGTGAACATTGGGGCCTGTAGGTCATGTGAGTTCACGCTTTGTATACATGTGACTGAGGTCTCTCCGCACGTACCAGCATCAAAGTTCATTTCTTGAATGTCCAACACCACCACCTTGAGGCCGTTCTCCGCCAGCATCTTGACCACGTGCCCACCGATGCCTCCCGCGCCTCCCGTCACCACGGCAATCTCCCGCGGCCAGTCATAGGTGTCCCGCGTCCAGTTGTTGATGACGCCGTCCGAGTAATACGCACTCAGCCACTTTGCGAGGCCGAAATAGAAGAGCTTGGTGAACCTGGAAAAGGCCTGGGGGTGGAGAACCGCCAGGTCCTCGCCCTTTTTCGTGTACTTGGCGAGCAGCAGGACGGGCAGCAACAGCACCGGGTTCAGGACCGTCTTGTTGACCAAGCTCAGCACCGGATCGGCAGTGAAGCCTTCGCGGGGCAGCCAACCATTGTGGAACGGCATACTGGGCAGAACTGGCGAGCAAAACAGTTGGTTTGGTCCTGTATATGTTTTTGTGGTATATTTTATGGATCTTTCTTTTAATGAGAATGATGAATGAGTGGTTACGAAAACTTCCTGATTCAAAAACCTAATGCTTTACTAGAGTTAGGGGCAACAGAGTCCTCTCGTCCATGATGTGATGTTCTTCGCAGAGATCGCAGAGACCTGCCGAGGTAAATAAACCCCCTTTCTGATCTCCCCCCAACAGCCAATACAAAGATCTGCGAGATGCAAGCGATGCAGCGAAAGTAACCAGCATCCCCAGAATGCGGGGAAGCTGATGTGTGTGTTGTGCCGGGGGAATAATAACACACTTAGTTTGCATAAAGTTGGGGTTTTCTTGGCTACGACCTCGTTCCTGCTTTGGGATGTGCCGGGTGCTAATCCCCATTCCCAACTCCAATTGATCAGCTATTACCGGGGTCGGTTGAAGCTGTTGGAGAACCCGATTTAGATTTCAAGGTTCGTGCATCTGAGGATGGTTTGGTGCTAACAAAGGCCCGTGTCTCACAAAACATGTCGAGTAGTATTAGCTATACTACCAGAAAGGTGTTTATACAGATTTGGTCATGAATACATAGGTAGGTATAATTGGATATAGTGAATGGCTTTTTCATTTCAATATGATCAATTCTTACAACTATAGATTTCACATCATTTCGCGTCTTTACATAACGCTTTCGCAAACTTGACATTGGTGAGTTCAATTTCTTCAGATCC
Source organism: Neopestalotiopsis sp. 37M (assembly GCA_011058875.1). NCBI lineage: Eukaryota > Fungi > Ascomycota > Sordariomycetes > Amphisphaeriales > Sporocadaceae > Neopestalotiopsis > Neopestalotiopsis sp. 37M. The sequence continues at coordinate 364,044 of SWKT01000038.1, read as the reverse complement.
TGTTATGATTATGGTAATTAAGTATTACTATCGTGTCCAACACTTCATAAGCCACTAAGCAATGGAGTCCCGTAGATGATTAAATTGCCCTTTGAAAAGGTCGCAGCAATTTATGGTGATGGATTTAAAGACCATCTAAGTACAGGCGGTGCAACGGACGCAAGAGATACTCTGGGCAGTCTGTCCGACGTTACTCGTCATCGACTGGTCTTCCGGGTTGTTGGTAGTCAAGAGAGTTTTGACGCTGGCATCGGAGCCGGCAGCAATGATCAAGCCATGTCCGGCGCATGTAGGGTCCGCAGTACTATTTTTACAGGGTCAGTATATCTCCTTGTGCAAGAAGCGGGAGAGGTTTCCAGGGAAATACAAACCTGTACAGACGACACAGAATGCCCGAGCTGGGCTGGAATGATCCAAGGTTGAAAGCATACGGATCTGGAAGAGTCTTGCAGTTCTCGGTCCAAGAGGACGAGTCGCCGACAAAGAGAGTCTGCTTTTGACCTCCAAAGTTCTCCTGGGTGTAGAGATCAACCTGAATTGCATTGTTGTTAGTTGACTAGAGACTTCTGTCAAGGCTTAAACATCAAGAATTGCTTACATCTCCGAGGGTTCTCTTCTCAGTGGGCGCGCCCAAGGCTGCTGGCAGAAGGGCAAGGGCAAAGATCATCAGGGACTGCATTTTTGATGAGATTTAAAGTTTTTGAAAGGAAGAGATGTTTTCTCAAAGTGGAAGCACGAGTTGGGAAAGGTTGGCACTTTGGGGTAGTCGAGGCGATGAAGGTTTGCGCGGCGATAATCTTATATGAGTAGCTTTGTCTGGTTCCCGACTCAGGATGTTGAATCAGTTCGGAGGTGAAAAGAACTGCTATTTATATACATTTTCGCAGCTATCTTATCTTCTCGTATATTCCTTATTATCGTGTATTCCTCAATCCTCGTGTGTGCTCAAGACGGTGAGCATCATCGGCTTGGACTTTGTCCGTGTTCACGACATTTCGTACTCTTGCCAAGCACAAGTTTGGATGTAGATGGACTCTGGACTGCTGAAATACGCAGTGCTACTGCTGGTATGCAGCCAGAGACCCTTATGCGACCATATCGGGGAACCCGCTGCGACAGTCTTGTACGAGCTGCACATCATCACACATGCAGAAGTTCCAGAAATTCCGGTATTGGTGCCCGTTTGAGCAAACAACTACTCGTTGCGGTAGTATTTCTCGTGTTGTGTACCCGAATATTGACTATTTGGTCCGGTGGACTGGGCAGAGACTGAATGATCGTCAATTGGGACTCATTGGATCTGACCATTGAGCTTGCATGCATCCTTGCCATGAGGATTTCGTCCCTGGATTCGAATGAATTGTGTATTGACTAACACACTGAGGTACTATTTCGGTGTTAAACCACAAGCTCAGCTCATCAGTTGAATCAGAATTGGACTATAAGAATCTGAGAGTTCCGATAATGCGCTCTCGCGTGGGTGAGAGAACTAAGAAGGATGCACAGTATTGCAGCTGAAGAATGTTTTACGAAATCGCCTGCATATTGTGTAACCTGAAATGAGCTGCATATCTTTGTTCTAGGCGACCACAAAGCAATCAAGACTGGTCCCCAGACAGAGCTATACGACGTCGCTCTCTAAATGGCAGGGCAACGCCAAGCTTTGTTACATTTTCGACTTCCACCTCGTGGTTTCTGCAGACAGCCGGTAAGAAAACCTCCACGGGCAATACATGCCGAAGCCTCGGGATCACCTCGACTATTATTGCCAAAGGAAATGTCAAGAGAAATTGGTTGGGCGGTAAAAGAATGATTAAACTCTGGTTGGTTGGATAATGAGGCTAAATAAAGAAGACTGCAGAAAGAGACAAGAGAGCCAGAGAAACGGCGGCACCGCTCCAGTGTACCGTCGCAGCTGCACCTAGCCCACCCATGGAACCCGAAGAGCCGGAGCTGACGCCGGATCCCGATTGCTCGACTTGCGTCGCGTCGCCCGGAGCGAACAGGACGCCCACGCTATTGGCTGCCGTCGCGTTGATCTCGTCATAGCTGAGGAGCGGGTTGTCCAGCGCGTCACAAGACGGCCTGTCGTCCGCGGCCCCGATGCTGTTGGTGACGTTGATGGGCACGTCGAAAATGGTATAGTGATCGTCGCCGTTGAGACGGAAGTTCTGGCGAATCGAGATCTAACACAAAAGTGTCATTGAGCAACTACAATTTTCTTCATCCGGGTTCAGAAGTCAGTAACATCGGAAACTTACATTGTAGACACCACGGTCACTGTCTGAAGAGGTTGGCTGACCATCGCCAACCAGGCAGTCTGGCCATTGCCACTTGACGTGTTTCACCGTGCTACCGGATTCGGAGAGCATGATATCACCAAGGCTGGCATTATTCGCCGACGCTGTGCCGTTTGTGATGGTGAAGTTTCGTCCCGTGTCGTAGCTGTATAGGAAGATCGTAATGTTGAAAATCTGGCTGGGACTGTCATCGCCGTACGGGGGCAGATTCAATTTTCCATCGGCAGAGACATCGAGCGCTACTTCAATAGTGTCTACGTAGCAAATGTAAGAAGATATTAGGGCCCTATGTCTATCATCTAGACTCACCACCACCCATAGGTGTGCCTGGTTGTGGAGAGTCGAGTATGGCGAAGCCAGGGGTGAAGATTTGGCCGTTGGAGATGGTGAAGTTGAGGGCTGTAGTCCGAGTGACAAGACCCGCGATACACGCGCCGATGAGTAATGACGCCATTTCGATAAACGATTCCACGGAGAGTCCAGGAGCAAATAGTTGAGATGATGATTGAATTTGGTCGGTTTTGATTAGAAGGATTTATCGCATCCGACGTCTCACAGTCGCTTGTCTATTATTGGTGTCTCAAGGGCCTTCTTGTCAGCCAACGCTACGAAATGCGGGTGAGGAAATGGTGAAGAAAAGTTGGAAACAAGCTGAAAAGAACCCATGGAGCTGTCGCGAAACATATAAGATGACAGTGAGTCGGGTAGATATGGGACGAAGTTCATAGGTAATATTGCGTAGATCGTTTAGAGAATATTACCTGGAAGGTGGCCCAATATCCTGGTTTGCCATTCATGCGCTGTCGTCGGGCTGCATGATGATCGCAGGGGCTCTAAAGGATGGAGATTCTCCATTATTAGCGATGCCCTTCCAAAAATACAAGCTCAGAAGGTTCTGTATATTATGAATAGCTTCACCCTTCAACGACTGATTGGCCAGTAATGGATTTGTTTGAGGTCGAATCTGACAAGATAATGATGCTTCAATTCATGGTCCACGATCAGAGTTGAAGTCTTTCGTTCCATTACATGAGACAGCTTCAAGAAGAAGACACGAGCAAAAACTTCAATACCATGAGTATCAATGTAATATAAATGACGATGAAGCCTCCTGATTGCAGTTCGGGTTTCATGTTTAGAGCTCCCGAGCCCAGCCCAGACTGGGAATAATCTTAAATGGAATAAAAATGGGGGGCACGCTAGAGCGCTAGGCAAGTCGGCACGCCGTCGCCAATTGCCCTGACTGGGGCGCTCCAGCGTTATGTTCCCTGTCGGAGCTTACCGAGCCGACGGGTAACGTTGGCACATACACCAAATAACCTTGACCTCGACCAGCTCGACAACGAATTGAACCCAGTTCACGCATCTTGACATTACTTTAGAGCGTTGACTAAGCACTTTTCAACCTCTGATTGGCTTGAAGTGTACCCCAAGACGCTCGGCCAGCGGTAGCGGAGCAATACTCTCGGCGTGAATCATACCTACCTAAGCAACAGGCAACGAGCGATAAGTACAAGACTGTGAGAAAGATTATATTTGAACTCCAGCCTCGCATCCAGCTTGATTGACCTCAATCTCCAATTTACAGCGAGTTGAATTTGATACGTTACATCATGACAATAACAAGGACTGCATGGAGAGCCGCGAATCGGCAAGGCTGCTGTCGGCGTAGTAGCTTATTGACTACTGCGCCGAAAAGACTGTGGTCCACTTCAGCCGGTGGACTCACAAGCTCCCAAGGCTCCCTGAGCAGATATCTCAAAGTGTCCGAGGAAGTGCAAGATGCCATCGCTACCAATAAGCCGGTCGTGGCGTTGGAATCGACAATCTACACACACGGAGCACTGGGCGATGACCTTGATTTGGAAGGCATCGTCCGCCGGAATGGTGGAGTGCCAGCCGTCTGTGGTATTCTAGAGGGCGTGCCATCAGTCGGACTCTCGCCTGAGGAAGTGTCGCACATGATTGCCAATTCACCCAAGAAGGTCTCCCGGAGGGATATCTCGTTTCTCACCGGCATGGTATGAGGTTCACCATCATCGGCATTTGTGGCTCTCTAACATCTTTCACTAGGGCATGATGGGCCAGAAGATTAATGGAGGCACGACGATTGCCGGCACCATGATTTTGGGGAGACTGGCCGGTATTCGCGTCTTTGGCACCGGCGGTCTCGGCGGCGTGCACCGAGGAGGCCACAACACTCTCGACATCTCGGCCGACCTGACGGAACTTGGTCGTACTAGAATGGCGGTCATCAGCAGTGGCTGCAAAGGCTTCCTCGACATCCCACGCACATTGGAATACCTCGAGACGCAAGGCGTTCTAGTGTCTACCTTTGCGGATGGTCGTACCGGAAATGTCGACTTCCCTGCTTTTTGGGCACGAGAGAGCGGTACCAAGAGTCCGTTTGTGGTGCAAACCGAGGAGCAAGCAGCGGCCATGATCCTGGCACAGGAAAACCTGGGTATCGAGTCTGGACTCTTGTTCGCAAACCCCATTCCCGAAGAGTTTTCCATTCCGCGAGACGAGATGAACAAGATCATTGACCAAGCTGTTCGCGAGTCAGAGGAGCAAGGCGCCTCGGGCAACGAGAATACGCCCTTCATTCTCAAGCGGATTCGTGAGCTTTCCAATAGTCGAAGCGTGCCGGCAAATGTAGCACTGGTCCGCGCAAACGTGGATCGGGCTGCCAAAATCGCCGCTGCCGTCTCGCAAATTATTTCGGGCGATATTGCAGTGTCTGTGCAAGCGTGAGGGCTAGACTCAAATCTAGAGAAGAGAATAGATTCCTGACAAGAATATATTTAGGTCAAGTCAACCCAAATCATTTACGGTCCCAAATTTGGCAAATAAGCCTGTCATCAATGATATTAAAGACACGAAATCAAAGGTATGAATAGTCAATAATTGCCACCCATGTCATGTGAAAGAAATAGCCTTGCAACAAAACTTCCCTTTATAGTAAATGTCTAATTCGCCAAACAGATAGTAGGAGCAGACATCATGGTGGCTGGCTCCGTTGCAATTGATCTGAGCTGTGACTATGCTGGCCCCAATAGCGCCAGCGACCCGGCGCCTCATCTCAAGACTTCCAATCCCTCCCGGATCAGCCAATCCATTGGCGGCGTTGGTCGCAACGTGGCACTGGCTGCGCATCGAGTCAGTGGCGATATGAACGTCAGGCTATGCAGTATGGTGGGCAATGACATGTAAGTCAAGTTCCGTGACGTGTGCAGACCAAGAAGACTAAGACTAGCAGTGCCGGCTCAACTGTATTAGCATCACTCACTTCAGCGGGTATGGATACGCAGTCCATTAGACAACTCAGCGAGCCATCCAGCAGGACTGCACAATATGTTGCAGTCAACGATGCCAACAAGAGCCTCGTCCTGGCCATGGCCGATATGGACCTATTCACAACGCACTCTTTCCCGGCAGAGTGGACTGCCGAGGTAGCTGCCGCCAAGCCAAAGTGGCTCGTTGTCGACGGCAACTGGTCAGAGTCGAGCATTCGCTCGTGGATGAAAGCCGGCAAGCAGAGCGGTGCCAAGGTAGCTTTTGAGCCCGTGTCCAACGCAAAGTCGGCGCGCCTATTCTGTCCGGCCAAGAACATGGAGCAGCTGGGTGTCTATCCCCAACATCACGTCGACCTGGCCACTCCGAACCAGTACGAATTGGCCGCCATGCACGCTGCGGCGCAGCAGAATGATTACCTCGAAGATCAAAAGTGGTGGAAAGTCATCGACGCCTTTGGCATGAAGGGCGCGAGAGAGCGCTTTGTCAGTATCACGTCTGCCGCCATGACGGATGCCGGTATCCCTCAGCAAGCCATTCGACTGCTCCCATATATTCCAACAATCATCACAAAGCTTGGCGACCAAGGTGCTCTCTTGACCTCGATTCTGCGTAAAGAAGACCCGCGCCTGCTGGATATTGCTCACGAGCCGTTCATCCTGTGTAGATCATTCCACGACCACCCAGACATCGGAGGTGTGTATATGAGATTGTTCCCAGTCGCGCAGACCGTCCACGATGTCGTTTCGGTCAATGGGGTGGGGGATACATTCTTGGGTGTCCTGATATCCGGCCTTGCACAGGGCGGAAAGATTGAGAATCTCATGCATGTTGCCCAAAAGGCGGCAGTCATGACCTTGAGAAGTTCGGAATCTGTCAGTGAGGAATTGGGAACCCTGACGGACGAGCTGGCGGCGTCTCGGACGATTTAATCGAATATGTGAGGTACATAATCCATAGTCTCAAGACTTTGCAAGCAGATTACTGTAGCTCTATGGTTAAATTGTAATATATTGAGAAACGGGCTCACTCGAAAACTAGAAAAGAAAGTAAAAGAGAGCAGGTAGAGTATGTATGAAATCCTGTAGCGAATATTCAATGTCTAGATGCATATCATAGTCTTTCCGTGGAGAATATGCGCTTGAACCATTTTAAGGAGGGGCTCTTTATCGCGGAACCATACCCATATCGATAACACATTATCCCTGCTAGTCGCATGCATGGCTATGGACCCCAGTAAAAAAGTTTCCAAGCAGAGCGAACAATTGACTTGAGGAAGAGGCTTGATTCTTTTGCCTTTTGCATAACCACAGATCACCAATTGCAATAATGGCGCCCAAGCAAAGGAAAGAAGCCGTCGAAGATGACGTTTACGACACGTCTTCTTCGTCCGAGCACGACGAGTCGGGTAGCGAGAGCGAAGAGGAGCAGCAACCTCAAAAGCGCCAGCCCAAACCAGTACTCGAGAAGGACTCGGACGAGGAAGAGCTCGAGCGGTTAGTTCTCGGCGACAGTTCAAATTTCAGAGAAAATCTCTTCAGGGGCGACTATGACGGCGAGGCCGGATCAGATTTCGAGGATATTGGCGCAGAGGATGATCAGGACGGCGACGACAATATCGAAGATATCGACGATGCGCAACTCTTCTTCCTCGATGCGCCGCCTGCCAGCAGCAAGGGCCTTGCTCTAGCTGCACCGACTGGCAAGTCTGTCGCGCCCAAGAAGGAGGACAAGAACGCCCCGGCGTGGGAGGATAGCGATGACGAGCGGTTGACTGTGTCTCTCGCCAGCGCCACACAGCTGCGAAAGCTGCGCATCACCGAGGACGACGACGTGGTGAACGGTACCGAATACACTAGAAGGCTGCGACAGCAATACCTGCGGCTGAACCCGGTTCCTGCTTGGGCCAAGGAGGCAGAAGGCCGCCCAGCTAAGCGTCGCAGGCGCTCGTCTGCTGCTTCAGACGATTCCCAAGCCTCGGACGTCAGCGACAGCAGCGACGAAGCATCGGCCCTACCGCTCGACCAATTCCTGCGCGACGCATCTTCGCTCCGGGACGGCGGCGCAAAGTCAAAGAAGCTCCGCCCCGAGGTCATTGACATACAACGCTCGAGAGACATGGCCGACAGCCACAAGGAAGAAGTCACGGCGCTCTGCTTCCACCCAGAATACCCCGTTCTCCTGTCCTCGAGTACATCAACGCTATTGTACCTTCACCACATCGCACCTACTGCCCACCCCACGCCGAACCCACTCTTGACGTCTGTGCAAATTAAGCAGGTCCCAGTGAGGCATGCTGAGTTCCTTTTCCCGACTGGAGACAAGATATTCTTTGCCGGACGGCGGCGATTTATTCACTCGTGGGATCTGCCTACAGGCCTGATCCAAAAGACACAAAAGCTTCAGGGTCACAACCTCGAGCAGAGGACATGGGAACGCTTTAAGCTGAGTCCCTGTGGACGATGGCTGGGAATGATTGCTTCCACTCGGAAAGGAGGCGGCGAGATCAACATTGTCAATGTCAACACCATGCAGTGGATTGCCGCGGCGCGTCTGGACAGCAGGGGCGGTATCGCCGACTTTCAGTGGTGGGCCAACGGCAACGGCCTGACGGTGCTAGGAAAGGGCGGACAGGTCGGCGAATGGAGCATGGCGACCCGCCGGTTCTTGGCGATATGGAACGACGAGGGCTCGATAGGCGGCACCGTCATTGCGCTGGGCGGCCAAAACGGCCCCAAAGTCCTGGGCGGACACAAGTGGGTGGCCGTGGGCTCGAATAGCGGCGTCATGAACATCTACAGCCGCGAGGACCTCATCTCCTCCTCCGAGAACGACGACGAGCTCGAGCTCAAGGAGCGCCCCGAGCCCGCCCGCCGCTTCATGCAGCTGACGGTGCCCGTCACGTTCCTCACCTTCAGCCCCGACGGCCAGATCCTCGCCTTTGGCAGCACGCACAAGAAGGACGCCCTGCGCCTGGCGCACCTGCCCAGCTGCACCGTCTACAGGAACTGGCCAACGGCGCAGACGCCCCTGGGTCGCATCACGGCCATTGCCTTTGGCAGCAAGAGCGACACGCTCGCGGTGGGCAACGATACGGGCAAGATCAGATTATGGGAGATACGGAGCTAGATATTAAGATACCACGTCGTAGAGTTTCCCCACGTCTATCAAGAAATAATCATTTGCAAAAAAGCTCCTCCTCCCCCACAAAAGCTCAAAGTATCGTGAGTCCCGGTATGATACCTGGTGTGAATCCGATTGTGTACGACGACATGCACGAAGGACAAGGTCCATGTGATTCCAAATCAGATCCCGGGGTATTGGCTCCTCCTCCTCCTATTCCACCTCCTCCACCAAAATATCTCAAGTTGCGCATCTCTTCCGTAAGAGCAGCGAATTGGTCCAGCTCCTTTTCCTCTCTCGTATACACATTTTCTCCCATGCTCGGCTGGCGAATGTTGGCGAGGAGGCGACGCAGGGGGCTACCCTTGGGAATGTTCTTCTTGGGGTAGATCTTGCGGGTGTTGAGGGTGTACTGCGCGAGCTCGTGCTGGGAAGTGAAGCGGTGCGGCTTCTCGTGCCTCTTGACGGCGTCGAGAAAGTCGCGTATGTTGACCCAGACATTCTTGAGGGCCTGACCATTGGGTTAAACACAAAGACGTTAGTGTATGACTTTCTCTCGCACACAAGCTTGCACATAGTCGGTCGTATAGGAATCAGAGAGGTGGAAATGAAAAGGAAAATATTTGTGTTGAAAGCTCACCTTGCGACATTGGGTGATGCTGCTGTAATCACGACGCAGACCCAAGTCTCCCATGAGGCGCAGCCAGTCACTGAGATCACCCTGCTTGAAGTAGTCCTCCCACTCCTCGACGACCTTGGGTTTCTTGGGAGGGTGCTTGGGCTCCACGGTGACGGCCTTGGCCTTGGCTCCCTTCTTCTTGCGTGGCATTGTGATCTCTGCTATTGGTGTGATGGTGATGCTAACAAGAAGGATATTGGGTTTGTCAATCAGAAGAGTATGGGACGGTTTGATATCTGGAAGGATGGAAAAGGAAGAGGCAATCTTGTCCACAACTTCTAGCGTTATATACATGTCATATCTCATATTCACAGAATGCCTGAGGGAGTTGGTGCATCGTTGCCTGGGCCTTTCTCGAAAGGCGCATTCGTGACGGCAAAGCGCCTGCAACATGTCCAGGCCTTGTTGGCTGGGTCATCCAAGACATCAAACAACGATATATGCAGGTGTCCTTGTCCCATCAATGCCGCAAGGCCGTTCTCTGGATGCTTCTATATAGAGAACGACAAGTTCTGTCCCCTTGTTTTTCAAGGCTATCAGCCACCTGGAATAATCAATTTCTACTTTTCATGCAAATTCTACGCACATGGCCCTGATAAAACTTGTTTCTCTTGTTTCTCAGTCTCTGAGGAAGTTCTTCATTGGCAAGACGAAACCCAGCCCAATCGCAAAGGAGAGGTCGCATTCTAAGAGTCTAAATCATAAAGATATACATGTATGGGAGCCGACACTCGTACATTCTAGAAGATTGGTAGATAGCAGTCAGTAAAGACAAGGCGGCTCGAATGTGTTTAAACAAATACCCTACACAAATCGGGCATTGCATAGTCAAGAGGACGTCATGTCATCTTGCATATCGGTCTCTATTGACATAAGATGATTATCTATAGCCAAACCATACTCGTGTATACTTGAGGAACCTTTCTGGTCATCCGGCAAGCAATACATGGTAAAACCTCGCGATTGTAAAGAATCCGGGAGGCTTCTTTCGCCCACTGAAAAAGTCTCCTCACATTGAAAGGAAAACCTGTATTGTAGATAGATGCCAAGCGCACTTTGTTGTGGAAATATTTTTTATTTCGTGAAGTGTTGAAACTTCTCTTGAACCCCCTTTAGTTGAGAAGTTGCGGTATCGTACATCATTCAAATCGTCATTTTTTCCAGTCCTGTCCGAATCTGCCATACCTCCATCGGGGTATCTTTCTAGTATGGTTTTCTCATATTTTCTCTTTTATCACACCAACATGAACTCTTAAATATCATGTAAGAAATATCTAGTGGTGGAAGAGTCTCACGTTCTGCTCCACGACAACAATACCCAGCTTCTGGGCGGTCTCGTAGACAGCACCGTCGTTCTGGCTACCGCCTGGTGCGGCAATGTACTTGACACCAGATCGGTGTGCTCGGTAAACGTTGTCAATGAAGGGAAACTATTGGTATTGGTTAGCTGATATCGTATGGGATAGTCTTTTCTGGGTTACTTACGAAAGCATCGCTGGACACGGCAACATCGGTCAACTTGGCGGCCCACTCTTCGCGCTCAGCCTCAGTGAAAGCTGCGGGCACATCTTCAAATACGGCCTCAAACTGCTCGCGCTCAGCACCAGACTTGGGCAGCTCACCGCTGACCAGCAGGTCAATGGCGTTGCTCTTGTCGGGGCGCTTGGTACCCTTCTTCCACTTCAGGCCAAGAACCTTGGGGTGGAAGCGGAACCACCAGTTGTCGGCCTTGTCGCCGGCAAGACGAGTGCAGTGGATGCGGGACTGTTGACCGGCACCAAGACCAATCACTTGACCATCCTTGGCGTAGCAAACAGAGTTACTCTGAGTGTACTTGAGGGCAATGGTGGCAACCGTAAGGTCACGGGCGGCAGACTCGGGCAGAGCAAAGTCCTTGGGGGTAATGGTCCGGCTGAAAGAGCTGGGAGAGATCTCAACATCGTTGCGGTGCTGCTGAAGAGAAACACCGTAGACGGTTCTGGTCTCGATAGGGTCGGGGATGTAGTCCTCATCCATTTGCAGAACAAGGTACTTGCCACCCTTCTTCTTCTTCAGAATCTCCAAAGCGGCATCCTCGAAACCAGGGGCAATGACACCATCAGAGACCTCCTTGGAGATGATGCTGGCGGTGGGAACATCGACGATGTCGCTGAGAGCAATGACGTCTCCGAAGCTGCTCATGCGGTCAGCTCCACGAGCCCTGGCGTAGGCCTGGGCAAGAGCCGAGGTCTCAATGCCGGGAATATCATCGACAAAGTAGACCTTGCGCTCCTCTGCAGAGAGGGGAACGCCAATAGCGGCACCGGCAGGAGAGACGTGCTTAAAACTGGCAGCAGCAGGCTTGCCAAGGGCGGCCTTGAGCTCCTTGACCAACGGCCAGCTGTTGAGCGCATCCAAAAGGTTGATATAGCCAGGAGAGCCGTTCAGAACCTTGAAGGGGAGGTTGGACGACTTCATGAAAGCGGCGGCGGGCTTCTGGTGGGGGTTGGCACCGTAGCGGAGCTGGGAGTGCTGCTCGCCGTTGGTGGCGTACCGCGCACGGAAAAAGGCAGAGATGTTATCATCGTAGTCGGCCGTGTGCTCAAAAGCCTTCAAGGCGTATCGGTTTCGGCTAGACTCCTTAATCTCACCAGCCTCAAGCTCCTTGAGGAACTCGGCGTAGTCGTTCGGGTCGCTGAGGATCGTAACACGGGAGTGGTTCTTGGCAGCAGCGCGGATGAGCGTGACACCACCAATGTCGATCTCCTCGACAGCCTCGGGGACGGTAACGTTGGGCTTGGCAATCGTCTCCTTGAAGGGGTACAGGTTGCAGACAACGTAGTCGACCTTGTCGATGTGCTGCTCTGCGAGGTCCTTTTCGTCAGAGGCAAGGTTGCGGGCCAGGATACCAGCGTGAACGGCCGGGTGGAGGGTCTTGACTCGACCAGCGAGCATCTCAGGAGCCTTGGTGATGGCGGAAATGTCCCTTGAAGCTGTATAAGCACATGTTTCACCCTTAATATCCCTTTTGAGGGCGCAAGTCAATCAGATCCAAGTGTCTCTTACTCAACAGCGAAGCCAGATTCCCGGATCATTTTGGCAGTGCCACCGGAAGCCAGAATGCGGACATTCTGCTGGGCCAGACCTTTGGCAAGGTCCAGCAAGCCAGTCTTGTCATAGACGGACACAATAGCAATTCTCTGAGCCATGGCGAATTGGAATGAAAGAAATCAACTAGAGCCAAGGAAAAGAAGGAATTGATGATTGTGTAGAGAAGAGAAAGGTTCGAAACCAGACCCTGAATCTCGAAATTGACTTTCTTTACGTTATGACGCTCTGGCGGGGTACGGAGCTCATCGGCGAGGAATATTTTCCTCAAATTTTTGAGCAGGGATGCTGATCGCGGGGCAGCTCTTTCTCCAGGCTGGAATTGAGTTATCCGACAACGCTGAGTGGTAGATTGATAGGCGCTGCATCCCACTAACAAATGGCGTCACTCATTGGGCTGAGAAAAAAAAATTAGCACGTCTGGAGAACCCTTTGCCGGCCCTGGTTCGGCTGACACCCGGCTGTAACAGGCAGACCTACGGAATAAATGGTACCCCTTGCTCGCCTCGCTCTGCCCGACTGCCGCCTTTCCAGGGCGTTGAATTGCAAGGTATCTCAATCTCACCTAGCTGGGATCTCTGGCTCAGTGCCCCGCCATTAGACGCGTATCGCAGCTCACTCAACGCGTCGTATCTTCCTCACGATATCGTGTACAGACATACCAGCTCTTATTACCACAAAAATCGGCCAGACGCCTCGTGCTTACATTCCAGACCATATCTCCTTCAAAGACTTCGTGTCTCACGTGATTTCGATCCAATGTACGGAGACTTGGGAAACAAGCTTGTAAGATGCAGCTCTTGGTAAAAGTTCACCCCTCTTCACATGTTGACCAGTCTTGTTCTCTTAGGTTCTTCATGCGAAGCGGGCGCAGCAACTGGCATATCTGCCACCCTATCAGACCGAGTTGGTCCGCGCTGTAACTCGAGAAGTACGCGACTTGGATAAGGATCTCTCTTCAATGCTAGAATCCTTCCAAGGTAGCTTTGAGCCACATGCCGACGAGGCCAAGTCTTGCACCATGCTTGTCAACCATCTCTCAATGCGGAGGGACAAACGATGCTTGCTGGCTTATCACAGGACGCGGACAGACAAGCTCGAAGAATTGGTTTGGAAAGGAGAGGACGTCGTAGACCTACCTGGCCAACAAATATCAGGCAACCAAGGCCCTGGTGAAAGCAGTTCGAGCAGTTTAAGCCCTCAAGAAGAGGACTATGTTCGTCAATACAGCGACCTACTGGCTGCGTATAAGGGACAGTGGACTGATATAGACCTGACGGGCAGCCTTGAACCGCCTCGCGACCTGTTCATAGATGTCCGTGTGCTCAAGGATGCAGGGGAAATCCAAACCGAGTATGGGTAGGTCAACCTTTGGATATGCCCGTCTAATCGGGAATTTTGAGCTGACGAATTTATGCAGGGCCATAACTTTGACCAAGAACAGCCAGTTTTACGTTCGACAAGGCGATGTTGAGCGTCTGATTGCGCAGGGTTATTTGCAGAAATTGAGCTGAGCAAACAGTTGCGGAACTTGAAGTCTTGATACGGTCAGCGCAATTGATATCAAGTGGGAGCTCTCATTAATGCGCCGTGAGGATGGCCTCCACCATAAGCAGCTCACACAAGGACGGTGACTGCCAGAAGCGCCCGCAGAAGTGCCCGTAGCAGTCAACGCTTGTGTCCTAAGACGTCGCTTCCGGACGTCATTTATCCTTTCCTACGACTGATCTGCCAGACAGCCGGGCATCATTGGAGTGGAATTGCTTGTTTCTGAGCGCATAGAAGCACATTCTGCACCATTCTGGCGCATGACTGGGCGAAAGGTTGGCCTCACGAAAGATGACAAATGCCATATACCTCCAATGGAGGTATTGAGGAAGCTTGGATTGTGAGGCAATGCATTGGTCTCAGACGGTCGTTGCATTATTGAGACCTCATGTCGCGAGTCTGTTTCGCGAAGACCTATGGAAACTTAGATGTTGGTGCATATCTCGGCGGATTCAATTTTCTACGGATTCACAACGGCATTGCTAACCAATCGGCAACCATCCGCCATCCCGCCGTCAAATCGTGTGCCGGACTTGAGGAACGAATACCATCTACCCAAAGAGCTCGACTCCAGACCTGAACTAGGATCACGGCTCGACGGCCTGCGCTGAAGAGTTGGAGATGTTTTGGGGCGGGGCAACTGGTTACACAACACGGGTGTACGAAGTGTTATAACTTATGGGGCAATGTCTTAGCCTCGAAAGGGCCGTTCCGAGTTGGATGATTGCTTGGCTGCTGGCTTGGCCGATTGTGAATATAGTCGCGCGAATCAATACGCTAAGTTGTACGTAAGACCAGCCGGGATAATGCGGAGGTTTACTGAAGGAGATACCATGTAGTGGGTTGACATGTTTCTTCTCTTATACCACCAAATTATTAATACTCCATCGCATTGCATGTTCGTATGATTCGTCTGATGGCATGCCGCGTCTCAGCTGATCCTCTTCCTAAACCACTCCTTGAAGTTTTGGTTATAGCAATGGCAACCGCCCAATTTCGGGCCAAATATTGCAGATCTATGTAGACAGACAAGGCACTCGGTGTGGGAATCATGATATATTCTGCCATCATGGCGAAGAATTCGTAGTACAATCACCGAGCCACTAAGGTCACCTGTTACTCCAAATCGAGCCGCGTCGTTGCCCCGCGTTCCAATGCAACAGGCAGTCAGTGTGCAGATGCGGCAAGGGGGCGTTCCTTCGCCCATGCAGGTCACAGCCCAGAACCACGAGGATGGCCTGGCTATCCGATTTGCAGATCACCCTTCAGCCTCCTCACCCGTTTGGGGGACGACCACTGATCGTAACCCAAGCGAGCCAAGCAAGCCAAGAGCCAGCGTAACGGCGTGTGCACTATACACGATGGCATTGGACATGGCGGATAGCTTCGGGGTCCAAGTCAGTACCCTTCATGCAAGTAATCTCGGAGCATTGTTACAGTTGCTGCTATGGTGATGATCATGTAGTACTGTGCTCACCACCTGATGTCTCGGCAACGTGAAGAAATGTAAGATCCAATACCAGTGGAGCCTTGAGTGGAACAAATGAATCCTAGGAATCAGACGTGTAGTTACGAGTCCACGACGGGGAAATCAATCGGCAACTATGCCGGGGTTATCACATTTTTCGCACATGAATATTTTTTGTTGCAAAATCGCCGATTACAGAAACAACACTCTCATGCTTCCGACTAACACGGATAACCTCAAGCTTAGATTGGTCCCCAGATATCCTCGACCCCTCACCCAAGTATATCGTGCCTAATCTACACTACAAACAGCACTTTGGCACTTGCTTGACCCCAAATCTGCAGGTAGTGTAGTACTATAGCAGAAGACAACTCCTCTTATTTCTGCACCCTGATGGCAACATGAGCCGACGTTGGTTTGGAGTAGGATTGAGGCATCCAATTTGCTCGATCTCCTCAATTCAATGTTGCTCCAAGCTCCTCCAGCTCCCTCCGAGCACGGCAGTATACCGCATGCCCTTGCCCAAGACGGACTTGTTCTGACGTGAGTTGTGTAACCGTGACAAGGGGGCCGGCATACAAGCAGCAGCAAGACGATGAAATTTTTACCTGCATCCTAGTTCATGGCCGAGGAGGGGTGTGCCTCGACCTTGGGTGGTTATTTGCAGCGCAGGTTTGAGTGCTGAACTTTAACATTGGAGCTGACAGTGAGCCTAGACCCAAGGCCTTGTCACTTCCACCACCACTTTCCCCTCCATGGCTAGGGCTGGTACCTACCGTAATGAATACGTAGCTGCACCTGACAACAAGTCTAATGAGACTTGTTAAAGAAGATCCATTTCGAGGTACGTGGAGAGGAACGGTGAAGAGCTGAGTAGAGATAACGTTGAAATCGTTGGCTCAAGATGTCTTGAAGATGAACCATGATACATACATCCAATGGGAAGCATACACACCTGTGTAATACAATTTTTTTTCTCCTTCGCCCTGTCCTGTTGTCACTCCAAGACATCCACCCATATGCACTTTGCAAACTTCCATGCAGTAACTAGTGGGGAATTGGGACCTAGCCAAGCTAGCCAAGCATGAGCCTACGTCGCACCGACCGACGACAAGTCGACGACCTTGCCAACTTGCGCAGCGAAGCCCGCTCCGAAGCTAAAAAATCTCACAACGATCAAGGTTCTGGAGCTTTCCCGGCAACGACCACGACTACTTTTGACAGTCCCACTATGCCGCTGCTAGATATGCTCAAGTCCCATGCTAAGATTGAGCTTCGTCTTTTCCTTCTCTCTCCTCTGGCTCCTTGACCTTAACCTCTAGGGTGAATGACGACGACTGGCTTGCCCGTGCTCATTCCATCCCATCACATCACCAGATGCTTCGCGCTTCTCTTCTAATCAGGGCGGCATTCCTCTCTCTGCACGACTTCATAGGTTTGGGGGCTTAAACACTATTATACGAATCTGTCTCTACAGTACCTATGCGCGACACCCGCCGTACTGACTGAGCTAGCGCTCCGTCCTCCTTGACTTCTACAATCATGTCTGTACCAACCTTCGGTTTCTCTTCCTGGCGGAGGAGGTCTGCTTCTATCGCCTCGCGCACTGGCCCTGAGGACATTCCCGGCCAGATCAACAGTCCAGGCTCACACTCACACGCTCGATCTATCAACTACCCGGATCCCAGACTCTTGTCATCCTCCGTCGCTTCCGCTTCCCACCGAGAACCAACGAGATCATTCGTCCCCGGCTCCGCAAGAGATCATTTATGCAAGTATCTGCTCTAGGGCATGTCACCATTCGCACGTATGCTAACGCCATATGCAGCCCCGATTGACAGTGCCAGTTATGCCCGGAGTGTACGTGAAGATACTGCCGAGCTCGCTTCCTACGTGCTCGCGGACAAGAAAGATAAAAGAAACGCCTCGTTCCTGAGGCGGAGGACGTCTGGCTCCTCGTATGGCGATCGTGAGAACTTCTCCCCTTACCGAGGAGAACAACACGGAGCCAGTGACGAAAGAATCGCCGAGGTATCAGAGCCCTCATCGCCTGATAGTGCTATCGAAGACATACCCGACGATGGTCCCTCGATCCTATCGAGCATGCTGAAACATTCTCCCCCCAAGATCGACTACGCCTCGGAAGCCGACGATTCTTCAACGAACGGAAACACAGAAAATGCCAAAAGAAAGACTATCCGGCGCCCAGGAAGCGCCAATGGCTCAATGGCAAAGGTCAATGGTGATGGTGCTTCTGAGAATACGCCTCTGTTGGGACGAACCACGTCGAGCTATTCAAGGCAGCCTGATAGTCCAAGTATGAGTGATGCGGACGACCTCAGCGATGTCGAGAGCCAGAAACCCAGGATCGACCAATCATACCGTCGTTATGGAAGTATCAGAGAAAGGGCCAAGGACAAGGTTCGGGTGGTCACCCACTTCGTGAATCCCAAGTCCTGGGACAGGCACGTAATATGGGAAAATGTCGTAATGGCGCCAATTCACTGTCTACCAGCCGTCATCGTGGGCCTGCTTCTCAACATACTGGACGCTTTATCATATGGCATGATCTTGTTTCCTCTCGGAAACCCTATATTTTCAAACCTGGGTCCAGCAGGTATTTCGGTGTTTTATGTCAGCACAATCATCTCCCAGCTTGTTTTCTCCGCTGGCAGTATCTTCAAAGGTGGCATTGGATCTGAGTTGATCGAGGTTGTTCCGTTCTTCCACAGCATGGCCGGCACAATTACTTCCATTGTTGGCGAAGAGAACCCGGACGCTGTCATTGCGACAACAATCACAGCATATGCAATCAGCTCTATGCTGACCGGTCTTATTTTCTGGCTCATGGGCAAATTTCGGCTGGGATACATTATCGGCTTCATCCCTCGCCACATTCTCATTGGTTGTATCGGCGGAGTCGGATGGTTCCTCATCCAGACTGGCTTTGAGGTCTCTGCACGATTGGAAGATTTCCAATACGATTTGGACACTCTCCATAGGCTGGGACAGAGTGACACTCTGCCTCTCTGGATCATTCCCCTCGCGCTTGCCATCCTCCTTTTCGGTCTTCAGCGGAAGATCACATCTCAGTATTTCTTATCCGTTTATATCCTTATGATACCCTTTGTGTTCTACTTTTTTGTCCTTACCATAGACGAGCTTCAGCCGGAAAGTTTGAGGGAGCATGGATGGATCTTTGAAGCGCCAAATGAGGGAGAGCCTTGGTGGCATTTCTGGACCTTGTACAGTGAGTATTTCAGAAGCTCTTTGCGAACTGCAACCCCTATTAACTATGGATACAGAATTCGATCTCGTCCACTGGGGCGCCATTTTTGAAACCACTGGAGCCATGTTCGCGCTCACATTCTTCAGTCTGCTACATGTACCCATCAATGTGCCAGCGCTGGCACAGAGTACAGGGGAGGATAACGCCGACTTGAACAAAGAGCTCAAGCTTCACGGTTATTCCAATTTTCTTTCCGGGTGCGCTGGCAGCATACAAAATTACCTGGTGTATGCCAATACCTTGTTCTTCATGCGGTCCGGCGGCAATAGCCGCCTCGCTGGCGTCATGTTGGCTGCCTTGACAGCAGTCGTGCTGGTTATTGGCCCAAAGCTTATAGGCTTTATTCCCGTCATGATGGTCGGCACGCTCATCTTTGTGCTTGGCTTTGAACTGATATGCGATGCGCTTGTGGCACCGAGACATAAGCTTAAAGGTCTTGAATATCTTACGGTAAGCAGCTTTCTTAGCCAGCCGCTTAGCAATTATTAACAATATGGCAGATTCTCGCGATTGTCCTTACTATGGGTATCTACGACTTCGTTGCTGGAATATTCCTTGGTATTATTCTTGCTTTTGCGTCTGTGATTGTGCATCAATCTGGAGTGTCTGCGATTCGGGCCTGCTACACTGGAGATCAAGTTGGCTCCATGGTTCGACGAAACCCATCTCAACACCACTACTTGCAAGAAGTTGGTCGACAAACCTACATCATCAAGCTTGTAGGAAATCTGTTCTTTGGTACCATTGTTGGCGTACAAGAAAAGATCCGTGAGCTCCTTGGAGATAATGCATTTGCGGAACATCCCATCAAGTACTTGATTATCGACCTATGGCAAGTTACTGGCATCGACTATTCAGCTGCCGAGGGCTTCATGACCATCAGTCGATTACTCCACAAAAAGGGAGTCATCCTACTCATCAGCGGCAAGGATGCCGAGAGTAAGCTTGGACGAGACCTGCGTGCTGTCGGCCTTGGAAATGACGGACCTGAAGTCATGTTTATGCCTGATCTGAACTCAGCCCTCGAGAGTTGTGAGAACGAGCAACTGAAGACATTCTACGCCCACCAAGAGGCCTTACGACGAGTCGAACGCCCGGCGTCGGCCAAGAATCTCGAAGTCCCTAGCCCGAGGAAAACAGTCTCATCTCTGGAACCAGGGGACTTCTTGTCAGAGTCACCACGAAGGAATTACCGGCAAGAAGTTGCCAAGAATGTTCTGGTTGAACATGAGTTGAAGCGGGCCTCCAGATGGCGGAATATCAACGAGCCTCTTCGACTTATGCTTCAGATTTTCCACGATCTCAGTGACAAGAATGAAGACTTCTGGTTCCGAGCCAAGCCGTACTTTACCCAAAAGCAATATCCCGCGGGTACCGTATTGTACAAGAGAGGCGAGACAGCAAACGCTTTTTACTTGCTGGAAAGAGGCGAACTGCGAGCCGACTATGAAACGCCTCAAGGAAAGCTTTCTGAGCCGATTGTCCAAGGCACCACCTGTGGTGAACTGCCCTTCTTTTCGCAGACACAGCGCACTGCGACGGTCCAGGCTGTCAAGGATTGTGTCGCGTGGGTAATGGACACAGAGAGTTGGGAAAAGTTACGCCAAGAGCAGAATGACGTCTATCAGGAACTCTTGAGCATTTCGCTGAAGCTCACGACGGAGCGGATGAATGCCATGACCAACTATACTCTGGCGAACGCCAATTAAGTAGAGGACCTGATAAAATCGTAAAAAAGACCCACAACAAATGTTTGGGTGAATATAGTTGGCATAGACGTCTACTTTATTGGTTGCAAGTTTGACACCAAAAGTCATTCATAGTTTTGCCGCATTTAGCGAAATCTTGTCAGCGTCAAGTTCATTGAACCAAAAGAAAACTCGACTGTTGTCACGATCATTGATGAGAGCTATAAGTGAATTCGTTCTTGCGAAAGATGAGATGATTTTCTCTTTTTATGTCAACATCCTGTATATAGAGCCATGGGATCATGACATTACACCCGTTGACCAAATCTCGCTGAGACTGGAGACTTCTAAAATTTCGGATCATTGCGCCTAAAAATCAGCAGGTTGGCTCACGACGTATTGCTTGATGCGCAACTGCTGTGAGCCTCATACGATCTTATTCCCGAAGGAAAAACGATGTCTTGGATGATCATGGAGCCCAATGTCTCGGGGCCGAGTCCGGCTGTCGCTGTTTCTGCCGATCCGTCCTGCCGTGTCTTGAATACGAGCTGCCAGTGGTTTTGCTTTCTCATCGTCGAAGATTCTAGCGTCGTGCTAGCTCTACGTCTTTGATTCATGTTATCGAGATGGCCTTAGCAATATACAGTAGTATACTAAGGTTAGTAGGTTATATCATCATCTACTACATCATTCTACATATCTTTTTACCCCAGCGTATTATGTATGGTAGGTAGGGCTTACGACTCTCGGCTAATCCAGCCGTTCGGGTGCTGCTTTTACTCCGCTGAGGGGCACTGAGGGCCTACCTAGCTGTAGTATGCAGGAACCCAGTGGTACCTACCTCAGGGCCACGAATACGGCAAGCTCACATGTACCCAACCTAACCAGGCCAGACTTGATGTAACCAGGACCCGACTAAATCATCCTGCCGCGAATAGAAAGCCGTTGACCCCCTCCACCTCGCCGAGCCCGAAACCAGTTTTTGCGCCTCTTGTACATCAGGAACACGCACATCAGGAGACTGACTGGCCACGGTCTGCTGTCGTCAGAAGATTCCTCGTCTCGGAGCTCTTTTGTTTTTCTTAGCATGGGGGATTATGGCAACGCGAAAGAGAGGGAGAGAAAGCGCGCGCTCGCGAACCCCAGTACAGTAGACAGGCAGAGACCGGACAAATGATTAATTGATGGGCGCCTAGGATGTTGTGCTGTGACCACTATCTATCCACCACTTGTCGACGAGTTTCATTTGCCTACTAGGCCTGTGCTCTTGCCAACTTTTTCTGAACTTCCTTCTCACGGCTGTTCTTTATTCCAGGGTTTTTATGAATTGAAGTAAAAGGAAAGGAGAGTGACAATTGTTTCTTTCCTGCCTGGGGAATCTCAGCAGTAGCTCAAAGCCACCATATACTGAGGCAAAGGATTAACCAACCGAGATTGGAAGGGGCCGGGGCATTTAAGAACGCTGTCCACGTATTATCATGTATGTTTTGGCAATTACCAACCTTCCCGAATCGGTGTGTCTGTCGCCCATTGGCCGAGCTTCCATTTTCTCACTCCGCAACAACAGAACGCGTCTCTCCATCCTCCCATTCCTATCTTGTCCTCACCGCAACTGGAGCCAACAAGCCGGTTGCCCATGCAACTGGAGCCCAAGTCGCCCAAGTTGCCTCGGGTTGAATGAAGCTGCGCTGGCTGGCTAGCAAGAGCGCCAACTCACTCAAACTCGTGGATCTCAACCCCAACCTTCACGACAGCCACCGTCAACCCTCAGCCTACCATTGTGAGTTTTACACAAATGCTTGAAGCCAGCTGCCCGCCCGGATCGTGCCATTATCAGCTCTTCGAATGCCTACTCACATGTTTTTAGTAAACAAAATCAAAACAAGCCTAATTTAGACAATCTCGACCTCCATTCCGGCTTCTTCGCCTGTTTGCATAGGGACAGAAGCTTGGACTTTCCCCAGCAGAAGCTGGCAAACTGCTCCATCAACCCACTCACTGACTCACTGTACACGTGCCTTCGCATGGGAGACAGTTGATCCATCTCAGTAGAGATGGCATGGAATACCACCCCGAAAAGGGAGAAGACGGCCATCTTCCCCGGCAAGTTCAAAACTTTTGTCAGAGATGTTGCGGGTCTGAAGCGCACGGCAAGTGGGAATCCATTGTCCTCGCCCCGGCCCAGTACCGCAGAGTCTACGGCTCCCACCGAGTCGGAGCGGGCCTGGTCGATTGCTAGCGATTTTGACTGTCCCGAGGAGCAGCCCGAACACAAGGCCGGCATCTCTGTTCAGTTGTCACTGGACTTTGACGACCCACTCGAGTTCTCCTGCAAGAGGTGCTACAACAGCTCTTCCGAGTTCAAACCGAGTGAACGTCTACTGAGAGGTCTCTTGAGGAGAATAGACCATGGCGCCTTCGAACTCATCACACGAAAGGACCCCGTTGCGACAGCGACAACCAAGGGCGATGGCAAGGACAAGCCAAGGAGGTTTCAAATGACCTTTGAAATAAGCCAAAAAGGGTCCATCTGGGCGACGCGAACTTATTCTTCCTACCAGAAAGATGTCATGACGGCCAACTCTGTCAAGGAAGTTGTGCTCTCATCTCACCGCCTAATTGGTCTCTTTTTACGGCGGCATGATCCTGACTTTATCTGGAGAGACGGTCCGTTCCGCGATGAAATACCAGAAGGTCCGGAGACGGCACCTTACAAAGTGGGCGGCGTCCAACCCATGCAATGCATTCCTCGTTCTCGCTTCCTGGAGAGGACCCAGACATTTGAAGCACTTCCGGGCTTCAAACTTGAACTTTCGATAACAAGCAGGTGTCAACGACGTCGCCCGCCAGAATGGCACCAGAATCTCGAGGTAGACAGCGAGCAGACATCACCGTTGAACCTGGCAGTAGCCGAGGCCTTGTTTGCAAACGCTTCGCACGCCGTAGAGGGAGCACTTCTACACAGACGGAGAGCTGTGGAGGAGCGACATCGCCAGAGCTGCGGTTTTATTGCAGCACACTGTCCACACTATGAGGAAGACGCCACGAGACTCAACCTTCGCATAACTAATAATCTCGGGCCGCAGTTTGAGCACCTACAGAAAGTAATGGCTAGCAAATTGGTTCTCGTCACGGATTTTGAATCCAAGAACGTTGCTGAGCTGGTGAAGAATCTTGAGAAGGCATTGCAAAGCTCACGAGACCTGGCCGATCGCGCCATTAGTGCAACAAACGATTTCGAGTTCCGCATCGTTGAGCTCAGTGGCCGGGGCTGGACCCTTGACGAACCACTAGTCTTCACTCTGGGCCCATCCGATTCGTACTCGCGGCGAAGTATTCAGGCCATTCTAGACAGGGTACAGGCTGGTGTCGCTGATGTTCTTCGTGGAAATGCGGCCACTGTTCGCATGACAGCGGCCAAGCGCGGCCACTACATTCTGGACAAGACTCTTCTCGCTCCACGAGATGCGAGCACCGACGCTGGCAGATGGAGTATACCCTCCAAAAACAAGACCAAAGTCGTGGATAAACTCCGACGTCGTGTGCTCCAGGACATTGACATGATCTGCAAGGACACTTGTTCGCTCGATAATTTGGATGAGAGCGAGCCAGCAGCGATCAAGGATCTCCCCAGCAAAGTAGATGTCTTCGGTCAAGCTGAGTTTGAAGCCATCAAAATCCCTCTGCCAGGAACACCTTGCCCCGACTCCATGGCACGGCCTCGTAGCCCAGCCGACGGGTATGCCACGCCTCCAGGCTCGGCTGGCAGCCTTGTGCCTCAATCCCCGGGTACAGCTCTAACAAATATCTCTCCAGAGAGACCTAAACCAAGGTCTTTTGCCTATTACAGGGACGGCGTCAGAGCTTTCCCATTGATCTCTCCGACAAGTTCTTATGGCTTCATCGATAAACGAGCTCCGCCATCTTCCATGCGCGATGACAGACCGGTAGACGCCCTTGGCCTGAATCAAAGTATAGATGGTCAACATGACACCCACCAACGTTCGGTACAGGACTTGCCAACGAGAGTCCGGGTCCGAGACTTTGCTGGATCCGACACACGGCGGATGTCTGCGGGCACATCAGATCAAGCTAGGCACAGCGATGCGGACGAGATCTCGCTTGCACCGTCAACGCCAAGTCTGGTCTCCGGTGGTCTTCATTCGGCTGCGAGCAGCTTGTCCATGTTCACGCCCCAGTTTCATGCAGCAGGCTCATTTTCGGAAATGGAGATAATGCAATCTCCTGGCACTCCCGAAAGCCTTCGTGACCTTCAATCGTTGAACGAGACAATCGAGGCAGGATCTCAGACCAAACTCTCAAACCCCATCATCTCGTTGGAATTGATCTCACCATTGAGACGCTCCAGTCTGACCAAGCACAAGCACATGCCGTCGCCACTCCAACAACAGAATCATGTTAGTGATGAAGGTGTAGCCGAAGTCAAAGATGTCTCACAGGGCAACACGGATATTGGTGCAGGAACGAGCACAGCCCATGAAGGACAAGCCTCTCAAATTTCCGGTAATCAGCACCATGAGAGCAAGGCCAACGAGACAAACAATGAAACGAGAGTATCTACAGGAAATACACAAGCATCAGCAGATGATGCTATAACGCCTGGAGAGATCACGCCTCGTGCAGAGACTTCCGAGGACAAGCATGGCCATGATTCTTCTTTGATGGCTGAGCCGGAGTTGCCACCATCTGTCAGCCACGTCAAGTACTCTGACATTGTCAAGAAAGGTCTTCCAACTAGCCAACAAACTGACACTCCACAACACGAAAACGCTACTGTAGAGGTCACTCCCGCCAGGACGATTTATTCAGAGGTCCGTACACCATCTGAGGGATTCGCACAAACACGTCAAGAACTTGATTTTGATTTCTCTTCACCGTGGTCTGCTGCTTCTCCGTATAGCGAAACATCACAGCCTGCTTTCTATGATAACTTGGATCATGCCGTTGAGAGCGAACCCGAGGATCTCAGAAGCAGAACTAACAACAAATCAGTGATACCTCGATCACTTGCCACGAGTCTGGTACGTTCACCGCCACTACCCTCAACCAAGACCCGTCGCAGATCCTTTGGCAGCGCTGGGTTCCTGGGAATTCGTATTGGTGAACCCAGGCTAATCGAGGTGGGGTTACGTAGGGCGTTGATGATACCCATGATCAAGGGGATGCGAGGCTCGCCGATGACGGCGACGTCTTTGTTTAGTAATGCGCATCATCAGCATGGCGTTAGAGGGCAATCCGCCTCAGGTACAGAGTTGGGATTTGCCATCAGACCGTCGACGGCGCATGGAAAGGGTGCAGTCCTCTTCGAGCCCGATTCAAACCAGACCAATGTGAAGAGATCCGCCAGTTCCGGCATGCTGCAAGATTTGTTGCTGGTCGAGGCCAAGGACAATGATGCCAAGCGTGAGCAAGAGGATGCCGAAAACAGTCACGAAGGCGCAAGACGCAGAAGTGCAAGCCCGGTCTTCTTCATGCCGGCCGTCACGTTCGCTTCGAGGCTCATGGGAGGTTCCAAATGAGGCCACGATTTTATCACTCACTCACATTCATCTACCAACGAGAATTTTGTTTTGCGGCGTTTACATACATACACGAACGAGCCCGAGGACGACGGGCAGAATGAAGCACATGAGCATATGACCAAGGCTGACTAGATGGAGAGGTCATAGATATTACCGCCATTACTAGAATGTACATTAGACACAAGGGTGTCATAATTAATATATTCACTTCATATGAACTTGGAATAAGTTGCTGGCAAGATGTGACGCGATCCCAGCTTCTCTTTGGTTCACTTTGTGACCACATTTGTTAACGCTGAATCCATGGATCTTGTCTTATGACTTGTCTGAGGAGCTCGTACGCGTCTTGCGTGATGCATTAACCAAAGTAAGGACGGAAAAGTCAGATCTCCAGTTTCGGGACGTTGCTCTTACTCTTGACGACCCAGAATCTGGAGAGTAGTGGAGCTATTGGGATAATCTGAGATTTGTTACATAAGCAGTCGATGACTTACGACGACAAAGTTGGTTTGATTGCACATCTTACCGGTGAACCCAAGGGAATTTGTATGTTTGAGACAACGACAACGGCATGGCGCAAATGAGACATTAACGAAGCCAAAATTTGGAATGATGCTAAGAAATCTTGGGCTAGTGAACAAGTCTATCGAACATCTAAAGGTTTGTTACGATATCATAAGGAGTTGGGACTATGCTAACGTCGATAGCTTTTTCTAGAATATCATTAGTCGTCATGATATAGCCAACCTTCAAGATCCCATCTACCATTGAATTCAAGTCTTGTCAAAAATTCGGGAATCGCTGGCTGCCACAGCCAAGCTCGTGATCGCCGCCACGGTCGTGTAACACGGGTGCACCTCAAACAACCCCAGTGAGGCCGGCCTCGGCGGAGTCTTTCATACCTTTGAGCGTCTCACAAGGCGGGCTGGATCTGGTGATTTGAGAGTACGTATTGCAACTTAATCATCGAAACAAAATCTGGGCCATAATTCCAGGACGTGTGCTTGGTATAATACCCAAGCAGAAGTTTAAGCACGGATATATTATAAATTATATTTTTCTCTTTTTTTATTTCTTTATAATATTTTAATATTTTTAATTATATTATATAAAAAAAGGAAAAAGCAAACTGCTTTATTTAAAAGAGATTTCCTTTATTAGTTTTTATTTTTTTATTTTTATTTTTTTATTTTTTTCTATATTCTTATTTTTGGTAGTGCGCAGAGTTCTGCGTGGTTGTCATACCACAATCACGTCAAAACTATGTGGCAGGAGAAGGGTGGGGGCCTGAACATGAGACTCTCTCACACTCTCTCAACGGGTGTCTCTTCCTCGTCTTCTTATCGAAATGAGGTGTTTGAAACGTCTTGCCAATCGGGTGGGACGGCAAAGTCATACACCACCTCATAAACCCATTACCCTGCTCAAGAGCGTTTCATAAACCCAAGAAAGTCTGGCGAGAGAGAAAAAAGAGGGAGAAGACGTTTCGTGCTTGGACCTTTGACCGTACCTTAAGCGAAGCTTCCACAGAGTCCCCCCAAAAAACCTTTTAACCCGACTGGCTCATAGCGTTGCATGCCCATGGCCATTTCAAGTTGCCTGGTCCTGAGTGGTAGCGTACCTGACGCTAGACCGTTTCTACCAGCTTTTTGTTTCCCACGTGTATGGGTGCATTGTCTCAGATTCTCTTCTCTCTTTCCCGCCCGTCCGCCCGCCTGCGCGCTTCCCCTACTGCTGTGGTTCTTTTCGATTGGTGCGTCGGGAAGCGAAGAGAAGCCAGAGAACCATATTTCTTCAGCGGGTAAGCAGGAAACAGAAAAAGCAAAAAACTATCCTCTTCCCAGTATGCGATTTGTACGGCGTGCGCCTATCTACCATCTCCAAGGGAGTACAGACTAAAAAAAGATGCACATGACGTTCGCAAAATGATCTCCCGTAATCAGCGTAAGCGCTTCGATCCAGCAGCCAGCGGAACTAAAAAAGTAAAGTAAAGCTCTTGAGTCTTTGACAGACGCCACGCATACGGAGCGGAGAGTTTCCGGCTCGAAAAAGATGCATGCATTTGATTAGAGGCAGATAAGGTGCGGCTGTGTCATTTACTATGGTTAAGCACCGTTCCTCCAATTGGAATTGATCAATCAAGGGAAATTGGAGAGTTATTTTTGGCCCAATCGGTGACTTTGCTTGATTTTGGTCTACCAAGACCATACTGTAGTAGTAAAAATGTCGGGAATACACAGTACTGTAGCAGCAGCGAGTTTACCGTTCCCAAGCAAAGCTCAGAGCTGGTAGCGATCCAGTCAACTTGGAGATTCTAGACTCGCCGTGGACAATGCCCGGGCCAAGGATTCCTTTGTGTCTTTCGGGACCCCTTGCTTGGTAGAGAATATGGGTGGTTTCGGTCTTCATTCCAAGAACAGCTATGCTCATATCGATCCCTTGCGTGGCATCAACTTGAACTGCATCTTACACAGTATGCAGCATGTATCTCATCATCAAACCATGACCGACAAGTTAATACCGCAATGCAGTACAACAGGAACAAAAGCACATAACATTAATTGATTAGTTGCTCTAATCTTATCTTCTTACAGCTCGCGCGCAGATCATCCCACGCAGGTCGCTTCTTTCGAGGCAACTTTGTTCGCTCAAAAGTTGAAAGGGACCCCGAATTCTCATAATGATCTCCGACGGGCCACAAAAAGTTTAGGCGCTTTCGAGTCTAGCGTTACCGCGCGCGACCATATGGCCTAGATCTAGGGAAGGTCCTTGTCAAATTGGGGGACCCATTTAGTCGCCAATTGACCATTCATCATGCCTCTCCTCAACTTCTGCAGTGGGCGGCAGGCCTTGTCAATGTAGCACTGGTTAAGAGGCTGAGAATGGAGAATGGAGAATTCCAATTCGATGTGACAATGCTGCTACAGTGAACAGGCATTTCTTATTTCCAGTCCATAACCTACATTGATTACAACAGGGGTCTAAACACCTGCTGCGCCTCTTCGATTGGATTGGATCTTGATGCGTCTTCACTCCTCATGGCTCTGGCATCGTCCAATCACTTGTACCAAGTGGCACGTGGAGGATTGCACGAGCCCGTCCTGCAAGCCTCGAGGTAAGAATGACGACCTTTACATGCGTAGCCCATGACGCTGGACGTTGGAGAACCGATTCCCAGAGGATTGCAAGGCGTGAAGGAGGATAACTTACATAAATCCTTTCTCAAGAGGCTATGCCGTCATCAAACTGTCAGAGCTGTCAGAGCGACCAGATTCTCTGCAATGGCCAGACGGCTGACCATTCACTACGATTCCTCCCCCGCGAACCTTGGAAGACGTGCAGGCGACCGGCCAGATCTTAGTGTACACACACTACGCTACAAATGCCGTATCGTGCATCACATCACAACCTGGAGAAACAGATCATATCGTAATCACTCCAACTTCAGACCAAAATCCTTCTCCATCAGACAATATGATGATCTTTGCTCAAAACTGTCAAGAGTGCAGACAGGAACGCAACCACACACCCCCCTGTGCTCGAGCCCTTGCTGCTTACCCCTAGCAAGCCTAGTAACATGCCCCGTGTGCCTTGCAGCAGTGGCCAGCCTTGGGCCCGCGAGCTGCACGATCCCGGGCGGCGGTTGTTCAAGTTGGCGCCCCCCAGCGCCCCCTGCGTCCTAACCAGCCAACACTCAGGGGTGGTTCATCGGACGAACAGGGCGTCCCAATGCAGGGAGTGCACCGATAAGTGAAATTGCGGCTTTCCTAACGAAGCCTGCGCCGTTGCAGCGCTACGACCAAACCAACCATTCAGGTCGAGAAGCCTCGCTCAAATCAACGCCCGCCTTTACCTTTTTGCCCTTTCGCGTCCACGAGTGTTATGCAGGGGTAAAAGAGAGAATGGCAGCCAGAAGGAACAGCATTGGCTGTGGCATCTGCAGCGTTTCCTGTCGCCCGTTCATAGCGCGCTAGAGATGACATTTTAAACTTGTCCCTGGCGGTTCCTGATAGGTTACGAGTCTTTTTCGAAGAGACGCCTTGTACGCACTGGACCAAATATGCTTGCATCTCATCTCATCTCGTCACATCAAATGGTCCATTACCAGCCAGAATGGATCCCCACCTGAGCCGCGCTGCGGAGTCCCCAGTGGGAGCCGCTCCTACCTTGACACCCCCCCCAAAGGCCCTCCAGCTGTCCAATGGCTTTCCCCAAGGGAACATTTGAACACGCGCGAGTCCTGGAGGAGCAAAGGACCCAGCGCCCAGAGGCAGACTGGCAGGTAGCCCAGGGGTCTATCAGTGGACTTGCCCAAATGGCGGACTGCAACTTGCTGGCAACTCGGGCCCATTCAATGCCCTTCTGTCCAATCGTAGCCCCGGCCTCGTCCCCCTAAGGTCCCCCCGGGTAAGGGGCCAAAGGCCCGGCAGATTGAACCAGTTCTGTATGCAGATAGATTTTCCCGGCCTGGTCTGGGTCGCTTTTGCTGGTCTGCTCTGTCCTCGTTGCGGCGGTTGCGCTCGCTGCTCATCCCGTCTTTTTCACTATCTACTTTCCAAGACACGCTCATTCCTTTCCCCTTTCCTCCAAGTAGAGTCTGGAGAAAGAGACGAGAGCCAATGTATCTCTGCCCGTTAGCGAAGAGAGGCAATTGATCATCTGCCCTCCACATTCCCTTTTCGTTCGACTATTGTCTGGTCCGCTAAGTAGACAAGGGCTAGGAGTAGGTAATCAATCTATCCAGTCATCTGTCTGGGAACGGTCTTGATCAGTCGACATGGAGTACCAATATCAGCCAGAGCAGCGGCAGCAGCTGGAACAGCAGCAGCAGCGTGAGCTCGAGCAGCTCCTCGACGAAGACGAGTTTGACGACTACTACCACCACCCCTCCTCTCCTCCCTCTGTCACATCTGTATCTGAGACTCCCAATGCTTCATCTGATGTTTCCTCCCCTCGACTTCTCCCTTCTCAACTACCAGATCCTTCCGTGCCTACTGCTGCTGCCGCCGCCGTCCCTGTTGCACAGCAGCTGCCGTCATCGCCGTCGTCGACCAGGAACCCGAGGAAGCTCACCATCAACAGCGACATTGCGCGCCCGCCCTCTGCCGGCCATCTGATTCGACGCAAACCGCTGTCCATCTCGGCCTCGCCCATTGCTACCAGGTTCTCGTCTGGACACTATCTAGGCATTGCCCGTGACAAGCAGCGCTTGGAGCAGCGTACTTCACGTTCCTTTTCTCTGGATAGCCCTACAGTATATGGGTTCGAACAGGCGTCAATAATAGAGACCGTTGCCGGCCTATCATTCCCAAGAGCAAAAGTGGCGTCCATACACAAGCCAAAGGACGAAGTAGGGTAAGTCAATGTCTCATTATTTCTGCAATCCAGTTTGTTCCAATATTCTTCTTTTGCAAACCAAACAAAAAGCCAACTCAATTTAACCCAGGAACTCTCCCAAAGTTGAGAGCCCGGTCCGTTCTTCGTCCCCGTCACGTTCAATGACGCCCGAGCCGGCCGTCATAGCGGGCGAGGAGGTCAAACATCCCACCTTGGCAGACCACCACAACCCTGCAGCTCCTCAAACAGACCTCACAGCTGGGCTGCATCAGCCTAGCGGTCAGTCCTCGCGTGACGGATCTGTGGCTGAACCTAATACGGACGAGGAAGATCCTCTTGACGTACTCGACGGATATAATACCGACTCCTCCTATAACTCTAATTCTAATACCTCTAATATGTCATTGCATGCCCAACGGAAACCACCACAACTCTCCCTTGCACAGGTCGACACTGATACCAGGACAACCTCCATATCAAGTCAAAACGACCTCAAGACTCCAGATACCAACAAGCCTTTGCCCAAGTCGCCCGGTTCGGCTTCCAAACTAGGTTCCTTCTTTGGTTGGGGAGCTCCCTCGCCAACAACGCCAGAGTCTTCCGACAAGGAAAGCTTCTCACCCATCCCACCGTCCACCGGATTCTCAAGGTCAAACACCCTGCCAAATGCATCTCCGGCCACGCTCAGACAGACGACACTGCTTGAAGCCCCCTTAGTTTCCTACAACGGTTCTGCAAACCCCCGAGACTACGTGGACTCTTACTTGGCGACACCCCCACCAATATCAGCAGCAACAACTGCCGAAATCGAAGAGATGGAGGACGAGCTCAAGGCCATCTCGACCGAGTTGGCCGCGTCCATCCGGCGCGAGATGGACTTGGAGGACCTTGTCGACAGACTCCAGGCCGAGAAGGACAACCCGACTGCCACGGCCAACAAGCGGACTAGTGACTACTTTTCCGATTCCGGATACAGTTCGGCCAGATACAGCGAATATGAACAATCCAAGGATGAGATTGAGAAGATCCAGCGGAGATCAGACCAGGAGAAGGCTCAAATTCGATTGGAGCTGACTCAAAAGGTGCAGGAAGAAAGACTCAAGAGGACAGAACTAGACAATCAGATTAAGGACCTTTCAGAGCGGGCCTCTCAAGTCGACCTGGCTCAAATGAACAGCATGGATGCTAGTGGCCGCATTCAAGAGCTGGAAAACACATGCGAGTCCTTGCGTAGGAAGCTGGCCGATGAGAGACAAATCAAGGATAACTTTGAGGATCTGCTCTCTGCGCTGAGGGGCGAGCTTGAGAATGCCGCCAACGAGCGTGACAACTTGCGCGACGAGATCGTGCCGCAGCTGCGAGCTCGCGTCGACGGCCTCGAGAACCAAGCTTCTGAGCTGGAGAAGATGAACTATGAGGCGACCAAGATGCAGCAGGAGCTTCAAGCATTGAAGACTGAAAACACATCCCTGAAGGAAGCTGGCCCCAAACCCGCTCCTCCCATGCCCAACCGTACCTCTATGGGTAGCATCGCAGAGGACGATGGCTTTTCAGCTCTGCCTTCCAGACTGGCTCGGTCAAACTCCATCACCGGCCCTCCTTCCACGCGCAAATTCTCAAAATCACCTGGTGGTCTTGGGCTTTCGCGATCAAAGTCGGTCAGGACAGCAGAGTCTCGCGACACTACGCCAAATCGTCTTTCCATCGTTGGTCCCCCAAGCGCCAATGTTCCAAGTCCGCTTAACCTCACGGACAGGCTCAAGGACGTTGAGGATCAGCGAGATGCTCTTCACCGTGCCTTGAAGGCCCTTCTCGAGCGCCAGGAGCACCAGAACCGTGAGAACGAAAAGAAGATCAAAGCTCTGGAGATGGAGCGAGACCGTCTTCTGAGCGGTTCGCCCAAGAAGGCTGGCTTCGCCAGGGAGGTTTCCAACCTCCGTGATGAGATCAACGTTCTGCGCCGCAGATCTGAAGAAGCCCTCGAGCAAAAGTGGCAAGTCGAAAAGGGTCTTGCTGGTCTCAAGATGGATCTGGACCGTGCTGAGATGGAGATTGCTTCTCTCCGCAGTCTGCTCCAGGAGAAGGACATCCTCATTCCCGAGGCCTACCTGCGGTACAGTGGCAGCAGCGATGGCTCCATCCGCCCGCCTGTCACTTCCGAGTCTCTCGTGACCGCGTATGCTGAACTCCAAGACGCATACGCTCAGGCCCTGGCACGCGTCAAGGAAATGTCGCCTCCAGGAGATGAGAAGACGGAACTCGCCATTGAGAGACTCGAGCAAAGCCTCTCTTCGACCATTTCGGATCGTGACATCGCCATGCAGGAGGCGGCGTCTTTCAAGGCGCAGCTCGATATGCTCAAGGCAGGTGAGAGTGCTTACCTTGAGAGTGAGAAGGCCCTCGGCGATGAGCTTTCCGAGTCAGCTCGCCGCGTTGAAGAGCTTTCCACTCAAGTCCGCCAGCAACTGGCCACCAACCAGAACCTGCGTCAGCGCTTGTCTGATACGGTTGCCCGCGGAGACGCTGCGCAGAAGGCCAATGCTGAGCGCATTGCTGCCCTGCAGGACCGTCTGCACATGCTCGAGGAGCAGGTTGTGGCTGCTCAGACAGCTTCCGAGGAGCGCGTTGCTCGCCACGAGGAAGAGATCATTGCCATCAAGGAGAACCAGACTGGCTACCTTGCCAGACTCAGTAGCAACCCCCGTTCCCCGCGTCAGTTCATGCCAAAGTCGCCTCTGTCGCCCCTCTTTGCTCGGGCTTCTGCAAAGTCATTCCGTCTCAGCACGACACGTTCTGGCCCTGCCATGAGCGTCTCCGAGGAGACCCAAGTTGCCGCTCTCAAGGAGAAGGTGACCGAGCTCGAGAAGGCTCTGACCATGGCCGACTCGGACATGGAAGAGGTCGTCGGTCGCATGAACGCCGCCCAGATTGAGGTTCTCCAGCTTCAAGAGGAGCGTGAGGCTGCCATGAGCCAGACTAGAAAGCTGGAGAGGGAGCTTCAGGCTGAGAAGGTCAAGGCCTTTGAGGAGCGATTCAAGAGCCTCCAGGTCTAGACGCTTTCTTCGTAAACGACTCGATTCGTTCATATTTTGTTTCCACACGCATTTACAGGTTTTGGGTACACACGGGACACATACATGCTAGTGCAGCAGAGTCCCTACTGGATAAAAGGCGTTTGACATCACATTACCCTTGCTTTATTTACATTCGATAGCTTTTCTTACATTAGCTGGTGGCGATCCTCTTGTTCTGTTGTATATTATCTCACATGGCCGGCAAAAATTGGTGCGCCCAGCTTGTATTGCTAATGTCTGTTACCTAGTTCTACTTTGTAACTACTATTATATATCGGGGAAGACGGGGAAGTAAAAAGTTCTCAAGGAACTGAAAATTTAGTCACAGACTCTATTGTACGAATGAAATATTTATACCTGTAAAGCTGCGACTCTTGATCTACATCACTTTGAACATCATGTGTACATACTTCCAGCGAAAAAGACAAACCTTCAACAACTTTCGCAGCAATTGAAGGTCATGATCATATGTGGCAAAAAAGCAAAACAAATGTGCTCTCGATCGGGGAATTGAACCCCGGTCTCCAGCGTGACAAGCTGGCATACTGACCACTATACTAATCGAGATTAAGCTTTGTGCTCATCGGATGTTCGGATTTGGTTTAATGCATTCTATGTCATAAAAACGCTAGTTTCCTTTTGTCCCTTAGCATTTACCTGGCATACCCTCCTGCTGGTTAAATATCTCCATGCCCAAGAGAAGACGATCTCACTTGGTGTTCAATCACCAACAACAGCCCAGAATGGTTTATCAATCATGTCTTCACCGGCCACTTGGCCAAGGAAGATGTTTTCGACGATCTAATAATCGGTCAGGAGCTAAAAGCCCATAATAGCAATTAATTCTTAATATATAAAAAAAGGCAATAAAGTGAAAAAAGGCAATAGAGAAAAAAGATAGCATATAGATTTAGTATAAGGTAATCTCGAAAATATAAAAAGATTTACTATATCCAATATAGCGGATTCCGGACCACAAATACCGAAATAAGTGAACCACGCCCCAGGTACCATTATCAACGACACCCATCATGTTTTTGAACCTGAACGGATAAGTCGTTCCGGATTGTCATTATCGAGGATTAATATGCCCGACTAGCCAACGTTCGATGACCAGGTTGGTGAGGACCCACGAGAGTATATTGAGGACGTAGAGGACTACGTCGAGGATATACACAGATCGAATCTTAGCGATAATCGTAAAGATTAAAAGATCCGCAGCACGTTCCGCAAAGGCACGCATTGTTTGCAAAGGAGTGGTATCTCGGCTGCCGACCGAGACCCAAGTTACGAGAAAAGTTTCAAGCATACTTCCCCCTAATTGTTATATCCAGAGACCCAGGATTGGCATTGGCAATCAACACCACTTTGTATTATCTATCTTATCGACCCTCATTGACCAAACGACGATCCCTCCCTTTGAAGCGGCATTAACTTGAGCCCTGATTTTCTGCATCGCACCAGCGGCTGTGCACTTTGGGTACGAAGTAATGGCAGAGCTGCTCCTCGAACATAACGCAGATGTCAACGCTCGAGGTGGGAGATCTAAAGGACGATAGAAAAGGGATGCGAAAGCTATTGCTCAACTATGGTGCAAACCCATAAGAATTGCATACTGTAAATGTGATACGCTACAGAGTGGCTGTAGACTAGGTGACACAACTAAAAGAGCTTACGACTATGTTTGCGCGCATATTATTGTTGTAGGAGTTGATCATCTGCAAATCTACGCTTGTTATCTGCTTTTTCCAGAACTTTATACACATACTCCGCTAATAAAACAATTAACATGTGCTATTCAATGACGGCAGCGGCAGTGGTTCGGGAGCTCTCTTATCTATCGGAAAGAGCTTCCAACGGGCCGGTCATGGTAATGGGATGTCGGCATATAAAGAGACTCTTAGAAACATATATGATCGTGCCATTACGAGATGGGTGCATATCTCTCTCTGCACCATACGATAGATTTATCGACGTATCAATGCAGGCAGAGACGTTGGTGGGTCCCGTCTTTTTCGGCCTCACAATCAAGAGATGGGGACTGAATGATCAATGGGACGGTTTGTATCATGTATCAGTCAGATAGGTGACTCTGCTTTCTCAGAATTGCATCACGATTCCGTCTGGATCATTTGGGAAATATCATAGAAACCCTACGTCACCCCGGACAGAAGTGAAAAAAGGTGGGGCTCCGGGTAGAATGTCAAAGCCGTTCTTGTAAGTCTAAAGCTCAAGACCCCCACTTCAATGCCTTCTCATCAGGAAAGAGACCGTTGGCGCCGGCGTGGGGATCTGCTTTTTCGAATTGGAGTAACAAAAAATAGTATAGCCCTATTCGTTCTCCATTGTCCCAGCTGGGTAGTACTGCGAATCAGATCGATTCATTTCTGTACAACCCCTCCAAATGCCGAGGAATAGTCTGTGACTTGCTGTGCGGTCAACGTGCGGTCGACCGCCAACCAGGATGGCAGCTATCCGATGCACGTTTTTCTGATAGTAGCCTGGTTCTATTGTTTCTTGTGCCATGCTTTTCCTGCTACAATCTTGCCATGCCTAGAACGCCCGTCGGGAAACAACCCCGATGATCAACTTTTGGCCCTATGAATTGGCGTTTTTCCCCTCACCTCGCCGTTACCTGTCAGCAGCAGCGTCGCCCCAACGGCTTCGAATCACCGTTTACAAGCTGAGCATGTACCCCTCGTCAAGCTATGTCATGAGCTCGTTGGCCTGTGTGGGAAAGACAGGGAGGAGTTTTCCGCAAAACAACGGCTTATCTAGTTGAGTAATGATTGGCAGATTCAATTTTTGGAACATATAAGCCAGAGAGAATCCCTCTCCCAGACATCGGCTCATGTGATGGGACATATTACTCATTCATCTTCTCGTAATTAGTCCCTCGAATCACACCTGATCATTTTGGAGCAAGCCTTGAAGGGACATGGCTTCGTCAAAGAATGGAGACTATCGTCTAGGTGTGGACGTTGGTGTACGTACTCCCAAGGACAACATATATGGTGAAAAGAACTGACATCATATGATAATAGGGCACCTTTACCGATGTGTGTGTCATCACTCCCGATGGCGAGACCGTCCGGGCAAAGACGCCGTCGACGCCGCAGGATCAGAGCGTGGGCGTAAAAGACGGCATCACCAAGGTGCGGAAACTCCTCAAGTCAAAGTACGACTGGGATGGGGAGTTTTCTTTTATCCATCATGGCAGCACAGTTGGTGAGCATTATCTCATCCTCTCATGTAACATCGTGCCGAAGTGAACATCTGATTCACTCTTCTCAAGCCACCAACGCCATCCTCGAGTCCAAGGGCGTCAAGGCCGGCCTAATTGTCACTGCCGGCTTCAAGGAAGTCCTGACCAACCGACGGTGCCAGATCCCGGGCGGCCTCGGCGGCTGGATCAGCTACATACCGCCCGAACCCGTGGTGCCTCTGGAGCGGACGGTGCAGTGCACGGGACGCATCGATCCCAGCGGCCGGGTCGTGATCCCCTTTGACGAGGAGGCCCTGCGTCGCGACTTGGCCGACTTGAAGCGGCAAGCACCCGAGGCCATCACCATCAGCCTGCTCAACTCGTACGTCAACAATGAGCACGAGCGGGCCGTGGAACGCATAGTCCGCGAAGAGTTTGGCCCGCGGGTGGAGATCATCTGCTCCGCAGACGTGCTGCCCGAGGCGGGCGAGTACGAGCGCACCGTCACGGCCGCGACCAACGCCGTGGTGAAACCTCTGGTGAAGCGCTACATGGAGGGGCTCGAATCCCTCCTCTCGCCCGACAGCCAGACGATCCGCATCCTCAAGAGCGACGGCGCCCTGACCAGCCTGGACCTGGCGGGCGAGCTGCCCGTCAACCTGCTCATGTCCGGGCCCGCGGGCGGCGTCCAGGGCGTCGTCGACGTCATCTCCAAGCAGACCCCCTACAAGAACCTCGTCACCCTGGACATGGGTGGTACGTCGACCGACGTGGCCCTCATCGTGGACGGCAAGGCGGCCCTGCGGCGGGAGACGGTCGTGGACAAGCTGACGGTCCGGGCGCCCTCGGTCGACGTCCGGACGGTGGGTGCGGGCGGTGGCTCCATTGCCCAGTATGTTGACTTGACGGCCAGCATGCGCGTAGGACCCGAATCGGCCGGTGCATCGCCCGGTCCGGCCTGTTATCAAAAGGGCGGCAAACAGCCCACCGTCACTGATGCCAATCTGGTCCTGGGCTATCTTCCAGAAGCCCTGTTGGGAGGCGACTTTCACCTGGATATCGCTGCCGCGTCGGAAGCAGTCAAGAGCGTTGCCGATCAGATGGACATCAGCGCCGAGGAGACAGCTGAGGGCATCATCAACTTGGTCAACGAGACCATGTATGGTGCTCTGAGACAGGTATCGGTTGAACAGGGCTTTGATCCACGAGATTTTGCCCTCGTGGCCTTTGGAGGTGCTGGTCCGCTTCATGCAAACGCCGTGGGCAAGCTGTTGGGTGCGTGGCCAGTTATCATCCCCCAGGCACCCGGTGTGCTCTGTGCCCAGGGAGATGCCACGACAAAGTTGAGCCACTCGCAGTCCGTGTCGTTTATCAAGAGTCTGTCACAAACCAATCACGAGGACCTGAAAGACGTCTTGGAGGGTCTCGGCAAGCAATGCACGGAAAAGATGGATGCGGCGCTCAAGGGATCGTCCTCAAAGAACCTCAACGTGGGCTATGAAGCCGACTTGCGGTACAAGGGCCAGGCGCTGGATATCACCATCTCCTTTACTCCGGAAGAGTTCAGCAAGGGCAAGGACGAGCTCGCAGAGCTGCTGAGAAAGCGCTTCAACGCGACACACGAGTTGCAGTTTGGCTTTTCTCTCGACGAGCTCGAGTTTGAGCTCGTCCGACTGGGTGCCACCGTCACGGACGCTTCGTCGCCGATTGTCTTTGCAGAGATCAAGTCCGAGTCGGACGGCAAACTTGTCTCAGCTCCCGAGTCTGCCGTGGTCAACAAAAAGATGATCACCGTGGAAGGCAAGCAGGTCGAAGCCAGGTACTATGACCGTGCCGCCTTGAACAAGGCCGGATATCGCGTCGACGGACCAGCCGTCATTTCCGAGATGGACTCGAATACTCTCATCCTGCCTGGCTTCTACGGAGAGATTGACCAGATTGGAAATATTCTCATTCACCCTGCCGATGACTCGGTAGTGGCCAAGACCAAGACGTTTACCCCCGACGAAGCCAAGGCAGAGGTGACGAACTCGCCACTGATTCCGACATTGATCGGATCGGCACTTCAGGCAATCCGAATCGAGATGGACACTTTAGTCCTCAGATGTTCCATGTCTCCGGGTATTCGCGAGCAGCAAGATGAGTTCAACGTGGTGACAAATGGCAAGGGTCAGATGCTCGTCGGACAGTTTGGCAGCTTTATCGGAGAGTTCTTGGAAGGCTGGAACAAGACGGGTGGTACCGTCGAAGAGGGCGACATGTTCATCACCAACGATCCATATTCGACGAATGGTGCCATCAGTCACCTGAACGATGTCATTATTCTCTTTCCAATCTTTTACAAGCACGAGCTCGTTGGCTGGTCGGCCAACTTTGGCCATCTCTCAGACGTGGGCGGAAAGGTGCCCGGAAGCATGTCCATCTCGTCAAGTGGACTATACGAAGACGGCGTCCAGATCCCGCCAGTCAAGCTGTACAAGGCCGGCAAGTATAATGAGGAGATCATGAACCTGCTATGTCGCAACTCTCGCATGCCCGAGTGGTACAGATCCGACATCCAGGCCCTAATCTCCTCGTGCCAGACTGCCGGCGCGCGCGTCTGCGAGACCATTGACCGGTTCGGCCTCGAGCTGTACGAAGCCGCCTGCAACGAGCTCCTGCGGCGCAACCAGCTCGCCGTCTCCAAGCTCATCGAGACCCAGTTTGGCGACGAAGAGGCCGTATTTACTGACTTTGTCGACGACGACGGCGCCGGCATTGGCCCTTACGCCGTAAAGTGCAAAATGACCAAGGTCGACGGCAACAAGCTCCGGTTCGACTTTGACGGCACCTCGGCACAGAGCAACACGGCGCTCAACTTTTACCTGTCGCCCACCATGTTCAAAATGTTTGTGGGCTACTACCTCTTGGCCGTCTTTGATCCCCACTGCGTCGTCAACGAGGGTCTGTACGACTTTATCGAGGTGGCCATACCCGAGGGTAGTATCCTCAAGCCCATCCGTCCGGCCGCCCTGAGCTGCCGAACGCATCTCCTCGGTCGTGTCATGGACATTATTCAAGCGCTCATGGGCCAGCACAACCAGGCGTACCGAGCCGCGGCCGGCTTCAGCGACAGCCCGCACTTTTTCTACTCGGGTTGGAAGCCGGACGGTACGTGGTTCCAGCTGTACCAGATCGCCTTTGGCGGCGTCCCAGCCCGGCCCGTAGGAGACGGACCAGATATGCACTGCCTGTTCCCGGCCATCAAGTCGGTGCCGACCGAGTCGATCGAGCTCGCCTTCCCATTACTCATTGAGGCTAACGAGTCCCTGGCCGACACGGGCGGCGCCGGCTTCTACCGCGGCGGCAACGCGCACCGCACCCGCTACCGCTTTCTGAACCGCGGCGAGTTCTCCCTCCACGACGACCGCTGGTTCACGCACCCCTGGGGCATCGACGGCGGCCAGCCTGGTAAGCGGTCTCGCAAGGTCCTCTACCGCTACTCGCAGGCCAGAGACCCCGAGCCCGAATACCTCCCCAGCAAGTGTGACCACGTCAAGGTCATGCCGGGCGATGTTCTCGAGCACATCACCTGGGGAGGAGGTGGCCTGGGCGACGCTTTTACACGCCCGGCCGAGACGGTGGCCCTTGAAGTTCATCAGAAGCTGGTGACGGTCACCGGCGCGCGCGATAATTACGGGGTCATCGTCGATCCCGTCACCTTTGAGGTGGATTCATCCGGGACCGAGGCCTTGCGAGCTCGTCTAAGCGCCGAGAAGAAGGAATGCCCCAGCATCTACAATCGTGGC
Source organism: Neopestalotiopsis sp. 37M (assembly GCA_011058875.1). Taxonomy (NCBI): domain Eukaryota; kingdom Fungi; phylum Ascomycota; class Sordariomycetes; order Amphisphaeriales; family Sporocadaceae; genus Neopestalotiopsis; species Neopestalotiopsis sp. 37M. Next base: position 322,621 of record SWKT01000038.1, on the reverse strand, counting down.
GGTTCGTTGGACGAGCTCCGCTCCCGCTGTCTCGATGATACAGGACTGCCAGCTCCTCGGCCACAATGGAACGAGGACCCGTATGGTGCTCATGTCACGTTGCCATATGTACAGGAGTGGTACAAGACGAGAAGGGCAGAGGGAGATTGGTACCTGGAGTAGAGATGGTGCATTATCTTAGAAGTTCGTCATATCAACAATATACATACCCTTTTGATGGAAGCAAAGCGTCTGCTTCCCGCAATAAGCGAAAGGCCACAAATGGCCTTTCCGATGACTGATGTCGCTCTCGAAAACATTCTAGCGAGCCAAGCGTATCATTCTATCCAAGCAGCCCAGGCTGCTAACGAACAAGCAGCACGAATCCGAGCTCTGGAAGCTTATACTTTCCTGGCACGCTCCCTGCAGTAACACCGGGCTTCGACTTCTTCCTCTCCTAGTCGCCTTCCTCCAGCAATACCGGCCCTGAGCCCTACTTCTCTTCCTGTCCAAGGACAAAAGAGGAAGCCTGCCGCTTCCCAGCCGGTACCGGCACCAAAGAAACAGAAAACTATGGACTCGTTTTTCAGTCGTTCGTCATAGGGTCCTCTTCCAGTCTCTGCATGCCATACTCAGCGTCCTGCCGATTCTGTGGCTTTTCCCCTTCGGTTTCCTGTTGGCTCTCACTTTTGTCTTTCCTGTCGGACTTTTCCTATCGAGTCTCTCCTCTTAGCATGTTGTCGGGCTCCAAATACTATCTCGAGCCTTAGGAGGCATCATTTTCCTTCTTTGTTGCGCCCCAATACCACCAAAGAACATTCTTCCCCTGTGTCGTCTCTGGTTCGTCGCTATGGAGGCTGTTTTCACACCTGGGAGCCTGCGTGCTCTCATTGTGCCCTGATCGAAAGGCCAAATGGCAAGCAGACCCTCCGAGAATAGAATCATCCTTGCGCCTAAATAATTAGATATATTATAATAATTAAACTAAATAATAATTTCTCTCCTTGCGAATTCTCGAAAAATTTCCTCTTTAAATTCTTAATCAGATTTTATTTATTGATATTTCTCTATGCTATTTTGGTAAAGGTTGCAACTTGAGCTGAAGGACGGTAATGGTACAGATGTACCCAGGACAGGAACGGAACTTGGGGAAGCCTCAGCGGCAGCGACTTTGGCCTTGTGTTTCTGAGAGTTGTTATGCTTCTCGAGATGTTGCTTGGATCCTTAGGCTTTGTCGCATGTTCCACAATAGTGATCCTTGGCAGCCTTCTTTGCTGCTACATATTTGCGACTCCTCTGAGCATTCGAAGAAACCTTTTTCGGCGTTCCGCCTGCGGAAATGCGTTTCTGCTCGGCGTGAGATTTAGAAGCAAGGTGCTTCTTCAGAGCCGTCGTAGAATCTAGTGCGAGATCACATGTCTCGCAACGCCATTTGCCGGAAGCCTTGGCGTTTTCGCGGGTTGTCTTTGCTTGAGCGTGAACCTTGTCTCTGTTCTTCTCTGTTCACGCCATCTTCTCCCGGCGCTTCCGCGCCGTGTAGGCATCGACATCCTTGGCACGCTTCCTGTCTTCCGCCAGCTTGTGGTAGAGTCTCATCCTTTCCTTGACCAAAGCTTTGCGTTCCTCATTTTGGCGCAACCGTTCTTCCTCAGACAAAGGATCATCCTCTGGCAGGGAAGCCTGTTCCTGTTGGGAAAAGTTGCCCCTTGGCCTTTCGATGAGGGCACAATGAGAGCACGCTGGCTCCCAAGTGACGGCTTCCTTCTTCCACGGGAAATAGACGCTCCAGAGAGCATCCAAGTTTGTCGGCTCACAGGCGTGGAAGAGGAAGGTGAAGACAGCCTCTATAGCAACGAAACGGAGACGACACAGGGAACGGATGTCCTTTGGTGGTATTGGGGCCCAACAAAGAAGCCCACGGTGGGCAATATGGTACCCATCTGCGAGTGCAGATTTCACTCTGCTGGGGATTGATTTTCCCTCCGCAACGTACTGCGCCAGGCGCGTGGAAACACCAGTGCTGCTATTTGTACCGGAACCAATATATAGTTTGGACTAGAAACCAGGCTTGGACAGGACAACGGCATACACGCCCCAGGAACAGGAAGGAGGAGGTGGCAACGAAAGAAAAAAGTCGATTCCAGGCGGTTTTTCCTTGGTAATTGCTTCAGCAAGGCCAGAAGCGAATGTCAGGGGAATCCCGTCGAAGATATCTTGCTTTGCCAGGTAATTCACAAAGACTGGGTTGATGTACCTGTCGAACAAGTCAGTCAGGTCATTAATGCGGTGTTACAAGTAAGTTAGGCATACCAGCTCGGTGGGTTCATCGTAGTCGGGTGTTGTGCAGAGACTTTTTCCCAAGAATAACCGATTAGGCCGACCTTACGGTCGCCTCTTTGTTGGGTTCAGGTTTATCCACACTCTGTCGATTGGAGGAGTCTGCAGAGGCATCTTGGGGATCCTGGAGCCATGATATGCAATTGGAGGTGGTGCTTCAAAGATGCCAGCGGCACGTTCAGGCTCGTTGTGTCGTAATCCTATTCAATTTTTGTAATTGCTGAGGTAAGAGCTTCAGAGTTCTGACTTGGTGGAAATGTGTGTAGATGTGCAATATTATTTTAAATCGCAAGTAATGAGTAAGATGAAGAGTGATGTGAGATGGAGGAAGAGTGCAAAATACGACGAGGAGAGAAATTATTGTTATTGTAAACAAGCCAGTGGGCGCGCCTACCACTGGCAACATAATTATATATGCGGAAAGGACTTGGGGAGAAGGCATTGTAGATCAACAGAGTTTCATAGATCTCGGAAAGAGTCCTTTGCACTTGGTTTCATCGTGGCTGCCAGCAATCATTGTGATTGCCTCATATAATTGTCATTGTATGCTAAATAAGAGACGGAATGCCAACCACCAAAGTCATGTAAGAGAATTTGCTTATCATCACTCTAAATTGCGAAGAGAAATCGAAGCCCGCTCTCTAGGTTCTCGGGCCAGTTAAAATTTGTGATTATCTGTTGCTGACATTATGATCGCAGGAAACAGTTGTACGTAGACAGAAAGTGCAATGCATCTTCGCTATGAGAGAAACTACGAAGAGGCACTTGCGGTCGCCTTGAACGAAGTGACTCGTCCAGCCCAACAAAGCCTAGAGCGGCTTCCAAGTAGGTGGATCAAGTCATGTCGTTTGGTGTGTGATGTATGTCTGTCTCTTGATACTCGCATACTCGCATATAATAGTAATATTCTTTGATATTCGACATAAAAACATTCCATTAATATTTTCAATGAAGAGCCGGATCGGTAGTTGCTAAGATTTAATCCTGTTCCTCAAATGCTGGCTCCTGCTCAAGCCAGCGGGGTATTCCGCGCAGGTATCTCTTTTCTTCTTGTTGTCGCCTTCTGGATGCCCTATTCACATGGTGACAACCTCGACCTGATCTTCCAAATAGATCTTGGGCCACATTCTTCCCACTCAGGATGAGATCAAAAATGTACAACCACTTGCAACTCCTGTTGCGGCTTCCAAGCCGAATGCCAAGTCAGTCCAAGAGTGTCCATTCCCCCGAAACGCCTATAAATGTTGCCACGCGATACGCCGAATTGTTGTAATTGGATGGAATGGCAAGTATATGCTGAAAGAAATCAATGTCGCAAAGCTAGCACCGCCGTTTTTGGAGGGTATCAAAGCAGGGGCCGTAAATTAGCCCCGGTAGATATCAGAAAACTGATACAGCAGATCATGTCCGCTCCTTGACATTCCAGCGCTTCCTTTCCTTCTGAGGCTTCTCAGCTCCGGCTTCCGTGCCTGGGCCGGACATGAAGAGTCCTGGCTGGTCGCCTGCCCGTGCTCCGGGTCCGACGAGCTTTCCTTGAGCATCAACAGCGACCGTGCTGGGTAGACCCTTTCCAAGCTCGTACATGCGATCCTTCTTCTTGAGGTACTTGCGTCGCCAAATGCAGGCGCCGATCCAGATGCCACCAATGCCGACCACGACAATCACAATCATGATGACCCATTTCCAGTGATTTGACATCCTGTCACGATGCATGCAATGTTAGCTCCACTTCTTCTGTTTCTATAAGTTATGGGGCACAACTGACCAGTCACCTCCGCCCGAATTGCTAGAGCCCTTGCTAGAGCTGGTACTGGTTGATGTTGACGAACTATCTGTTCCGGTTGCTGTCGCCGCCGAAGCGCAGAAACTCGTGAACCAGCTTTGTATACTGGAGAGGCCATCGGCTTGGGCTGTGCAGGCGGTGTCGCACACACCGGCGGTAGTCGAACTGAAGGGTTGAAGAGCGCTGTAGCTACAGAAGCATTGGTCATAGACAACCGCATTCGCGGTTGCTGCAGCTGGCGGCACACAAGCACCGTTTGCATCGTAGAGAGGGCCACAACTAGCTGCACATGATGGCAGTGTCGAGAAAGGCACTACTGTAGTTGATGGGTCGGCTGAACAGTTTAGTTAGTAATGGTTGCAAGAAACATCAGACGACGTGGAGGGTATGTTATTGGCTCCATGGTAGTCTTGGGGCCATATTTGGGGTAGGGAGCCGTACACATGATGGCTGTAGAAACTCAATCCAAGGCCCGGCTAGAGCGGGATATTGAGACTCGGTGCGATAAATCGACTAGACTGGCAGTGCGTAGCAATTCCCCCAGTAATGCACGTCTTCCTGACGACTACTTGTTCTGTATGCCAACTGATGTGTAGTTGGCGATCGTATTGTTGTGCTGTGTTCGTGGTGTCACGGTAGCGAATGGTTCACTTCGAAATCCCCCGGAGTCCTCCGCAATCAACGATGGATACAGTCGAATCGAGACCCGTGCTGAAGAGAAGACGAAAAAAGCGTGTTGTTCAAGATCGAGAGACGCAAAGAAGCGTCTATATTCTAATCGTCAAGTTGCTTTGGTGTTTGAATGTCGTCGCGTTTGAATGAGATGAGGCGGCGGAAATGCCAGAAAGCGTCCTTGGGGGTGAAAGGGCGAGTTGGGCGTCGGGAATTTGGCTGGAATGCGTGGAGGTACCTCTTGGCGCAAGGTGATCTGCCGCGAGATGGATCGACTTTGCGGCGAGGCAGCTGGGTGGGTAAATTGATTTCTGCTGCAGATGCCAGAGCCAACAGACTGGGGTGCGTGAAAAAAGTGCGGAAGCAGTCGGACCCGTCGGTTTCTTGTCGCCAAATAAAACGAATGTCGAGGGTTTGGGTGATTTTGGCGATACCTTTGGAGGATATTGGGGAGGAGAGTGAGGGTGAGAGAGAAAAAACGAGAAGCCAGAACAAAGTTACAGTGGCAGCAGGCAGGCAGAAAGAATGCAGCAACAAACAGACAGCAGTGCCCCGAAAGCGAGCTTGGCGGAGAGAGACAGACGCTGAACTTTCAATTTGGGCCTCCGACCGTGTTGGTGAATGAGACGAGCTGATGACTCGGGCTGGACAGCCGAGCGGAATATTGGCGCCAAGCTGGGAATGATCTAGTGCAGCTCGTGCTGTGCTGATTGATGCTGGGGCCGCTGTAGGTAGGCTTGGTAGGCTTGCTGGCTTGCTAGGTAACATGAAGGTACGGTAGCCACTGTACGAAAAATGTATGAACTAGACCCGACGCAAGTACCCTCTGCGGATTACTGCTTGGTGAAGGTACTTCGGAGGTAAAGTAGGTATGTATGGAAAAAACTAAGGTCGTATGTCGGGTCTTCGCCCACTGGACAGACCCTTGACCCCTACCCACCTAGTTGGTAGGGTGCGCCCACTACCAAGGATTTACTGGGTCTCGTCAATGCTGACAGGCGCATCTGGCTGTATCCGTTGATTGATGTCTGCAATGCAATCAATAATAAAAGCAGCACTCAAAAAATGTTTGACAGATGGAAGGAAGCAAACGCCCGCCGTCACTGTTTCTATTTATCAATTTGTGTAAATTCCTCCTGGCCTCTTCCTACTGTATGTTAGGTAGAGTTGAACTCATTATGTGGCCAAGGTGGCGCGACCTTGAGGAAGGTTGGCATAGGCAGAGACACCTGTGTGTTCAGCCAAGTCGCTCGAGTGTTGACCGGGCCTCGTCAAGCTTCAGTCGGCGCTGGATCGTGGACGCACCTCACAGACTGAATGAGAAAAAAAATACATGCATCTACCACTACTTTGTTTCCCCGTTTCTCCAAAAACGCGCAATGCACCGACACTCTCTCCATGTTGCTTGGGCTTTTGGGCCCATTCACAATGACAGGCAGCTTCATCTTTCTTTTTGTGATACACACTATTAATCATTAAAAACATACAGGATTGTTATTCCTTTTGACTTTTATTATGATTATTTATTCTTCTCCTGATCTACACAAGCCAAAAAAGAACGTCCCGCACTTGCGAAACAGAGGTGAACAAGACCATCCGGCCGCCTGTCATCCGTGCCTTACCCTCACCTGAAGCTTGGCGACCCCCTTGCCCGGTACCTCTACTGCCCGTTTGGTCTGTCTGTCTGGTTGGGCAGTAGTACCTCTCACAATCAGGAACCCAGATCTAGTATCGTGGCTGGATCATGCAGTCTTGCAATAGTGCAGCTTCCTTCCCGCGGCCGAAAGTAAGCTCGTAATGGGACGGGTTCAAATGTTGGAGAAGAGGCTCAATCCAGCAGCAAACACTTGGGTGTCCAGGTTCTGACGGGGGAGGGTCCAGCCATAAGCAGATGTTCCGTAATGTAACCGCAGAGAGAGCGATAATACGCGTCCACCCCCCATGCTGCCCTCATTACAATACGCGAGGCGAGGCAGGGTAAGAATGCATGGCACATGCCGGCAACACATCTGACTTGACGCGCGAGGGCAATCCGACGTGATGGGATACTGTGTAAAGTCAAGGTAACAAATATATATCGAATTGATAATAAGGAATGGCAAATGGGGGAGGCTTTATTACTTGTAGTATGACGAGGTCTGGGTAGGTAGGGGAGGTACCACAATGATCCATTTTGCCATTCCACTCGTAGCATATCCCGTACGTTACAGAATGTTCCTTATAAACGTTTTTGAGGATCCATTGCGTTGGCCAGACTTTGCCAGACTCTCCATCAAAGGGAAAAAAAGTCAATTGTCCTACCCCAGGTCATTTCACTGGCCCGCCGAAGCGTCACACATGTGGCTATTTTGATCTTGCATCGAGTGAGAAACCCAACCTTTGCAAGTCTTGCATACGACCTTGCGACAAGACCTACTTATTAATTACACCTGGTTACAGACTCATGTAAGCGGAAGTCACGGACTTACTTATCTTGGCGACATGCCCTCCGCTCAATAGTACCCTGCCCCAGCCTTGATCCAATCCAATGGTTCATGCTTAATATGGCGAGGAGAAAAGAAGCTTATTAACATTGAACGGCGTGACCGGCGTTTGGGAACTGGTAACGCAATCCAGATTTCCAGACTACACAGATCGTCGGGTTGCATCAGGGGCTATGGGAACGAACCAAAGAAACACAGCGGCTCTCGGCACCTATTCTCCCAGGGATCCCCATACGAACGTCGAAAATAGAAAAGGAAAACCCAAAGAAAATTATTCCATGTCTGCAAATCACTAATAATTGCTTCCATGGACCGGCTCGAAGGTGCTGCTAATTTCCGCTGGCCTTTGACGTCATGCAGAATTTTCTACGATTTCGTGTCGTCTTACGCGGTACAGCAACGGGATTATTTCTGCACATGTGTACTGTATCAAAGAAGATGGTCTTGGAAACCGACCGTAGCCCAGCCGTACCTCCAAATCTCTACTCAAAAGACCTGTTTTTCAAATTAGTATAACTACGTGGGTTATTATTTAAAACTCGAAATTCTTTTTTAAAAATATAGAATCAATACCTTCTTATTAGCAATAGAAAGAAAAATCTCCATAATCGATCGTTTCGTGGTGAATTCACTAAATACATAGGTAGAGGTGCGTTTTGCTGGGCTCCAGAGCTACGGTCGGTTTTCTAGGCCGGCTGCTTTTGTGTATGTACCTGTATGGAATTGCTGACTTCGATCAATCTTCTGGCAGAAGTCAATCCATTGTCAAACGTCCTCAAAATCCTCTGCTGACTAGGAACGGGATGATTAGTAGAGTTTTCAGCACAGCCTCCTTTTTCATTGATGTCTATGATCCGGTCTCATTAATGTAATGAAAAAAATAATGCACTGGTATTGTGTCCCCAGCGTTGCTCCAAATTGAGAGTCATGTTTTGGCAGGAAGGTGCAAACTCTGCTCTGCCCAGGACGCAGCCCAGCCTCTAATCGCAACTTTGAGAGAAGGAACAACTTGAGACTCGATCACCAGCTGCATCAACCACAATCAGCTCGCCTCGCTTTCGACATGGAGCAGATATCGTACACAGTAGAATCACTACAGGATAATCATAATCCCAGCTATTGCCGGCTACATACCTTTCCGTTATTGCTCTGATCACTTCCCACGTCTCTATTTTCCCGGTCCATGCGAACGGTCTCTACTAGCAGCAGACGAATCGCAACCTAACGCACCAAGGGACCTCACCAAAGCCCCCGTCCCGATCTTGCCGTGCTGGAAGCACCAAATGACTCCATACACCTGACGCTCGACGCAGTATACGCGGCTAATGGGCAATATTTCACAACTCCCCCAAGACTGGTAGATTGGCTATACGCCAAATTATTGGCTGACTGCGCTGTATGATTCGTACGCAAAAGCGTTGGAGCCAATACAATGCTTCGGCTGCTGCAGTTCAGCGGCCGCTAACCATTCCGGCTCTATGGGCCCCACTAATGTTCGATCTTGCACCGTTATGTTCTGCTCGGCTGCTTGCTATGCACGACTCATTCCCATCAGTTATCACCATGGTGGAAGATGGCGTCCGCAATTGAGTATTGTTGCAGTAGGTATTGGTGACCTGCCGTATATACTGGTCATACTGGCAAGCCATAGAAGTTTGCAAACCTTGGACCGTGCTGCCGAGCCTCCGGGCTAGCCGGGCATAAGCATGCATATCAGCGATGCCATCTACTCCATCTGGAAAGCGATCATCTCCAAGTCTCCATTGATCTACAGAATACAGTCGACAATAGATCCGACGACTGGGCCTCGCTACCCACTGCTTCAATATTGTGCACTAATGACTGCCCCTCTTCCTTCCATGACCATGGAAGGTATTGGTAATGCGACGTATGAAGCCATCAATTGCAATCAATACCATACCCACGATAATATTGCTGTTGTCGACCACTAATTCAAGATCAAGGAATACCCGTCACCCAAGGCTGAGTAGTCTACTGACAGATGTCCGAGTTCATCGTCTCAATCAATGAATCTTGGGCATATCAGGTAGTAAATGGACGTCACTCTTTCGCAAAGGCACAAGAATCACTAATCATGGCATATGCAAGCCTCGAGTCGTTTCGCTCAAGACCACGGCGAGGTAGCATCTGGTTATAATGATCAAGGCACAAACCGTCAAGAAGAATTTGGATGTATCAGGTGTGCTGGACTGTACGACTACTGGCAGGTCTACGCGACATAACAGTTTTCATAAACGTGAACGAGGAAGATTTCACACGAGGTGAATGAAGCTATACTAAGGTAGCAAAAGCTTCCCTACTCGCATAATCGTAAAGGTAGTTATTCCTTTTCTTTTCTTTATTTCTTCCCTACACCTTTGTGCCAAGAATCATATTATAGAAATAGCAAATGAAAAACGGAAAGAGAGAGAGGAGAGGACAAGGGAGAGAAAGCGTAATTCTTTTATCCTTTTGAATTCTCGAAGGAGGGGGTTTAATAGGAATATGGTGTGCGGAGAGTTTTGCTCGCTCAGTTCAACACACCAGCGGCTGGATAGTAACCTTTTATCCTTCTGTAAGTCTGATACCCAACATAGTCCATCGCAACCAGGTCCCAGGGGTTCATGGATACAACCCGCATTGTTGCTCTGTTGGTCATCGGCAAACGATCGCCGGTTTCTGAACACACATGGCATTGATGACATTTGCTCACCACATCGCTGTGGCAGTGATACTGCTTGTCAGGCATAGGGTTCTTGATCGATCTCTCTTGTACGGCTTGGCAAATCTCTATGAATGCTTGTTGTTGAGGCTTGCCCCACTGGAATGGCACTCGTTCATCTTTGATAGCATTCCGTCCGCGATCAGTCTCTCGGTAACTCGTATATCTTTACTGATATTCGTTGAACTTCTGACAAGAAAAAAGACCCCGAAATTCCCGCATAATTCATCCCAATACAGCAATCGGCCACGACAGAGCAGTATATGATATGCCTGTCGATAAATCCGGGCGGTTGACTTTTGCCCTCGGATGTCAAAGACGAGCCAGCCGCTTCACTTCTTGTTCCCACTCTTCTTGTGGTGCTCATGCTTGTGGCTACGCTTCACAGAGCCCTGACTCGCCATCAGTGACTCGGCATATGCGCCACTGCTATGCATATTGTCGGGCCATGCGCCTGCTGCGTAGTCGATGTTGTCCCAGGGACCTTCGACGGCTTGACTCTGAACCCACTGCTCCGCCATGGCAGGTGACCCAGAATCTTGGGAGCCAGAATCTGTATTGCGTCAGATGAAGATATTGAAGGTTAGTTATGCTCATATCACTCACGAGCTGGACGGCTGAAGACCTTCTTGGACTTCTTACTAGAGGGAGACATGGTGAAGTATTGATCGTGAGGTGCGTCAGAGAATTCTTGTCATGAGTTCTTTGTGCTCAAGGTGTTGAAGCTGACTAGACCAGACGAAAGACTGTGCTTGAGAATGTCCAAAGGGAGACTCCAGGATTGCGGTCCCAAGGTGTTTTTATACACCCGTCCATTTCGCGAGATTGGTAGACCTCGACCTCTTCCTCTCCCTGTTCGCCCATTTTGCGCCGATTATTCCCAGCGAGAACCCGGCATTGGCAGTATCTAGACTTCCCCCAGGTGTCTGGTTGCGTTCGCTTAAGTGACTCCGGCTTCCCGAATTCACTGAAGACTTATACGGCTTCCGTCGGGTTGCTTATTTTGAACCTTAATGGGAATTTCGGGGTAAGCCACCTTCAGCTGTTTTGTCGTATAGCTTGGGAGAGCGGTATCTTCGTTTCAGGTGTCAAGAGGCTCAATCTAGTGCTATGGACTGACTGCCTCGTAGATATGTGCTTCTACTTGATGATATATGCCCAGACGCATCCTCTTGGTCCCGCCGGCATGTACTACCTACAAGCTTCGAGGTAGTCAGTATAGGAACATCTTGTGAAACGTCACATTCAAGCAGACAGAAGATACAGTCCTCCCGCTTTTCCGTGTCAAGGTATCGCTACGGTTCCCTGATGCGGAAACATTGCCAAATATTAGAGCTCTTGCCCTTGGTTCATGGGGCTTTCTTTCGCACTCCAGCCTTGAACAACTCAGAGCCTCCCCAGATACCGCAGCACTTAGCGAGAGGCGCCCTTGAGGGAAAGCAGCTTATTGGTGCGGGCTGGAGCCCGCCATCACCACCGAGACGCATGAGGGGGGCCCCTTGCTTTTTGCATGCCAAGGAACGGGTAGATGCAGCCCGCTAGTCATGGAATACCCTATAGAGACGACCTTCGACGACAAGGAGTCGGCCAATGGTGCCAAGTGTGACATGGAAAACCGTGATAGATGCCTTGTCAAGTGCGGGCGCGCACGCCGAGATGGGCCGCGTTAGACATCCTTTTCGCCATCAACATCAATGGCCTCATTGTTACGTATGTTGGCCCCAAGCCGAACCAGGGAAATCAGATCATGGCGTCTCTTCTCCGGCAACTATTCAAAAGACAATGACCTCGGAGCGCATGGAAAAGATCGACGGCAGTTCATTGCGACACAGACCAGGGGTTGATAGCAGAAAATACCCATGCTTCACGGGAAGGCGCAGGATGTGTGGTGCACAGAAACCCATGACATTGGGATGTTCGTTACCAAGGACAGGGCTCTTTCTGTCGGTACGGCATGTGCTCATTGCCAAATAGACTTCATCCGACGAGTCTCGACCGCGAGATCAGCACAGAGTACTACCATGGACATCTTCAGATTATTTATCATGGTGACTATTGCAAACGAAAGGACAACTCATGACTCAATATAGACATTTGATCCCGAAGCAGGGAAAGATCTAGCGGCCCAATTCTCGCTTGCGACGGCTGGTCCATTCTTCAACCGGTCACATGAAAGGGAAAGAGAAGTCATCAATGTCTACAATAATCAAGCAGAAGTCTGCGCACGGATATATTAGAATTTATATTTTTCTCTCCCTTTATTGCCGTTATAATATTTTTATATTTTAATAGATTTATCGAAAAAGAAAAAAGAGCAAACTGCTTTATCTAAAAAAGATTTCTTACCGGCTTTGTGTTATTATTTTTATTCTATATTATCTATCCTTTCCGTATTCTTATTCTTGGTAGTGCGCAGAGTTCTGCTTGTTTAGCATAGTCGGTCCTCGGTTCGAGCGTGGCTTGATAAGTTCCTTGCTCTCCTAGGCAAAGCCATTATGTTTTCAGAGCTGTTATCCGTTGGAAATTATCGTCACCTGATGAGGCTGACCCTTTTCCTCCTCCACGATACCCAACCGTCTTGACTTCTTTCGAAACTAACTATTCCAGTTTACTTCCTTGATACGATCATCCCACGTGGGTTCTGGCTTATCGTGTCTCAGGAGTAGATCCAATCCAGGAAATACTCCGAAGCGGGACAATAAGCTTGTATCACGTCAAGCTCCTCCATACTATGTACCGTCACAAGCCCACCCGTCTTATAGTGCGACTTTTTTGCCGAAGCCCTTCAAGCCTCCTTGCCAAAAAGAAAACAAAAAAGAAAGAATCCCATTGCCCTTCACCGGTCTCCACCGTCTCGTCAGGATACTGGGACTTGGCTAAAGATTTCATCCTCTTCATTTCCCATCGTCAGAGTTCCTGACGTATACAATGACGCCTCTCACGGCGCCTCAGTGTCGCTGAATTGGTTTCAGCCTCATGTCGTATTTCAAGCTTTGTTGTTGTCCTTGGGATCCAATGGTAATCTTCTGGCGATTTACGCCCAAAAAGAGAGGACACTTGCTATAATGAGCATATAATAATACCAGGAAACTGACAGTGTCGCAATATGCACGACAGAAGTCGGCTTGTGTTGCCTGCCATGGCTCCTACCTAGATACTAAAAGATTAGGCTTGTAACAGGTGTTGCACAATACTTTATTTTAGCTAGAGAGAAGTTATCAAGATTCAATCTTGCGGTATCAATTCATCGAATTTCCATTGAGTTGATCTCCGACATTGGTATAAACTTTTAATTCGTCCGGAGTATTTATAGCACACTTGCCGCTCTTTCAACAATGAATACGAGGTGTATGAAACAGACTATATTATCTTGGGATCGCCGCTGATCGAAAGCTAAACAAGTTAAACCTAATAACTCCAATTGATCATAACCTCGTTTGCTGTCATGCTAAACCCTAATTGGTTCTACCTATTGAGCCACTCTTAAGCCTCTAGAAGACGACCCATTTTCCTTGAACCATCTAACAGTATTATCTATGTCCCCTTAAGCTAGCAGTGTATCACATGGAGTATTCTGCAGCATCCATGTAAAGATCTATCAAACAGCCAGCACTCCATGCCTGGGTGGGACTCGAGTCACCACAATATTCGCCATTCTTCTGTGTGAGTTCCTGCAAACCTGCCCATGGGCTGCTCTGGATCATTTCCTTGCAGCCTTCGAGACGCCGCGTGACCTGCTGGAAGGCCTCGACACGACCCTCTGAGCTACCCTGGCGACGCTCAAGGTCAAACCTCAACAAAGCGCGGAGGAAGAAGCCCGTCGGCCAGAGCCATTCTGGACCCTGATGGTAGTTTCTGCCCTTGGAAGTTGCAAAGTCATCACTGTCTTCGCTGTTGACATAGTAGGGGCGGTAGTTCAGATCACTAGGGTCCAATGTCGCCATTCCTGTTGGGCCGCGGAGGACCTTGTCTGCCAGGATGAGGGCACCCCACGCATGCGACGGCTCGAACAGATCAGGAGCAACCGTCATGGCAATGGCAAAGTTGGGGCGAAGCTGGTAGTCTTCATATTCCTTGCCGGAGCGGAAGAGATCTTTGTAGATTCCTCTGCGGTTGACGATTTGGGAGTTGACGGCATATTTGCTGTCCTCTGCTGGGTCGGTAGGTACGTAGTAGCTGTATTCGAAGCTTGACTTGAGGAGGTCGGCCCACTCGGCAAAGGTAATCTCGGAGCCGTCGGGCTTCTTCACTCCCTTGTAGGGGTACTTGCCTTCGGAGGCAAGCTTGGCAACCCATCTCAAGGTGCTGTAGAGCAGACCAGTGATCTCGATGGCAGCACCGTCTCTTGGCGTTCCCGGAATGCCCTTGGAGTTTGCCTTCTCGCTTTCACCCATCTTGTCCATCCATGTTCCACAGTTGAACTGGTTGCCACCAAAGATGATGCCATTGGACCAGTCTACATTGATCTCAATGTTGAAACCCTCGTCACGCATCTGCGAGTCGATACTGGGGCCGGCATTGGCTTCGCGGAACTTCATTCCAGAGGCATGGCGTTGCAAGGCCTCCTGAATTACGTCGTGGATGATGCTCTCTGTGGAGTAGGCGCGGGGATCATCCGAAGGGAACCAGGTATCATCATATGGCAAGAAACGGCGCTTGACCTTGCGCTTCAGGAAATCGATTCCATTCGGAGCGAAGCGAACATAGTCTTGAATCGTTTGCAAGAAGAACCACACAGAATCTCTGCTGTTGTATCTTGGCAAATTTCCGCTGCTCAAGAGATTGGGAATCATTCCGTGCTTGAGTACGCTAGCAAAAGCAAAGATGTGCTCTGCAGCCTCCTCAAAGCGGCCTGTACCTAGGTACAGTCCACGCAGAGAGATGAAGACATCGCGTCCCCAGCAGCGAGCCCACTCGACAGCGAAATGGGGCAAACCTGCAGCCAGGGAAGGGACAAGCTTGGAAGGCCACAACGATCCCGATTTGACGATTCCGGTCTGCTGGACGCTTACCATGGCCAGGCTCTGGAGGAACCATTGGCCGTCGCGTGTGTTCTCGTTCATCAGCTCAAGACTCCGTTCCCAAGCTGCCTTGTACGCGGTTCGGATAACCAAGGCAAAGTATCTGGGCAACAAAAAGCTTGGAATCTTGCGGATTGCATCAAAACGCTCTCTAAGCCACGATGCTGGCGTGGAAAGACCTTTCCAGTGGGGTTGTTGGCTAGCCCTCTCCAGACGACCAACAGTGTAGTCCAAAGCCCACTGTCCGTCACGCAAATGCTGGCAGAGAGGGTGAGCGAGGTTGTTGTCCTTGATGACGTCTTTCAAGATACTCCACCAGCCCTGAAGACCGGCATAGATTGTCTTGCCGTGTCCAGGAATCTCGTAAGCCCCGTCCTTGCCATCACTTCCGTCACGCTCCTCGGCATCACAGCGGAAGAGGAGGAAGTTGAGATCGACCAAGTCGAGCTCGGACATGGCAGCCTTTGCTCCCGATGTGACATAATTGTCCAAACCAACCGAGTGCTCAGCAGCAGGGATCCAGGTCTCGAAAAGCGCAATGGAACCTGGAGGAAACTTGTCGCGGACAGTGATGATGGTCTCATCGCCCTTGACTTCCATGCGAATGCCGGGCACGTCAACTACGCGGCTGGGCAGACCCTTGAGGTACTTCTTGTCTTCAAGCACAGTCTTCTGAGTTTGTTCATCGGCTTCCACCTCGAGCATCCAGCTTCCCAGATGCCGGGCCTTGGTACCGGTAAGATGAACAGCGTTGAAAGCTCCGTTGCCGTTGCCATAGCCCGGATAAGCAGTGTGGGCAATGAGGAAGTATCCCTTTCTCGACTCTGGGTGCACTCTGTGCACTGTGACATACTGGTCTTCATGATGAATGTGAGTCTCATCGTAGCCATCCATGCCCATCAGAGTGTGGATTTGGTTGAGCAACTTCTTCACGCCGCCAATGCCTCCCTTGCCGCCGCCGACCTTGACTGCCTTTTCGGAGGACTCCGATGTGTACAGCCTTGTCTCGTTGACCAAATCCACGAGCTTCGGGTAGATCTCATCGTAACCCATGACACTGCCAGTAGCACTAGAGCACATGCTGACCAGAGCTGCGTTGGGAAGAGTGTCACGGGCGTCTCTCTTCTGCGCGGGGACTTCGTTATCGTGTGTGCAATCCATGAAAAGGGCTTGAATAGGCACTGCTTGGATGCGCCTCACGATTTCGCGTGTGGTGGCCCCATTGACACCCGGACTGGTAGGAGGACTTCCTGGGTTTTGCGAACCTGTCTTGGAGACGTCATTCACTTCAAAGGATCCAATTGGGCGGCCACCATGACGGTGAACAAGTCTGCTCATCTCTGCAGTGCTCCAGGCTTGCATCGCCTCGCGAATCAGCGCGCTGATACCGAGTCTCTTCACGAAAACATAGTCCATCTCCTCGGATCCGGTGAAAAGTTCAGCTACAACGTAGAGGTTGGGTCTCACGCGGCGAGCTTCATCGAGGATGTGTTCAGCCACGTGGATCGGGGTAGAGTGGCAGTTGTCAATACGGAATCCCGCAAAGTACTTGGCCAGCATACGTGCGTACTTGGTCATGTACTCCCACAGGAAGGGGCTGTCCTCCGGCCCACTGCCATATCGAAGCTTTACACAGTCGCCCCAAACGATCACTTCGCGGCGAAGGTAAACTCTGGAATTGGGGCCGGCATTGTCAACCAGGGCGTTTCCAGCCCAGACCCAACCATTGTTTACCAGCACCAAGTCCTGCTTCTTGTGCTTTGAAGTGGCCTCGTTCTGGGGTAATCTGGTGAAATAAGATTCGATCAGAGGATCCTTTTGGGTCACGGGTCCAAGTTTCGGGCCGTGATCGTCAATGCGAACATATTTGATGCGATTGAAGAGCTGTTGAAGAATCTCTCCAATTTCCTTGTCATACTCGTCATAAAACCGGACATTTGCGGTGTCAAGTATTTCAACAAGGTTGGCGCGAATTGTAGATTCATCATTTTCTCCACGATACTTTCCAAACAATGTGGCAGCCAACGCAGCCGCCACTTGGGGATCGATGCGTCGTCGGAAACGTTCTCCCAAGCGATCATTATTCAACATTGCGTTGTCGAGCAGATATACAGCTTGGTCTTTGAGGCTAGCATTCTTGAGATGGTCAAGATCACCGTCGGCCGCAGTCTTGCCTGCAGCCCATGCCTCAACGGCAGCATCCACATCCCGGTCGACATTGAGCGCATAGTACTCCCAGAGACGGATTTCGGCAACGACGTGTTTCTTGATACCATCCATGACCTTTTCAAGATCCTCGACTGACTTGAACTCACTCGGGTAGCCGAGCTCCTCAAGCTTGAAACCGAATTCAAGAAGCTTGGTGTCGAGAATATAGGCTGATTCTAACCATGGAGCAGTGGTCAAATTGTAACCAGCATCAGGGTGCTCCTCTAGCCACTTGGTGTTATTGGCAGTGTGGTTAAGCACAATGTCCGTAAGACTGAGCAGGCCATGGTTCTTCTCCAAACTAGCCACCATCTTTTGGACATCTGACTCTCCGTTGGGAAAACAGTCGGGATCCCAGCCAAGCTGATCGTAAAGACTGTATGGCGAGTTTGAATCTCCACGAACCTGGAGTGGTGTAAAATGGATCATATTGTAGCCTCTGTCGCTGATTCCGCGCAGATGTCTTTCCCAATCAGTGGGATATTTGCCCATGAACTTGCTGATCACCGAGAACAAGGACAAGGCAGGCAGGGGCAAGGGCCTGCCGTCGAGGGACAAGCGCGGCGCCACATCAATGTAATAGAGTGGTGACTGCTTCTTTTCGGAAGAGGTCAATTTATTGGCACCGAGCTCGGTTGTCAGCTCGGGGAGCTCGGCATAGGTGACATAATAGGCGAAAGCGCCAGCATCGTGGATAGGAATCGAGATTTCGAGCGTTCGGTTGAAATCAGGAACAAGTCTAATGCGTGTTAGTCTGTGTCTACAGAGAGCAGAGAATCGTATCCTACTTGTATTCCCGGAAAGAATCTCTCTTGAAAGGCGAGCCTTGCTCCGGAATGTTAACCCAAAGGCTACCTTGCCGACATATAGAAGATGTGCCTTCAATGGTGAATCGGATAGTAATGGGAGCCTGTGATTTTGTTGCCAGGTAGATATATTCGCCGGGCACATCGGGAGCACCATTGTCCTTCAGAGGAAGGAGATAGACCTCGTTAGAGGTCATGGTCTTGGGAGCCATCTTATTCTGCCAGCTCAAGTGTTAGATGGTCGGTGTAATCAAGCACGCGCAGACAAGAGAGTTTAAAATACCCCGTCCTTACAGAAAAATGAATGTAGCTGGACGAAAGAAGGCGGACTACAGAATGGGCTGACGAAGAGGTTTTGGGAAGCTCTCCGAAGGAAGGATCAAGCCCAATGGCCGGGAGGACAGGCCGGTCAGGTCGGGTAAAGGTGAGGTCAGGTCAGGTCAGCGGTGAAGAGAGACACGATGGCAGCTTGTCTTGAGGGCGGGCAGCATGCAGGAACTTTATTGATGTACTTTTTTTTTGGGACTCGTCATCGACGATGGCATCCATCGGGTACGTGCCAAGGCAAGCAAGTAAGCGGCAGCTAGGTAAGGTAGGTAGGTACTATGTACGGTACGAGATGAGTGCAGGGCAGGGGTGGGATGTTGGATGTCTGCGACTTCCCCTAGGTTTTGCGAGACAGTTGTGCACATGGGACTTAGCTTGTCATTCCAGCCCCTGGACGAGCCATAGAACCAAGTCATTGCCTGCATGGGACAACATGGACAATGGGGGAAGAGCGGGAATTATCCAGCATGGAAAACACACAACAGACAGACACCACAAATATTTACCCAGCAGTGGTGGTTCTACTCCTGCGCGCGGGATTGGTGACATGGATCCCCATATGCACGACGCGAATCGACAAAGCCAATGGGCATTGGGAAACGGGCATACTAGCGGCTGATAGTCATGTTGTCTAGGTAGGTCCAGGCGCAAAACTGCCAACGACTTGTCTTTCCCCATCGATGGACAACTGTAAAGCATGATGGCTGCGCGCTTTCAACAAAAATTTGAAAGAGTGAGATCCATTTCTCGCGAGGTTTCAGCCAATTGCTGAGCTCCGTTTCCCGGGTTGCAGCTCTTCGAGAACAAGAGCCCCGAGCTCGATGCGGGGCATTGGCAGAGTCTGGAGTCGTCTTCTTGACGTCACTGGTTGTCTGGAGCAATTCCCACGGGGGAAGGACTGGGGAGTCAACCCGCGCGGTTCCACTTGTTCCCCTAGCAAAGTGATGGCCCTAGCTAAAAACACTGCTAAGCTATCACCACTAAACTGCTAATCACGAACCTGCAGGGGTTGGTAGGCGAAAGACTCACAGCAGTCCAGGCGCCGTCCATCCCACGCAAGCAAGCAATCAATCCAAGGACAAGCGCCAGACAAGGCAGACTGCAGAGGAATCAAAAGCCGCGTCTCGGGAAGAAAGCATGGTTGTCTTCTATTGCCCGGTCTGGTCGGTTCCTGAATATCAGACAGGGTTGTAAAACCTGATTGACCGCCATGCCACATGAGGCTCGTCGGATCCTGCCATGCGTCGGGAACTTGATAAAACTCTGCCCTCCTTCTTGTTGAAGTCGATCTCAAAATAGCTTGGACGGCATGGTCTTCAATCGGTGAAGTGTTGTAACACAGTCAACCAGCCAGCCGGTCAGCAATGTTGGCGGGCACTTTCTGTGTTTCATACAGGCAGAAGGCAGGTGGATATCCGATAGTGGTGTCAAACCGATAGTCAGTTCCTCGAGGCACGTCGGTCGAGTTGACTTGTGTTGTCGAGGAATCGAACGAGAAGCATCAAGTTATGGCATGATGGTTATTCATTCGAGAAATATTCTGTAGTTATGCTCGTCCAGGGAGTCGGTGCACTACAAATATGAATACTCAGGTCGGCACCTCTATATATCCACTTTCACATGTTTACTTTACCTTATCACAGCCATTTCTTTTGACCTCGATCCTCGATTCTCGTCCCTCGTAACTGGAGATGTTTGGCCTGTGAGATTGGTGGCGAAGCCTCTGATCTTCTCAACCTCTCTCAGCTCCTCGGTAACTTTCGGACTTTGCCGCTGTCTGCACTCCCAAAGGGTTGCAGTTCCCCTACCTAATGTAGGCACAACGCTTTTCGAACCGCTTCGTTGGATCTCTGTCTCGCCCTACTGGGCAGGCGGTCAGCTGTTCTGCCTCTCCGACCTGCGTCACCCCCCTAAGAACTTTTGAAGATCCCGGTCTCAACAGCCACAAGAATGGTGGGATGTCTTGGGCTGCTAGTGCAGTGCTGAGTGCTGCTGCCGTGTTGATGGCGGGGAGGGTGGTATACCAGCAGGACAAACCGGCCGACCACGGGCTTCCTCGGTCAGCTGTCCCCTTATCGATGTACTGACTACCTGAATCTTGTGCAAGATACCATCTATCCATAATAATTCGGAAAGAAGGAGATTCCACATAAAACTCCAATATTCCGTGTCTGATTTGTATTCTCCCTTTGTCCATCCCCTCACGATCTATTTATGCATGTGCTCTCGCGCCTGAGACCTCTTGCAACAGCCACTTCCTTCCACCCACGTAGTCTTCAGCGAATCCCCAAGTACCAAACACCAAAGCGCATTCGAACGTTCACAATCTCGACATACAAGATGGCTCCCGGACTTCTCACCCCGGCGAGCGCCGAGAAGTATGAGCAGCGACACAAGGTCACCGTCATCGGCTCGGGCAATTGGGGCTCCACCGTCGCAAAGATTGTGGCCGAGAACACCAAGGAGCATCCCGACCTTTTCGAAGAGGAGGTGCAGATGTGGGTGTACGAGGAAGAGGTCACAATCCCAAAGGACTCGCCTCACTACGACCCAGCCGTGGGCGACGGCCCCCATAAGCTCACCACCGTGATCAACAAGTGCCACGAGAACGTCAAGTACCTGCCCAACATTAAGCTGCCCGCCAACCTGATCGCCAACCCCTCCTTGGTCGACGCCGCCAATAACTCGTCCATCTTGATCTTCAACCTACCCCATCAGTTCATTCACAGGGTATCGAGCCAGCTCAAGGGGCACATCCTGCCATTCGCTCGTGGTATCTCGTGCATCAAGGGTGTCGAAGTCTCTGACGAGGGTGTTGCTCTCTTCTCAGAATGGATTGGGGATGGCCTGGGCATTTACTGTGGTGCGCTTAGCGGTGCCAACATTGCATCCGAGATTGCTGCTGAGAAGTGGTGCGGCACGACCATCGCATACGACCCCCCGCCAATGGACAGCTCGCGCAACCCGACACCTCGAACACAGACGCCTAGCCGCACCCACACTCCTAGTCGCGACGGCCCCCGAGACAGGGCCGCCGAGCTGAGCATCACTCCGCTCGCGGATATGCAGCACAGAGACGCACGCGGCCGAGCGAGCAAGACGAAGCTGGTCCCAGTGCCGCCCGAATTCCCTCCACTCGACCACGAGACGTTCAAGACCCTCTTTCAAAGGCCCTACTTCCGTGTTCGCATGGTTTCTGATGTAGCTGGTGTATCGCTTGGTGGCGCTCTGAAGAACATTGTCGCCTTGGCTGCCGGATTCGTCATTGGCCAGGGCTTGGGCGACAACGCAAAGGCCGAGATCATTCGCGTTGGTCTCTGCGAGATGCTCAAGTTTGGCAAGGAGTTCTTTGCCGAGACTGTGCACCCCGACACCTTTACCGTGGAGAGTGCTGGCGTAGCTGATCTCATCACAAGTTGCAGCAGCGGAAGAAACTTCCGATGCGCAAAGATGGCAGTCGAGCAGGGCGTCAGTGTTGCAGAAATCGAGGCCAAGGAGCTCAATGGCCAAAAGCTTCAGGGAACCTCTACTGCACAGGAGGTGTACAGCTTCCTCAAGAAGCAGGGTTTGGAAAAGGAGTACCCCCTCTTCACAGCCGTTAGGGACATTATCGAGGGCAAATATCCTACGACTGACCTGCTGTCACTGATCCAGGAGGATTAGAGGCGAGGATTCATATTCTAAAATCTTCATATTCCAAGGTATTGCTGGACGGCGTTTCTTTGGATGGGGTTCATGGAATTGGAACCCAGAATAGACTTAAATAGGACGGGGGCTAGGTTTAGAAAGGTACAGCAGCAATGATATTATTACACTTTGTCTAATAATCATACTTCGCCGAGCGAGTCTAATAAGTTTGGAATGTTACACATCACCAATCGTTAAGAAGACGATTCTTCTCTCCCGCCAACCCATCACTTGTGTGCCACCTACGTCTGCTATTTGTGCGACTATTTTCATCATCCTCATCGTCCTCCATGGTCCGCTCTCCATCACCAAAGGTATCCTTGAAAAAGGCATCATAACTCATCCACATGACGTTAAAGTGCACGCCCATGAGGACGGCCAGCCACTTGGGGTGCTTGCCGTCCTTGTCGGCGACAAACTTGCCGACGAGGACGAGCAGGAGTAGAAACGGCATGAACAGCAGCGAAAAGAGCCACTTGCCGACTTCCTGCTTGCGCCGCGTGATATTGTAGTGCTCGAGGCGCTGCAGGTATTGCTGGTACTCGAACGGCAGGAAATGCTCGGCGGCGCCCTCGCGGATCAGGCGCAGGTACCGCAGGCTGGGCTGAGCATAATCGGCCTCGGCGCGGCGGACGGGGAGGAGGACTTTCCTCCACCACTTCTTGTCGTCGTCGACGGGGGGATCCGCGGGGAGGCGCGGCGCGTAGAGGGTCTTGGCGAGAAAGGGTTTGGTGTCTGGAAAGGTGGGAGGCTGTTCGGGCACCCGGATCGCGGGCGGCAGGGCTATACACAGTGTTGCAATCTCGGCGTACGAGGCGCCGCCGCCCTCGGTGGCGATGATCTTGCTGTAGTCGGCGGCTGTCACTTCGTACACGACGCCGTAGAGGCCCTTGTCCCAGGTCGGTCGGCGGATCGGCAGTGCCGGGAAGGAGACGTCCGGTCCTCCTCCCAAGCCCGCCTCCACGCCGCCATCCGACTTCTCGTTCGTGTAGGTGGTCTCAGAGTGAGGGGGCAGATCGATGGGCGGCGGCTTGATCGGGGGCTGGCCCGGAAGCGGGACCTTGGGAACCTTGCGGAGCGCCGTGTTGGCAAAGCACGGCTCCGAGTACGGCAGGCCCGGCAGGTCAAAGGTCAGGTCGAGCCCGGGGGCCGAGACGTTGACGGCGGAGATGGGCTTGATGCCGCGGACGCCGAGAAAGGTGTGCGCGCTCAGGTTGGAGCCGTAGGCCAGGTAGAGCACCGTCGTGGCGGTCCTGGGGCCATGGTAGTCGGGCGACGCCTGCGCCAGGCGCTCCGGCGACGTGCGCGGGATGATGATGCTGCTGCTGCTCGAGGCGGGCAGCGGGTCCTCTGGAGAAGTCAAAGGCCGGCGTGGAGCTGCTGCGCGTGGTGCCGTCACGGACTGCCAGATTCGACTGGCACCCTCTTGGGCCCGGATAATGCAGCAAGTCGAAGGGTTGACTTGCTCCGTTGCCGCCATGTTTGGGTTCATGCACGGAAGCTAATTGTAGCCGATCGCAGCTTGAAGTGGTGGGGCTAAGTATACTGATTTGTGAGTGACGATCACTGGTGTGTATTGTATACTTTTTCAGTTGGGTAACAAGTTCTCAAAAGTAATATTCGACAGCAGAGAGATGAAATGAATCTCACGCTTTCAAATGTAGATGGTTATCAGGTAGCCGAAATGTCCGCGCGGCTGGTTTGTAACATGATGCTGAGTTATCCTGGCGATGCTGATTAATTGGTCCAGCAAGCTAATGGCCCCTCCTACTTGATGCGGTCATGGTAATCGGACATGCTAAGCCCGTTCGAGTCCGTGTCTGAGACTTGGCTTGAACCATTTTTACGCAAAGAAAATATCATAGATTGTCATGTTATTATATTATTCTCTACACCGTATTTGGTGGTTGCAGAAAACTTTTGGTTTTTGTTATTGATACGACTCTTCTTCAGGGGTATATTCTCAGGACACTAATCATAATAATATTGTAAGTATAATAACCAAGCAGAGGTTTGTGCAAGAATATATTAGAATTTCAATTTTTCTCCCAGAAGGAGCACAGGCATGATCGCGAAAGTCAAATGTTAGGAAGATTTACTTCGGACGTTGTTTATAATTCAAATAATAGACATTCTCAACACGAGCCAAACCTCCCATCATTCCCGTCCCGCGTAACGTTACGATGAAGGGAGGTTAAAGGATAGATATAAAGTATGTAATTATGCTGATTGATCAAAGCTGTATAAGTGAGCTAGTCTAAGAATATGCTTTTATTTGTTCGCTCGTATATCATTCAAATTACCTGCTGTAATTTGAATCCTGACGTATTCCGCGAAGGCTATAAGCCGTGAAGCGAGTAATGAAAGAATTTGAATCCTGACGTTGTTAACCTGCGGCCACGGCGGCAAGATTTTTCCCGGATAAGCCTTCTCAGGCCCTCGGCGTAGCGAATCCTTGTAAGAAGCTCCTCACCAAGCTCCCGCACTCGGTCTTGCGAGTTTGGCAATGAGTCCTCGAGACTATTCGTCAGGTCTACACCACACGTCGGGCGTTCTTCGAGTCTGTTCTCTCCTTATTTATTGCTGCCTTTAGAGCGACGATACGTGCTTGCGTCTCATCGAGGTTTCTCTGGATCCGTGCAAGCTCTTTGTTTTCAAAGGCGACGTCACGTGCTTGCATCTCATGAAGGTCTCTTGCCATCCGTGCAAGCTCTTCGTTTTCACAAGCGAGGCTCTCATTGTTTGAAGTTTGCTCTTCAAGCCTTTTCTGGGGCACTTCCATCAATCCGTTCTCGGCTTTTGACGACATCTTACCTGCTCTATGCTCGTTGACTCCAGAGTGAATATGTTGAATGAAATCGAATCTGTTTAGGGGATGTTTAGTTTCGCCCTTTCGAGATCTAGGCCCAGTCGACAAGAGGCTTATATGTCAAATTGGCCTTTGTGAGATGAAGCGCAAAGCACAAAACATTGTGGCATTAGAAGCTGTTGTTCGAGCTGCCAGACAAAGCCATGGATTCATTTTGAAAAACAACAAGAAAAGGAAATTTTAATCTGATTGTCAGTGTATACTGGTGGAGCTTCATGGGAACAAAGGACACTTCATTTTACATAAAATTTAGTTCTAGCCATCCTCTTTGTAGCTCTTCGTGCTATAATAAAGTTGTTGTCCACACCTATACAAGGGCTTATGCCGTGACACTAATGATTAGCAGCGTTATTCTGGTTACGCAGTTGCGTAAACCGTGAAGCTTCCTGACGAAATGGTAGCTAATCACTAATGTAGGAACTGAGGTACGTGAGAACTCTAATTCATGCCATGCACTTTTCACGCAGTGCTAAGATGCAATCATGCAAGTATTGCTGTAGTCACTGCGCCTTCTGTCAGGGCAAACCTTGTCAAATTCCCAGAACCCAGGTTTGGGAGATCATAAGAAAAGGCAACCGGCTGTCAAAGGGGTCAATCTCGACTCGAATTGTATACCAAGAACGTGTCCAGGTTTCCGAGACAAACAAGGTAGACAGCTCTGCCAATAGTAGGATTATAGAGGCCCACTCGACCTAGCATGTACCAATGATACATTGTTTCCTTTGACATAAATCCTAGAACCACAATAACGTAGCCACTTCCATAATGAAAGACATTTTGTGTTTCGTAACATGCTTCGTATCATATTACCCACCCACCCATGGCATAACTGATAGCAGCAAATGATCCACTCAATGTGCACGTACAATTACTTACTTTATATCCGTTGCAAGCCATGATGACTCCCTTTATCGGTGTTCAGGCCGAACCTTACAACACATATGAGTCAACCATATGCGAGCCCAAATGCGAGTCAAGATTATACTGCGTAATCTTGAAGCACACAGCACATTGTCATGACGGATGCACTATAACGGGGGTTGAGGCGCATTTGATCCATGGCTAGCTGGTTGACTGGCTGACCTCGAAATAGAATATAAAGACTGGGCAATAGTTTGACTATTGTAAACTCATACGCCAAGACTTGTCAACGCAAGGTTTCAAAAATGTTTCGTCCACATCGTAGCACCCACTAATGAGTAAACTGATGCCAAGAAGCAATTGAAGTGCTGTGGCGGGGAACATGGGCACAAGACCTCGGGATGGACTAGTAGTGCTAGTTTCGGCGCAACTGAAGCGCCCTTGAACGACGCCCTTTCATGATATTGGTTCAGTGATTGTGGGCAGTAACAGGCATCGAACACATGTTGGCCACGAATTCATGATCTGCCGGTTTTGCAATGCATTGACACCAGCGTCAGTGGCTTCTGCATGGCTGACGAGTTTCTTGGTTCGTAACCATGTTCACATGTGTAGTGGTGGTTGTTGGTTGCAGACTAGACCGCTATAACAGGTGGATTGATGACTTTTTAGAGCAACATGTAAGTTGTAAACTTCAGTACAGATCGGTGGTTCCGATGTCTTTTCAGCGTAAGTGATGTCTACGCTGTGAATATACTTTGAGTGCTCCATGCCCTTTTGTGACTCTGGCCAAAGTCAAAAAGTCGTTTCAAGGTGCTGACTTACTACGATAACCTACTTTCGGCCAGATCCCACTATGAAATGGAAGAGGAACGCCGCCGCGCAGGAGCAAGACCCTTGAAGAAAAAAAAGCGAAAAGCCAGACCAGACGACAGACTCCAGACGCTGACGGGAACAGCGACAGAGCACGCACATATAGCCGATATCGCCACTTTTGACCGCATTGGCTGGGCTGTCATTGGCTGCAGGTGCCCTACCTGTTCCCTAGCTTGGGTCCTCTTACCCCACATTCTCCCGAAGCCTCACAAGTCCT
Organism: Neopestalotiopsis sp. 37M; assembly: GCA_011058875.1. NCBI lineage: Eukaryota > Fungi > Ascomycota > Sordariomycetes > Amphisphaeriales > Sporocadaceae > Neopestalotiopsis > Neopestalotiopsis sp. 37M. Next base: position 295,773 of record SWKT01000038.1, on the reverse strand, counting down.
CAATTTTTTTTCTTAGTGCTGCAGTGAATCAGAGCCCCGATTGCCGGTCGGATCTGGGCCCCATTTTCTCGACACCACTCATTCGACCTCCCCGTTCGTGATCTCTTTATTGTTTCGTCCGTCCCTGGTCGTCCGTTTCCTCGATCTTCCCAATTTTTGATCAAGCATTTGGTTCAAGGGGATTTCCAATTGGGAGACATATACAGCTTTTCGGGTTTCTTGTCGAGATTCTTGATTGATCATCTCGACCCTTTTTTTACACATCTTCCCTCCGATCCCTCTTCCGCCGTTTCGTCTCCCATTTTCTCCTTCGCCGCCGACATGCTCCGTACCCGCCAGGCCAGCCGAGCCGTTACGGCTCTGGCTCACAACTCGCGATGCCAACAGCGGGCATTCAGCGCCTCGCCGGCGACTGCTGCTGCCAAGCTCGTTCAGAAGACTCCTGCCGGTACCAGGAATCAAGCCACCTCAGCAACCTCTTCTCCGTACGTTGCCCTCCTTTTGTCCGACATCGCTGTCGCCCGAATTGGAGCCAATTGGTAAACTGACACCTTGGAAATACAGTGTAGCAAGAGAGTCGCCCTCAAAGGCATTCAACACGGCAGATGCCAAGTCGCAAGGCCATGTGCAGCCTCTGGTCAACCCCAGACAACCAGAGATGGACGAGTCGTATGTTGTTTCGTCGCCACCGCCGCAATCGTGCACGTCACGCTAATCCGTTGTTTGGCAGATTCATTGGCAAGACTGGTGGTGAAATCTTCCACGAAATGATGCTGAGGCAAGGCGTTAAGCACATCTGTATGCGATATTCATACACTCACTTCATTTGGTTATTGGCCATGAACTAACATGACTCACAGTCGGATATCCTGGTGGTGCCATTCTCCCCGTCTTCGACGCCATCTACAACTCGAAACATTTCGATTTCATCCTCCCGAAACACGAGCAAGGTGCCGGACACATGGCCGAGGGTTACGCCAGAGCATCTGGAAAGCCCGGTGTCGTTCTGGTGACCTCTGGCCCCGGTGCCACCAACGTCATCACCCCCATGCAGGATGCCCTCTCCGACGGTACCCCCATGGTTGTCTTCACTGGTCAGGTCGTTACGAGCGCCATTGGTAGCGATGCTTTCCAGGAGGCCGATGTCATCGGTATCTCGAGAGCCTGCACCAAGTGGAACGTTATGGTCAAGAACGTCGCCGAGCTGCCCCGGAGAATCAACGAGGCTTTCGAGATCGCCACCAGCGGTCGTCCCGGTCCCGTCCTGGTCGATCTCCCCAAGGATGTCACCGCCGCCGTCCTGAGGAGAGCCATCCCTACCGAGTCTGCTCTTCCCGCCCTTCCCAGCGCCGCCTCGCGTGCCGCCATGGAGGTCACGCGCCGACAGAACGCTCAGTCAATCACCCGCGTCGCTAACCTGATCAACAAGGCCAAGCAGCCCGTCATCTACGCTGGTCAAGGTATTATCTCTTCGCCCAACGGTCCCGCTCTGCTTAAGGAGCTGGCCGATAAGTCGTCCATCCCCGTCACCACTACTCTTCACGGCCTTGGCGCTTTCGACGAGCTTGACGAGAAGTCCCTGCACATGCTGGGTATGCACGGTTCCGCCTACGCCAACATGGCTGTGCAGGAGGCCGATCTGATCATTGCCCTTGGAGGCCGTTTCGACGACCGTGTCACCCTGAACATCAACAAGTTCGCTCCCGGTGCCAAGGCCGCCGCTGCCGAGGGCCGCGGAGGTATCGTTCACTTCGAGATCATGCCCAAGAACATTAACAAGGTTGTTCAGGCCACCGAGGCCGTCGAGGGTGATGTCTCCGCCAACCTTGTCCAGCTTCTGCCCCAGATCGAGAAGAAGGCCATCTCGGACCGCCAAGCATGGTTCGACAAGATCAACGGCTGGAAGACTAAGTGGCCCCTGGGTGACTACGAGAAGGCCGAGAGAGCTGGCCTGATCAAGCCCCAGACCCTCATTGAGGAGCTCAGCAACCTGACCAACGATCGCAAGCACGAGACCATCATCTCCACTGGTGTCGGTCAGCATCAGATGTGGACTGCCCAGCACTTCAGATGGCGCCACCCCCGTACCATGGTCACTTCTGGAGGTCTGGGTACCATGGGTTACGGTCTGCCTGCCGCCATTGGTGCCAAGGTTGCCCGTCCCGATGCTCTCGTCATTGATATTGACGGCGATGCCTCTTTCAACATGACCTTGACCGAGCTGAGCACAGCAGCACAGTTCAACATTGGCGTTAAGGTCATTGTCCTGAACAACGAGGAGCAGGGTATGGTCACTCAATGGCAGAACCTGTTCTACGAAGACCGCTACGCACACACTCACCAGAAGAACCCCGACTTCATGAAGCTGGCTGATGCTATGGGCATCCAGCACAGGAGACTCATCAAGCCCGATGACACCGTCGATGCCCTGAAGTGGCTCATTGAGTCTGATGGCCCCGCCCTGCTCGAGGTCATCACTGACAAGAAGGTTCCCGTTCTGCCCATGGTGCCCGCCGGTTGCGGTCTGCACGAGTTCTTGGTGTGGGACAGCGAGAAGGACAAGAAGCGAAGAGTGATGATGCGCGAGAGAACCGGTGGCCTCCACGGCTAAACGGAACAACTCTCGAAGCAAATTATTTCTAATCTTATCCTAGCAACATGAGCTAGGCTTTGGCACCGGGAGACAAGTGTTATCGCGACTTTCGTTTTCTTCTCGTCGAAGTTTTGTCGCATATGATGTGGGAGGGCGGATGTATACCATGGACACGAAGAGGAGGGGTTGGGAGGCTTTTCATGGTCAACAGAATACCAAAAAGTGCTTTTTGCGGCATCGGCTTGTGCAAAACCCATAGCATCGAATTTTCTTCCGGGCATATGGCGTATGAGGTTAATTTTTGTTCTGATTCTTTTCGGGGGCTTTGCTCCCACTTGGCATCTTGGAATTGTATATAGCGAAATGTGACCGGAAAATTAAAATGGGAGACTTTTATTCCAAAGACTAAACAGTTCATTCGAGAATCAAGAGTAACCTGATCGTGATCTATCGTTGAATACTAATAGCATTTCAGAGCTTGTAACTATGGTCAAGCAGGATACATGTACAGTTAGTGGCAGCTTGCATTGCTGCTCGTCTACGGAGAGGGTGGCATACATAGCATAAGAGGTCTCTTGCTTGTACATGATAATGATAATTTGTGATAATTCGTTTATTTTGAAACCTTCTTGACAACGCCATTCCCATATGTCCCAACCCGCTAAAGCAAAGTATTCATTCATTCATGTTCTAGGATATCAAACGCTGTTTTCGATCCGCACCATTTTGTCTTCCTGCTCCTCAAGCTACATCAGTGATCCCCTAGGACCAATTTGGCGAGCTTCTCAGCATCGTCGCGAAGCTCGGCTAGGAACTTTGTTGTACTTGGCGATTCCCTTGGGAGCACAGTATTATTGTGTCGCCTCGAATAAGCCGCAAACGCAATCCCCCGATTCGGATTCTTTGCAACCAAAGACTTTCTTTCCACTTCTTGTGATCTTACTGAAGCACGCTTGCTGGCCAAGGAGCATGCCCAACCATGGCTAAAAGGACCAGCCGGGTCATCAATCTCGTTCCAACTATTGCTTTGCAGTGCTTCTTGCAAGACATGCGTCTGGATCTGTAAAGGCTCGCCGACCTGATCGAGTCCAAATGCTGCAAGATACTGCCCAGATAGGACTGCGCCAGATGTTGAACACAATGCTCTCTCAAAATCTGCTGAACCATGTGGCGATCCGCCACCAGACGCAACCCTTAGTGAAGTACTTCGATACCGGCTTTCCCGCTTCGGCCACACCTTGACAAGATAGATCAAGTCAAAGTTATACTTTGTTGCGAGATTAGCCGTCATAATTGCACCAAGTTCCGTGGCGGAGTGACGCGCCGGTAGAGGCGCAAGAAATTGAAGTTCCACTGGTGTTTCCGGAGGTGTCATCTCGCCACTAGTTGGATCAACAGCATGAACGCGTCGTGGTTGCACGATGGCCGGTGTCAACGTCCTCCGGCGTACGCGCACCCGGACTTCATCTTTCGGAGGTGGAGGTGGAGGAGGGGGTGGATATGAAGGCGGTGGGGTGAATGGTCGTGCCTCGAATATATCATCATCACTCAGGGCATATATATCCTTGATCGTGGGTTCTCCAACTTCACCCATAAATGCAAAACTTGCCACAGGCAAATTTGGCGCATTATCGATTTCCCTGAGAGGCAGACGTGGAACAGGGCTGCCATTAGAGTTAGGGTATTGCAGCTTGGGGTCATCATGCCTGACGCCCCAGGTTTCTCGTGAAGTCTTGTGCCCTGAAGCTGATATGGGCAGTGCTTCGGTGACCATCGACTTTGAAGATGATTCAATATTGGGCCTGCTTTCCGAGTTGGATTTCCTGTGAAGATTTGCCCCGATGGCCACAATTGTTGACCTATCATCTTCACTATCCGATGTTGGTGGCGAATAGGTATGGCACACGGACGTGTTGATGACGGAATACTGTCTTGGGAATTTTGAGAAATCCCATGGTTGACTTTTTGTTGGCTGTCCAGTGTGCGGTCTCGGTGGTGTCTTGAGCGCTTTCCTTCGTAGAGGCGACTTCGGTGGTGGGTGTTCAGGCACATTGAACATGGGCGACGGCATCAAGGCTTTCTCATCTTGACTGTAGTGAACCAAGTCCAGGCCAACTTTTTCATTCATGGATAACTGGAACTCATTGGGTTTGAACATGAGTGAGATGCGTTGGGGTGACCAGTCAAGCAACTGTTGGCCATCCTTCTCCGGTTTGGACGCCTCCAAGGGAGCATGGCTTGTGTTGGTATGGTGAGGAGAGCTTTTGGAAGTATCAGGGGTTTTGGGAGACCGGAATAGTGAGTCTTCTGGGAAGCGGAAAACTGAAAGATGAGGTGTTGATGGTAGCTCTGGGATGGACTGTGGTCTGGGCTCGTAGCTCCTGGTCTTTCTCTCAACATCCAGAGAGGTGATACCTGCCAATTGTCCTCTTATGGACTTCTTGACGTCGGGAAGGCTCCGAGATCTCGCCTTGTCTTTGCCATTCTGTGCCTCATCCCGTGGCTGCATACGAGATGACGTTGGCTTGAGAAACGATGGCGAAGGAAAGACGGTGGTCTCTCGTGCATCCGTTCCTGGACTGGTCGTTTTGACCGAATCGAAATCCCTCAAAGGCAGGCTTCTCTGTTGCACGTCCTTCTCCTTCTTCCAAGAGGAGCTGAAGAACTTCTCCAGCCTATCAAGACCGCCCGTCATCCTTGTCTGCCTATATAAAAGGACGTAGAACTTGAATGCTGCAGATGTTCAGTTCGAGATCTTCGACAAGCCGGGACCGACGACTTACTGAAGCAAGGTGTTCTTTGGAAGGGAAAAACAATTGACGATGGATGATGCCCAATAGTCAGAGATATTTTTTTCCCTAGCCTTTTTTCCGAAACGAGACAGCTGCGCCTGAGAGTCAGGTCAAGATTGCGGCAATGTTTGGGGCTCAGAGAATAGAGTTTTTTCTGGTCTCTCTGGTCCCGACAAGATACGAGGAGCAGCGAATTATTCGCAGTAATCTTGCTCCCCCGCCAATTGAGATTGGACAGCACAAGACAAACCGCTGAGAAAAGATTTGGTAAAGAAAGGCGGGATACATTCAATGACGGCAGACATGAGCGGTACAATAATTTCGAGTTTTCATGAGCATTGTACGGCGGGCGGCTTTTGCGGTAGTTGATGGTACGACAAAGTGGTCGAGTACCCGTGTCCTTGACGACAAGGTGAACACAAACAAGGCAGAATGTCTCTCTGACAAAGTCTGTCTCACCGAAAGCCGGTCCGAGGAATATATGGAAAAGAGCACGACAACGAGGAAGATGAAACTTCCTACGACGGTCGAGAAGAGCCTCTCTGGGGACAGGGAAGTGTTGAGAGAGGTTACCTGGTTAGTATAATGTATACTCAAGCTTGACTGTCAGGGTTCTCTTCAAGGGTAGCCTGGGTGGCGCCTGGGTTGATGGTCCTAAGCGGACGCCGTGGCTGCTCCCCACTTTGTGCTATATAATCAATAGCATCTGATGAAACACAGCGCTGGTGGGAATGGCTGGGGTAGTGGGAGTAAGAAATGTCCTTTTTTCCCTCTTGCGTATGCGGCAGCGGCAGAGCATGTGTGCATGCTTTAGACCGAGAATGAGGCGCGCCTCGAGGAGGGACAAGTGAAGAAAGAAAACGGGCAATGAGTCAGTAAGTATGTATGCAGATGGTCAATTGTGCAAGGGAGGAAGCGAGTTGCTCCTCCTTATTCCACGTAGTGTATTTTGTACTCTGATCATGACCATTATGGGAAAGAATGAGAAACGCAACCTGAAAAGGGCCAAGATATGTTGACCAGGTAGAAAACAAAAATAGGGTCGTGATCCTCTACGGCGATGGTTTGACTACAAGATGGACAAGGATGAACGAGTGAACGCCGGGCGATCTCACGTCCCAAGCAGCCGGAAGTCGAACACAGGGCTGCTCCTGGTTGGGAAGTCGACTGGGGAGAACGGGGATCAATGTCGATCGTGAGGGATGACAGCTGAGGGTGACAAGGTGACAGACCAGAGATGCCAGCCAGAAGCCAAGAGCCATGAGCATCAGAAGCAAAGGGAAGAGCAGTATTTGATTGGCCAGACCCTTCGTCTCAACATATCAATGATGTCTTTTTAGGAATGCACATTTATGGGGTCGTGGCTGCAGCTTTCACTCAGCAACGCAACTTCCCTGTAAGTGACTTACATATTATACATACTTGCATATTTGATACATATGTGTGTGTACTTTGTAGCAAGGCTTGATGTCGTTTGCGCCTACTTTTTGTGCACTACCGGTACATGCCTAAATGTCTGATGCACACTACATTAAACTACTCCATGGAATAGGCAAACGATGATGCACTAGTGTAGGAAGCTAAGAACAGAAAAAAGAAAAAAGAAGCAACAGGGAATTACAGTAGAGAGAGACTTGACCTTTAAGCTTAGGTTGCTGCTTATTAGCAGGTACAGCATCCGGAAGGAAGGAGACTAAGTAATCCGTAGAGAGAATGAAATTTGCCGGACCTTGCTTTTATTCTAGTCCCTCTCTTCCGTTTTCTTTTCCTTCCATGATCGACCAGACTACTACAATTTTACCACCTACTACTAGCCAACTAGCCTCCGTCGTTTGGGAAAGAGGTGCCAAAGGTGCCAAATCTCCGCCAAGGTGCCCCAAAGGAGTCTACACCATTTGTTACAGCCCAGCCCAGCAAAATACGAGGCTGTCATAATCCAAGATTTCATCCCATGTATCACAGGCTGTCAGGTGTCAGGTGGCCGCCATGTTTGCGAGAACTTCCGAGACCTGCCGATGCGACGTGATGGATGACGCCGCCGCCGCCCTCCTTTGCCTCCTCAAACCTCTCAGAGCCTCTGTTCATATCTCACATGCCATGACAACGACAATGAAATCTTGATCATGCTTGCGGCAGGGCTTGCCCCAAACCTTAGTCAATGTCCCCCAACGACATGCCTTGCATGACTGTGCGTTCTGGAGCTTTTCCATCATCGCCAAAAGAGTGACGGGAAGGAAAACAACAATTCTCGAGCCGGTTGCTTTCCATGATGCGGCTAACCTGCCGGCTTGCATTGGTGGGATGTGAGTTGGGGAAGAGTCTGAAAACAGCCTCGAGAAAAAGCAACTTTTGGCACTTTTCGGACATGTACACCTTGACCGGCACCACCCAGCAAAATCAGCCAAACCAGCCTTTTCTGAAAAATAAAGAGCCAAGAACGCAACTTGTCAAACACTGACCCTGCCCCCAAACTGATCAAGGGTTGACCCTGCACTCCCCAAGCATCGTCAGCTCCGGACCTGCGTACTGCGACTGCGTACCTACAGCCATGTATGTATCTCGAGAGCTCAAGCTAGGAAGCTGGAGCTGACGACGTTGTGGTGGCTCTCGTTTGGCGACGTTACATACTACTACATCTGGCATACCCAAATCTCTTGTTGAACCACAGCGGCTGTTCCGGTCTGACAGATCACAGATTGCCCGACACGAGTAACGACCTCTTGTGTTAGCATGTCAGCTGTCTGTCAGTCTGGATTATCTCTGGTCTGGGCCACTCCCAAGCCGGCCAGAAGAAGGGAATTACTGCATTGCACAACTCAAATTTGGAGCTACAAGTCGCAAAAAGCAATCACGTACATATCGCGTCTTGGTGTACAGTGTAGCTCAAGGCTTGGATTATACTGCATCTGGCCTGGCAAAGACGGACACTACTGCACTCGTTCCGCCCACAACGGCGTCCGTCGCATACGACGGCCCTTCGGCTCTGATCTGAGCCAGGCTGCATCAGGACCGATTCGATCATCTCAACCTTGCGCTCAACAGAAGTGGGGGAAGAGATCACGAAAGGCTCACCTCGGCTCCTATCGCGGTGAGGTCAGTATGTTTCAACAAGACCCTTTTGGCCCTCGATTAAGTCCTTGATGCCCTCGCCACCCCCTGGCCCGCAAAACTTAGCACAAGGATACACTTAAGCGTAAAGTCAATTTACCAAGACCCGTCAAACGGAGTGCATCTCAACCTTTTGCACCAAAGTGTTTCCTCATGAGCTGAATAGACACATCACTATGCGCATCTTGCCAGTGTCCTCGCTGGGTAAATGAGAAATTAGCCAATGTACCGATGCCGAATGTGAACATCGTGGCTTGTTTTCTACCTTGATCAAGGAAGATAGAGAAGAGATAAGATGAAGCCGCAACTGCGCGACTGCCAGAAATTGTCTAACATGGCAAGGGCTCGCAAGTACATTCAAGCCCATGTCTCAAGCCCAAGTCTCGACCTTGAGACCTGCGGTTCTCCTTGCGGGAGGAAAGCAAATATGGCCAAAGCCGTCTCTCTCGTTTCTTTTTCCTCGGCTTCCGCCACTGAAAGAATACCAAGATGAGTTGGGTCACTCCGGCACAATCACTGGGCTTCTCAGTGCATGAACACTCAAAAGCAACCGTGCACAATTCTTCCATTCTTTTGTTCCCCTCCTCTTCTTCGGGTTATGATCCAGCATTTGAGTTTCAGGAAACGGCCTGTCCACTTACCCGGCAACCTAAAGCACGCAACAAACATGGCATACACGTTCAAAATCGACGCCCGATTGTGCCGTACCGTCAACGAAAGAGAGAGCTTTGCGGTTGCAAAGCCGCTCCGCTGAAGAGTCTGACGGAACAAACATGAGAGGATATGCCATGCTGTGGCGTCTACCCAAGAAAATGACATGTCATGATGATTACTGGAGGTCATGAAGGTCATGAAGGTCTGACGCACCGCGACAGGTCATCGATCCAGACTGTTGGTGCACGATCACCGCAAGGTCGATTGGGACAGTTTATTATACTACTGAGATACAGCACAACACCTTTGTTTTTTTTTTATTTCTCGGATCTTATGGAGGGGTTTGCTATGATTTGGGGTTCATGTGAACAGCGGAAAACGGACGTTACCCCAAGCTATGCTCATCCCACCTTTTGTACTACACATTGCTCGTTTAGATCATGCCACCAAACTGCCTCACTCTCAACTTGGTGGTGGGACGGAACCCGTTTGACATCACCTGGACCTTTTATACCTGGGCACATACATCACTCGATCTGACTGAATTCGCATCTTGTCAGTCCTGTCTTGGTCTATAGGATGCATGCTCAATCCTATTCGAATGCCGCCCGTCTCGACTGCAGCTTTGATACAGCTATTATTGCCGAGAGAATAGTCGCCCACTAGCCCAAACCCCACTGATGTCCATTGATGACTAGGTCGGCTATAGAATTGTTGTACCTTCGTTGATCGGAAAAAGCCTTGCAAGGGTGATAGGATATGTCGAGATGATCTAATCTGCTCAAAATTATGACAAGAGCACAGATGCTCTGTCCTTCATCAAGTCGATGACAAACAAGACTGTGACGGGTCACTTTTTCTCCTTGTGTCGCTAGATTCGGCAAGTTTTGGTATCACCGATCTCGCGACTCACCTCGGTGCGCTCCAGGTGAGATGGACGGACGGCCAATGAAATGAATAGGACAAGCGAGCAGAGCTAGTCAAAGCACTCGAAGCTGTTGTGATTAGCTAATTGAGCTTGGCGGATGGACTGCAGCAAAGGTGAGTTACGAGAGCAATGAACTCGCCTCCCAAGGCTTTCACCGCCGAATCATAAATTATGGTGGATGACGAACGTATTATATAACAAGAACTCAAAGACTGGAAAAATCAAGAAGCGTTGCTCTGTGAAGGACAATGTATCCGAATCGGGCAAAGAAATGATGGATGCATTCGATATTTTCTTCCCTAATTCGCTCCAAGGAAGCTGTCGATGCTTTTCGAGATGAAAGGCAAATATGCAGGCACCCGAATTTGCCAGCGAAACATTGACCTGCAGCATGCAATCAAAAAATTAATGAGATCGGACCGGGGTGGAAAACCTTAGAAGACGATTCTTCCCCAGAAATGCCAATTCGTTTGTCAAATTATGGCATGTTCGCTTGACATGTCTCCAGTGATTAGACGATGAGCTTTTACATCCATGATCCATCAACAGTCAGAACGACAAGGGCAGGGCAGCCTCGCTGATCGACCAGCCCCATGTCTCTCTCTCCATATAGTCCAAACGACATGACAGACTACTAATGCACATGCAAATACCCTTGAGAGAAAATCTTCGAGAAAAAAGTTATTTGTTACCAACTAGCACGAATCCTGCGAGGCACTACTGCCTAAGCTCATGTTCACACGACAGTAAGCCAAGCAAGGTGTTCTGCACAAGTATAAGCACCATGCTACATGAACAGGTCTTCTTCCCCCGGTGCGCAATCTTGATTGTACAAATATTTACTGCAATGCACCACTGCCTAGTTCTCTCCCCGGATGCAACCAGAACTCGACCGCAATCGAAGCAATCTGTGTGTGCGCCTGGGGGTTCACAGGCATGGAAACACAGCATTCTACCACCTACATTAGCATCGACATAATCACCGCATAGCACATTTCCAGTCCTCTCGCGACGCGTCTAGCACACACGCGCACAAAGCTCGCCACAGGGGTCGTGCCCTCTCTTGTGTCCCCAAGAACCAGAGAAAAGATTTTCATTTTTTTTTCCCGCGCCCATTCTTCTTTCGGGCCGTTGAAAAGGGCCGCATAACAACACTTTTGAGACACGATGGGGCGATGGGGGTTTCAACATCGTACCATGTTCGTTGACTTTTTGACAGTGACGGTGAATGAGTTTTTGATGGGAGCTGTGGTACATCCCAATGTCGAGAGGAACTGGTCATGGTTGAAGACTTTCCTGCGGTGCGACCGAGCACCAGCTGTCAAGCACGGAGAGCTTCCTCTGTTGAATCTGTCAGAGTACGACGAAATTTACCGTTGCGCGTTCCGAGTCCCAACTTCGCGCTCGCTGTATGTCAGAACCTTTACCGTTCTTGTCTCGGCCGGGAGGACGTCGAGATGGTATTGCATGTGGCAAAAACGACTCTGGGGTGTCTTCCATTGTGGCTGGAGAATGGATTGCGGAAAAAGTACAGATTCGTTGAAATTGGAAAGACCTTGAATCCAACGTTTGTCACAGGAAGCACCAGGTGCATAAATGGCAGTGATTCGCACTGCCAAGTCAGAGGTAAGAGGTCCTCCAGCACTTCCGGCATCAAGAAAGACTGCTTCCGCGATTATAAAGGATCCAAGACTCAGAATGGCGTCCCAATAAGCACACCCACCCACAGCCGGTCGTATTCTCCAAGCAAAAATCGAGGAGCACTCAGCGACGTATCCGCCAACAAGTCCGCCAACAAGCCCGCCAATAAATATATCCCGCCATATCTCGCATTATAAAACTAAAGAAAAAAGCACGAGAAAAAGCGATAGAGAGAAAAAGGCTTTTATTTTATAAAATTAATATAATAAAATATATATATTTAATTATAATATTAATCTTAAATAATTAAAAAAAAAACCCTTTAAATAAAACTAATCGAAAGATATATTAAATACCCTTTTTAGAAATATATCCTTAGCTCTTGTTTCCTAACACAAAGTCTTATTTACTCTTGATAATGGCGTTGTACTGTTAAGAATATACATAGAGACGCTCGATGTTCAAGATGGGATAAATATCCAGGAAGGGAAGGACAGTGCTCTGGCTTCCTGGGCCGCATCAGTATACTGGCAAAACGGTTGAGCAATCTTCCGGAAGGAAAGCAAGCAAAGAAACACTTCAGTTCAGGAAGAGGAGCCTGGACAAAAAAGGAACAGAAGCACTCGGCACGCAAGGAAGCACAAGCTGGAATTCTCATTCACGTGCTGGCTAGACTCTCGATCAAGGAAGGGTAAGGAACCGGGGGCTGGAGGAACGCTCCAATTTCTGCGGTAGAATCATGGCGACCTTGGGAAAGGAAGAAAAAAAGCGGGCATGAATGAAAGCAGACCAAGGAAACAGCATAGAAAACTGTAGTCATATCCTTGCCGTAATCAATTTCCTGGTGTCATTCCCTCTTCCTGACACGTCAAGTCGTCCCTAGCTTCGTCCAGGTCCAGGACAATCTTGCTATGCCACTCGACACAGGCTTCCTACAACAGCGGAATTCCTCGGTCTCATATGTGGAAAATATCCTTTCCAAGGAACACCGGCTCTGTTGGCTTCCATCAGGAAGTGCATGGGAATACTCCTCGCTCATCAGAGCTTCATGGCCCAGATTCCTTTCCCGAGTTTCTTTGGTAAACCATTGATACTCTATCCTGCCGTGGTTGAGATCTGGAAATGGTTTCCTCCTACTGACCGCCCCGTCATCTGGGTCACTTCGATACTTGAAGGGCTGTGGTAATTTGTGGCCAAAGTGGCAAGTCTTTTTCCTGTCTTCTAGCACAGAGATACAGCTTGAAATACTTAAAAAATACGGCTTATGCTGGCAAAGAAGTCGTTCCGCAGTTTTTGTGGACGTAGTCAGAAGATACACTGCGCATAGGTGAAGATCACACGAAGTTGGCAAGACATAGAAATTTGACACATAGTGGAGCTTTGTATTCGTTTCTTCCTTCAATACGACAAGTACCATACTCAATTAAGTAATGAAGTAATGCTGAAGGTTTTTGTTGTACCTCTTTTTTCCTCGGTCATTTTTTCCGAATGGTCATACCTGCGCTTGTTCCCTGACAGTATCAGATCCGATTCCTCATGTTCTCCTTCTGCAAGTGCAACCAGTCTATTCCATGGCATCAACACTGGCACTACTATAACCATCAAATTTCCTAAAAGACAGTGATTTCCTCGCAATCAGTGACAACGAACGAGAGGGAACCCCTTGGACGAAGGGGGTGGCTCCTTCAGTAAGCCATATGGCTCCCAAAACTTGTTCTACAGCTTGGAATCTGGATCATTCTCCTCAAATAGTGATAGGAAAGCAGGGTGAACCTCCTCCGTCAGATCACTGGCTTGCAAGCTACGACCCTTCTTCATGAACGCACGTCTCGAACATTCCTATGAAAGAAAGCATTAGTACATGTTTGCTTCTTAAGTGGGGATCGTATTCTTCCAGAGATTATGTAGAGAAACAATGGAAAGGGAACAGTGAATAGCGAGACAACACAATGGAGGTCATCGTTACTTACCCTCGTGATAGCAGCACCGCCAAACGCGGCCAGGCGCAGCATCTCCTTCTCATCAAGCTTTCCGCCATGATCCCAGAGACCCTCCAGGTAAGCATTACGCCAGGCGAGGAACGTGGCAATGCTGCCGGTGAGGGTATCGCCTTGGCCACCACTACGCTTGAGGCCGCCCTGAAGGTCGACGACAAGGGTCTCGTCGCCGTTGGAGATGAAGTCACGGGGACCCTTTTGCAGAATGGCGACGCCGCCGAGGGCACGACTCAGCGCCTCGACCTTGGCCGTCTCGGACTCTTGCTCAACGTCGCTGTCTTTCATCTTGAGCGCCTTTTGCAGCCGTCCGAATTCAACAACGTTGGGCGTCAGAACAACCTCTTTCCACCCAATGACGAGTTCCGGGTTTGTCTGGACAAGGCCGAGAGCGTCCGCGTCCATGACCACGGGCATCTTGCGCTCACGCGCCGCTGCCAGCACCTTGGCCAATGTTTTGTGCATCAACGGATCGCGTCCCAGACCCGGACCCACCACGAGGACGTGTAATCGCCCAAGCATGTCAATGATGTCCTTGGCGATCTCCTCCGGGTCAGTGTCGGTAGCCGGAAGGTGGTCCGAGTTGGGCGGTGGTGATTGCCGCATCAATGGGTGTACCATGAGGTTCGGGCTGTAGGTTTTGATCACGGACGCCGCACCCGGCGTGCAAATGACGTGAGACTATTCAGAGATATCAGCGTGACAGACTCACCATAGTGAGAGACGGGGTGAGATACCATATCGCATCCTAGCTTTGCGCTTGCCATGGCCGAGAAGTACGGAGCGCCTGTGTAGTCCACGCTTCCACCAATGACAGCTACTCGACCCAGCTGGCCTATTCCAATAGAATGATCTCGTCAGATCCTTCGTTGAAAGTGGCATCGAGTTTGAGTCCATACCTTTGTGAAACTTCTCCAGCATGGGTGGCACCATTTGGCGCACCTTGCCAAGGATCTCTCGCGTGGCAGACGACATCTCTGGGGCCCCGGAACTCATTTGTACGAAGAGACAGAGAATGCGGCACGGAAGAATGTAGTTGTTATGTCGATGTTCAGAATGGTCCTATGGCGTAGAAGCAGTCTTGCATGAAAAGGTGAAGTCTGTGTTTGTTGTATTCACGCGTCCACTGCACTGCGGGGCAAGACCTATCGATGCGTAGTACCACAATACTCTTGGATTATTCGGGATATAACAAAACGAAAATCTAGAAGAATTTCTTCGTAGTAATTAGCAAGGGAAAATCAATTTGCATTTCCATTAAAGTATTTCTGCCGAGAAGTCCAAGGAGCTTTTAGTCCGATATCTGCATCTCGTCGGCATGACATCATGCAAGCTGGCAGCTCCATCGGAAAGAGCAATAGTCTCCATGCAAATATATTACCTAAGTCGATAATCGCGTACCGTCCATAAAATTTATGTATGGTCGTTTTATTAAGAACATCCCAAGCATATATCACAGAGCTCAGGCAGCAGAAAATGGTCAAGTTCAAATCATGTTAACGGACAAAAGGAATCGAGTGCTCTTGAGTTTTTGGCTCTATTTTACAAATGGCTGAACCGGGGTATTTTCCCTCAACTCAACCCACTCCTCACTTTCCAGCACCCGACGACATACACGCCTCGCTTCTAAGAGAAACAAAGCCCCACCAACCAACGATTCGAGTATAGACAGATTTCCCCCTTCTCTCTCTACTGATCATTATCTAGTGGTTCGCAATACACCTAGACCGGGAGCGTTTATGAGGTGAAGCTCTTGGTGAAGGTCTGGACGACATCCCGCAGTCTCTGCTCAAGGTCCTTGCTGAGGGCACCCTCCTTGTCAATGGTGGCAAGGAGCTCAGACTCGTTGGTCTTGAGGTGAGAAAGGAAGTCAGACTCCCACTGCAGGATCTTGGCGACAGGGACGCTGTCGAGGTAACCGTTGACACCAGCGAAGATAAGAGGAACCATCTCGTTGACGGCCATGGGGGAGTACTGCTTCTGCTTGAGGAGCTCGGTCAACTGTAGAGTAGAAATATGATTAGTTACCCGAAATCACTATGATCTGATGAGATTTGAATACTTACACGCTCACCACGGCTCAGAGTCTGCTTGGTGGCAGCATCCAAGTCGGAACCGAACTGGGCGAAGGCAGCGACCTCACGGTACTGGGCCAAGAAAAGCTTGAGCGAACCGGCGACTTGCTTCATGGCCTTAAGCTGGGCAGCGGAACCGACACGAGAGACGGACAGACCGACGTTGATGGCAGGTCGGATACCCTTGTAGAACAGCTCAGACTCCAAGAAGATCTGACCGTCAGTGATGGAAATGACGTTGGTAGGAATGTAAGCGGACACATCACCACCCTGGGTCTCAATGATGGGCAGAGCAGTCATGGAACCACCACCGAGCTTGTCGTTCATCTTGGCAGCACGCTCCAGGAGACGCGAGTGCAGGTAGAAAACGTCACCGGGGTAAGCCTCACGTCCGGGGGGACGACGGAGCAGCAGGGACATTTGACGGTAAGCAACGGCCTGCTTGGAAAGATCATCGTAGATGACGAGCGAGTGCTTTCCG
The DNA here is from genome assembly GCA_011058875.1 of Neopestalotiopsis sp. 37M. Lineage (NCBI taxonomy): Eukaryota > Fungi > Ascomycota > Sordariomycetes > Amphisphaeriales > Sporocadaceae > Neopestalotiopsis > Neopestalotiopsis sp. 37M. The sequence goes on along the minus strand of SWKT01000038.1, from coordinate 279,507 downwards.
TTGTCTCTGTTCAATTTGTTAGTAATTGCTTCCTCGGGTTCATTTTTGAGTCAAATAGAGTGAAATGACCACTCATCAGGCCATAGTCGACCAAATCTTGACCTCAAGACGTGCAAACAAGGGATAAAACGACGGGGGAAGCTACCTGAACCATTCTCCCTTTTATTCTGGTCAGTATGTAGTTTCAATTGTAGAGGACAAGCACGTGGTATGAGTACTTACAATGGAAGCACCGGTGAAGGGAGCAATGTACTGGAGGGGAGCGGCCTCGGAGGCGGTGGCGGCGACGATGATGGAGTACTTCATGGCGTCGTTCTCCTCCAGGGTCTTGACGAGCTGAGCGACGGTGGATCGCTTCTGACCAACGGCGACGTAGACACAGTAGAGCTTCTTGGTCTCGTCGTTGGTGCTGTTCCAGCGCTTCTGGTTGAGCATGGCATCCAGAGCGACAGCGGTCTTTCCGGTCTGACGGTCACCAATGATCAACTCACGCTGACCACGGCCAATGGGCACCATGGCGTCGACAGACTTGAGACCAGTCTGGACGGGCTGGTTGACGGACTGACGGGGCAGGATACCAGGGGCCTTGAGCTGAGCACGGCGCTTCTCCTTGGTGTTGAGAGGACCCTTTCCATCGATGGGGTTACCGAGAGCGTCGACGACACGGCCGAGCAGCTCAGGGCCGACGGGGACATCAACCTGTTTCTGGTGAGCGGGCGTTGCGAGAACACGAACTGGACTGAACTGCTTACAATCTCACCGGTACGCTTGACGGTCTCACCCTCCTTGACGAGACGATCAGAACCGAACAACACAACACCAACCTGGCCAGCCTCCAGGTTCATGCACATTCCCTTGACGCCGGAGGCGAACCTGTCATCTGTCAATTCGACGTTCTCTGAGTTGATGGGGACGGCAATACGTACTCGACCAGCTCCTCAGCCTGGACGTTGGCCATACCGTGCACACGGGCGATACCATCACTATGATGAGCAAGTTAGCGATCAAGTCCGATACGAAAAGTGCCCAAGCTCAATAAATATCGCATCGGCAGCTCCGTCGATGTTGAAATCCATCGCGATGCATCGTGTTGGGGATGCCGAGAGCTCGTTGCGAGAATTATCGTGGGTGAGACTTGGTGATTGTTTGGCGCATGAAAATCCCGACTCCGGGCTCCACTCTTGCAGGTTGCAGCTGTGATGTATATATTGACATACCCGACGGAGAGGACACGGCCAGTCTCGGCCAGGTTGGACTCCTCAGAGACACCGCGGATTCTTTGCTCGAGGATGGAGGAGACCTCGGTGGGCGAGGCCTTGGCCTCAGCGTAGGATCGGGTCTGGACGTTGAAGGCGGCGGGTGCGGCATTTCGGGCCTGCGAAAAACAAAAACGTTGACGTTAGCCGAGAGCGCGGCAAGAGTAGACAGCTAGCCCCAACAGCTCCAAACAGCTTCGACTCGAGGCTCAAAACAATTCCATCGAGCTCAATTGAGCTTTCGAGATGTCGAGGAGATGGATCGAGCGTGGTCGCGGACGAGGCTGATGGCATTGGTGGCTGACGGGCAAGCTGGAGGAGGGTCGACCTCTCTGCTTCGTGTGTTGTGAACTTACCGCAAGCACTCTGCCAGAGGCAGAGAGGGCGCTCACGGCGCGCGTGGACTGACGGACGGCGTTGCGGAACATATTAACGAGGTATATATGATCCTCTGGGGGAAAGGAGAATCAATTGCAGCGGGATGCAATTGATACGGAGAGGAGATTGGGGGTTGGTAGAATTGACTTGAGATTTTGCAATTGGGACTTTCCAGGCGAAGTGCAAGTTTCTCACGAAGCACCAAGGGGAATGGGAAAAGGTGGACCCGAATGGCCCGCTAAACCCGAACTGTTCGTTCCGGCTCCTCTTCTAGCTCACAGATGCCAGATGTGAGCCTGGCCTGTGCGTCACTCGGACTGTGTGCAATTGACTTTTTTTGCTCAACTCTGGTGTTTTTTTAAGATTTTTGTTTTCCCCAGCTATTCGTCGGTTGAGCTGCCGAGACGTTGATAGTGAGATAGGACGAGTGTTAAATATTTATTCAATCCCATTCCAACTTCAGATGCAGTTTTGGACCTCAATGAACATCTGCTGTGTGTTCCTGCCGGCTGTCCCGTTTCCTTCCGTGATCGCGCCCATATGCAGTGAGCTCTCCAACTCATCAGTCCGTGCGAACACACTCTCCACCAACCCCAGGCACGGTACATCCACTCTAGCTTTGCTCCAAGTTCCACTCTTCGTTGCTGCAGCGTGACTTTGTGAGCTCAAATGTTCCGAATACAACACAGTTGAAGTGTCTATCACGTCACGCTCAAACAGAAAATCTTCAATGGCATAGACATGATTGAGGAGTTTTGAACGTAAGATCTGAAATCCGTGTCCGTGTGGTATTCACCCAAAATTCGACCTCAAGACTCCCGGTCCTTTGTTGAAGAATCCGGACATCGAAAAATTCCCTCAGCTTCGCTGGCATCGCGATTAGGTCGACCGGAGAGTGACCGGAGCTCAAAGAACACGGGTGCCGAACAGCAATGCGATATCCCAAAAACGCTCCTTTCACCACAAAGGCAATCTATAAACGTCTTGAAACCTGCTTAATCTGCAAATTAACCGGTTTCTCGAGGAAACAGCTATAAGATAAGAATATGATCACCTGGACTAGTCTGCACATGATTTCAAAGTAGAGCAGCTAATTATGCATAGTAGTTGCGAGTGTTTCGCTCTCATCAGAGCTTCAATAGTTCCGAAAGTCACAAGTAGATGCCTTCTGGCTACCAGTCTACTTGATGATATGTGAACATACACTTACTAATACTAGAATTTTCATATCCTCGCAAAGTACGACTATGATTAAACACTCTTGGTGTATGTGAGACTGAGTAGTATGCAAAAGTATTTCTTATTCGGTATCTTATACTCGTGATATCTTAGTAGTTATTTGTTGTGAAAAGGCCAGCCATGCTTACATTAGTCTTCGAACCCTACTTGAAGTATCTCATTCATAATAAGGGGACTATCGTTGGTGATTCATGCGAGAAAGATCATTTATAGTCAAGTACTATTGTCTGTTTCATGGCTTTTATTGTAGGTGAGACTCATATAGATGCCGACAGCATACTTTTCTTGATAGTGATATTCTCAATTATACGTATATATGTCAGCACTTGCACTGTGAATAGGTGTTCCGATAGTCTATTGAATAAAAGCTACCCTCCTCCCTTTTGTTAAAGATCAGACAAGGACCAAGAAAAGTCTCAACTGATCGTCCTGTCCGATAGCGAACACAAAGAGCCTATGGCAATTCACAAATACTCGGCTGAGATCATGAGGCTATCTAGTGACCGCTTGATCAACAACGAACATCTCAACGTACTTGGACAACGCTCAATTCAATGGGCAGAGAAGCTAGCCTTCACAGAACCGTAAGTCTTTCTAGTGTTATGATAGCTAAAGGAAGAAATGAGAAAATATTTCTTTCCACGAAAGAGCTCTTACCTTATGCTCTTCTTCTTTTTAAATTCGTTTTTCCCCTCTAAATTCTTTCACACTATTTATACTTATAATTTCGAAATTGTTTCGGCAATCTTACGCAGACCTTCACTCAATGAGTGTATGAGTTTGGCTCGAAGCCTCGACGTCGACATAGTGTTTATGCCAGTTCCGTGTGTAATGGAATCTATCGAACGACCAAGCAGCACGGATCTTCATAGGCTTGAACTGTCGGAGCACCTTGGGAATTTGTCAAATGTAAGAAATGTTACTTCATTGCCTTCGTTCTCCCACCTGTCCTCTTGCTTCAACAGCCAATGAAGTCTGCCAAACGATCAGTGAGTGGCCCAAAAGATCACAATAGTGCGTATAGATCGCCCGATATGCAAGTTTAATTCTTTTCACCTATGATGCCTAAAAACAAGCACCCCCGACTTTACCTTAAATCTCGGCCCCAATCTCTCTTTCAGGCTCTCGATAGGTACGGACGAGTAGCGCCGAGAAAGATGACCTAATTTCTACCTTCCGGGCTTCTTTGTTGCATATACTTCCAGTTTGTCGGTGTTCATGCCTTGGGGGTACAATTTGAACTAAAACCTTGTCTGATAGCAAACTCTGTGTATGGTGGATAGAAGAGCCAGGCAGAAATCGAACAACACGACAACTCCGGTCTATAAATATGTGCCCCGATCTCTTCCAACACACGGAGGCATCTTGACTCGAAACTATTCCATCCATTGTTTTACAATCACAAGTGAATTTGAAAGACGAAAAAAAGCACAAAACATTCATCATAAACAAAAGAAGGTCCCTAAATACGAACAACTTTGCGACCCTCCTTCGGACCGATGTGTCAGAGAATCACCACAACGAAGAGAGCGATGCGGAGAGCCATACTACCCAATATGGAAGAGAGCAGAGTAGCAATGGCAACAGGATAAGAGGATTGACGGAACTCCGCCGGTTTCGCTTGCGGCAGCAATACAGAAGAGCACGTTATTATGTAAACCACAGGGACGCTTCATCCGAAGACTCTTCAAGAACCGCCACCAAACGGTCACGGACGTCATTATACGTCTCTGATGTTCGCCACCATCTCCGCCAAATATTGCTTCCGCCCGTTAATACCTTGAACCCCGACATCCCCCAGGACGTTCCACGTTATACCAGGGAGAACAAGGGCAAATGGCGAGCAGTCCTGTCTGATGACAATGAATTCCCTTCGGTTGACGAATCCCCTTCGGGCGACTTTTTGGAGTTCCCGGCCAACTGGACTCTCTGTGAGCACTGCCAAAGAACCATTGTCTGCAGTTCCAAGTTCAACGAGGTCCTATCGAAATCCTATCCCCGTCCACCTGTCATCCTGTTCGATAAGAAGTTGTGGTTCCCAAAGTTTTGCAAAAAGACGGAAACGATTGTGGTCTTTGATCAGTCGGGGGAAGAAATAGACTTGAAGAAGGCCTTGGCTGCACCTAACAGCGATGTATTTTCCCTTCGTGACAAGAATGTTTTCGTTTCTTGGAAATGGTAGAGCTATTGCCGCCACAGTCTGTTGCGAGGATTGTAGAGGTGCATATGTATTCGGAGCGGAGTGTCTGGAGTTTGGCGTCTGCAAGTCTGTTTATCGGGAAAGAAAGAAGAGCACATCATGGTCGTCACAAGTCCGATGCTCACATTCACAAGCAAAAAGAAGACGAAGAAGTAAATAAAAGACTTCGAGGTCCTTCAAATATAATTAATAGCCTTCCTGAAGCCACACACGCGTATTCGCACCTTCCAAGCACAACAAAGCGTACCATCTCGTTCGCACTCGGCATACGATTACATACTGAAAATGCATTAGTACGAAGTCATCTGTCTATACGTAGAAACTATTTTATCACCACAAATGTACCAACGCCCTGCTGTGCTAAACAACACCTTTAATGAAATAAACCGTGTTTTCCCATCAACTTCGGGTATTTACATTCGAAAGCGCCAGTGGCCGCTACTATCCAATACGATCGAGTCCACACACTCATTTCTCAAGCCACATGCTTAATAGACAACAGTGATTTTTGATTGCAGTCCCGCGTACTCGGACGGCCATCGGGCGAGGGTAGCTCATACGAAACAGCGAGCTCGCTAGGCGCAATACTGCTGGTTGGAGCTGCGATACTGCTATCTGGTGCTTGGTGTACCCCTGCGGACGAAAGCTCGGAATATATCGTGGGATTTCCTGTGGTTGACGATGGATATGCAGTTCTCTGTATCATTTCTGGGTCGCGCTTCCGCCGCTTTGATCGCCAGGCAAAATATGCCAGGACTAGAAGACCGACTAGGGCAGCAGTTGTGGCTATACCGATACCGGCTGCTACCCCCGTGGAAAGACCGCCAGTCGTGCCCTGGTCGCTGGTCGTCTGGTTCGAGACACCACTGCTCGTTGCCGTTGCATGCGAGACGCCATTTGAAGATGTGGCAGCCGGTGCGTCCGCAGCCGTGGTCAAGTCTGATGGTTGGTATACCAGCTGGAATAACGGGGCCAACAATGTGAAGTTGTTGACGACAGAGCCCGGCATAATGGCACTGTCGGAGGTGATAGTACTACTTGGTACGCTTGATGGTAGCGTCTTGTAGTGAAAAATTGATGGCTGTCCACTGTCCTGGCCAGGACATGTTGCCGTGGTAATTGATGTTGACATTACTATCGTCACACATGTCTGCTTCTCATTCTTATCTAATGTGCATGTGAAGCCACTACATTTGATGCGCCAGTTAGTTGAGAGATATCTGAAAAGATGGGCAAATTATAGTACTCACGTCGGGCAGCAGCCGATAGCGGTCTCTGAAGTCACGAGGTCATACTGAAAGGGAAAGCCCCCAGCCAGGCCGTTTGTCTTTGTACAGCTGGGTGTATATCCACTTGGGCAAAGAGTACCCGGAGAGTAAAACCCCCAACCATTGAATCCGGGTTGCGTCGTTGGCGCGTATGTCGCCCTGGGCGGCCAACATGCCGAGTCATCTACTGGGTAAGCGCCATCAAAGGTGCAGGACTGTGCTCGCCAGCCTCTTGTGCAAGTATCACATTCGGCAATGTTGTATATGCATGATGCCGGTGCCTCAAATGGTACTGTTAGAGGCCCCAAGTTGTGTCGGGCATATGTCACTGATGTTGGCGCTGAAGTCACAGTAGCCATGTTGAACACGAATCAAGAGTTATCAGTTCATTGGTGCATGTCCTGTATGTTCATCTATTCAGGGAAGCGAAGGAAATTTAAAGTTGGACGTCCAGAACGTTCTCGGAACTGAGCTTGTCCGATTATGGTCACGATGTATTCACGTAAAGGGCCATACGATTTATGCATACAAGATCATTTTTTGGCTAGGGCGCACGGGGGCGCAGGGAGCTCGCCTAATGAAAATGGGTAGTAGAATCCGCCTTATAGTATGCTTGGCAGGCTAAGCGACGAATAAGAGGCGCACCTTTCAATTGGGTCTCGTATAAACCGTTGTGTTGCTCGTCCTCAAGTCAGTTGGTACTGGATTTTATTGGTTCTACACCCGAGCGCCACATTTGACAGCTAGGGAGAACGTGCAAAACATTCCAGCCTTACCCTCCATTAGTGATCATTGATTGCACTGTCAGCCGGACAGCATAACGCTTTCCTACCAGAAGTACTATACTTCCCAAATTGCCTGGAATGGACATGTACCATGGCGGTGAGAATATGCAGGTCTTTGCTGGGTGTGCCGGAGTCGCCTCGAAACAGTGCCACTTCAGGAAATCGCCAGGCCAGGGAGGTCTTTGTATGGAGCGTCGTTATCACTGTCGTCTCCATGAAAGCGCGAGGCTGGCGAGCAGACCGCTTGATTACGGAAGCATAGCACCATCCTTGGGTACAATAAGCGCCTTTCCCTCGAATCGTTTGCCAAAATTGGTGAGAGTGTCGTCCACGGCTGACTTCTTTGAAGTAGAGATTACTCATCCGCGTGACATCATAACATCTCTTGCCATGGTGACTCATGTGCTACCGAAGACGAGATGACGGGTCCAAGGTGATTACATCGAAAAGTTAATGTAGTCATAGTCTAGATGGTCATGTATATCAAGCAAAGGTATCTCATCTCTACTTTACTGTTAGATACCCGCTTGTACCTCCGTCTTGTTTCACCCGAGAAGCGCATCATTCCAGCCTATTGGAAGCCATACGAGCAGCAGCAGCGCCGCAGGAAGTTCCTCAAGAGCCGCCAACTTGTTGTAGAATTCGAAAAGTCGATTGAAAATGCAAAAGAAGGCTTTTGAGCCTAAACATAATAAAATAACAAAAGAATATAACTTTTTCTAAAAATGAAGTTTTATCCAAAAAATTTATTTGATATTGAAAAAACCTATATATATTATTCATTCTAGTAGAATGATATCGCGAGAATTTCATATTAATATATTAATAATAAAAATTGATTTCTAGTGTTAGCGGCTAAGATGGCGACTTCGCCTTTTCAATTCACATCCGGAGCATTATGTATATAATGCTGCAACTGCATGAAGTTTGATGGAAAAGAGATATCCCATGTTCATTTCAATTTGGAGAAGCATATATGATCGCCAGACAAGCACGTCGACAGTGTATTCAAGTTTGCAGCTGTCAGAATCTAGTATCATTAAGAAGCGGGTCACTGTGACCCGATCAAGCATTCAGCATTTATCAGTCGCTGGTGTACAAGTATCATACACAAAGTGCCCATCTCAGAGACGAGACGAGAAGTAAAAGTTTCTATTTACTTCTTCTCGACAGTCTTCTTGACTCCCTCAACAAAGGCCTCGACTGCCTCTCCACCACCAAGGGGCATACTACTGCCCTTCAAGTAACCATTGTTTTCGACCTTTACCGAGAGTGCTTCGGCAATGGTGGGCAAACCACCGTCTCTCAATGCCATGGTAAGACTTGTCAAGCTCTGGTGGAATTGAGGGCTCCGTAGGACCTTAACCAACAAGGCCTTCTTCTGACCGATGCTCATGGCTTGCTTGGCAGCCTCCACGGCGGCGGCTGTGGGCTCTGCCGAAGCATCTCCCGAGTCGGCTTGCTGAGAAAGAATGAGGACCTGAGGAGGCAGGTAACTGAGCAGTTCGTCCAGTTGTTCCTCTGTGGCATCTTGTGCGACTGGAACCGTCGTGGGCGGGGTGAGGAGATCCGAGAGGAGGGGATAGAGCTTTCCCTCTCCTCCTTGGCTGGGACCAGCGCCGCCCTGGCCTGGCAGACCGCCTTGTAGGGAGTTGAGGAGGTTTCTCACGGCAGTAGCAGCGTCAACGTTTCCACCGCCAGCACTACAAGGAAGACACGTTAGCCAATGTTCTGGCAGTCAAAGTATCTTGCTGTTGGTATTCGTGGAATTGCCAGCTAGATCCATCAATTTTTCTTTGATGTCTAAAATACATGGTGGCCTCGTGTTGGGCCTTGCACATCTTGAAAGGCCAATCTGGGCTTTTGCGACGCCGGAACGCTGATTTTTTACTAAACAATGACCTCATCACAACGCCGGCAAAAATATGTTGAAAATGCACCTACGCTCGAGCTCCGTCTGAACCGCCTTCTCTGGCACCCTCTCCCTCTTCTCGCACATCGCCGCCAGTGGCATCAGAGCCAGCGCCTCCGGCACCAGCTCCGCCGCGAGGGTCATTCGAGGAGCCCCCTTGGACATCCTCCATAGCATCGTCATCGTCATCATCGTGGCGGTCATCGTTATTGCTGTTCACGACCGAGTTGAGCTCATGTTGGACGTCGACGTCCTCACCCTGCAACAGACCATCGACAATTTGGCCAATCTTGAGGTCTCGGGGGCTGAACCAAGCTGGGTCGCCGTTGCGACCTTGAGGTTTCGATTGCATCCAGAACATGTGGCGTTGTGAAGATGACATGAACTTGAGGACGAAGACACGGCCGTTTGTCTTGGCGGCCGAGTTTGTTTGCTTGTGGGATTCGTGAGGGACGAAGTGGCCATCAGTGGGAACCATGACCAGGTCGAGTTCCGGTTCGTCGATGGGCGAGCTGCGTTGCCGCCAGCAGAAGTGAATTAGATCTGTACATCGGGAATCAGTTGTAAGCCCCCCGCAATCAGCAGCGCCAACTATACGATAACGTACCATCCTCGGAGTATAGGTAGACATAGCCCTGTTCAGGCTTGGCCGAGACCTTGTATGGCTTTGTCGAGGGCTACAAGAAGTAATTAGCCGTGCATCCAAAGAAGATGAGCAGTCAACAAGAGCTACCCACGTCGACATCGCATATGCCGGCCTTGAACGTTATGATCGGCTGAATAGACATGGCGTCGGGATGTGATGAAAGGTGTTGGGAAGCGGTCGAAGTGGTGTCAATGACAAGAATGGTCGTCGGATAGCGACCTCGGATTTGTGGTGACTGGCAGGCGCTGTCGGATTGGAAAGTGATTGTAGTGGTTGGGCCAGATGATGATGAGTTATCAATAAGGTGTCTCATGCAAGGCTACGATGGAGCTTCGTACGTTACGTTTGCCTGCCAGTAACAAGGTAGGGGAGCTGCTGGCTGGCACGACAAGGAAGCGCCTAAGGTAAAGCTGAGGGACGACGAGGCACCACAGCTGGCCAGCCCACTTTGCACCCAGTAACCTAGGAGAGTGGAGCTTGGGCCACTCATCGGCGCGTCGGCGTTCCAATTAAGCAATGACATAAGACGTCTAGCCCAGCCAAACCCAGCCAAAGCCGCGCTGTGGCTTTGTTCCCGTTATCGGCAGACGCTAGTCAAATCACCAGCCACATTTTCTTATCAGCGGGCGCTGCACGGCCACTTTCAATTTTCGGGGCAGGGCTTAAGCCAAACCCACAACATTTTTCCTGTGTGCCATCGGGTAGAGCAAAGAGGAACACCTTGACGATCTCCAGACTCAACCACCATCCCCGACAAATCCTCCCACCCGACAACTAACCACCACAGCAGCCAAGCCCTTCACAATGTCGGCCCCGACCAGCAAGACGTTTGGCAAGTCGACCCGGGAGGTCCCTCACCACTCCGAGAAGGCTCAGAAGTGGTACCCTGCCGACGATGAGACCAAGCCCAGAACTGTAAGTGGCCTCGAACGATGAACGCGAACATGTTTTGCGAGGTCGCACCGGTAGACTGGTCACAAATGGGCACCTATTTCTGCTGCGAATTGCCTGCCTGGAGATTGTGGAGGAAAGAGACAGCAAAGAGTTTGGGAATTTATCAAGTCGAGAGTTATTTTCGAATCGGGCAACATGGGACACAGGCCGCGCGACAGGGCCAATGCGACAACCATTCTCCAGGCGCAATTCGGAAGAGAAGGAAGGCAGATGGGTGTCTATGGATCAAGACCAGCTACCAGCGCGACACAAAACATTGCGATATCCCGACGCAAGCAAAAGCGAACGAATATCTCAACGAAACGAGAGTGATATAGAAGCAGTCGCTAATTCTTTTTCGATCTACAGGTCCGCAAGTCTGTCCGCGCTTGGGCTCCCCGCCAGTCCCTCCAGCCCGGTACCGTCCTGATCCTCCTCGCTGGTCGCTTCCGTGGCAAGCGCGTCGTTCTCCTGAAGACCCTTGACCAGGGTGTCCTCCTGGTCACCGGTCCCTTCAAGATCAACGGTGTTCCCCTGCGCAGAGTCAACTCCCGATACGTCATCGCCACATCCCAAAAGGTCGACGTCAGCGGTCTCGACTCCGCCAAGGTTGACGAGATCTCCAAGAAGGAGTACTTCGTCGGTGACAAGGTCAAGGACAAGGCCGGTGAGGAGGCCTTCTTCAAGCAGGGAGAGAAGCCACAGGTAAGAAAACGACGAAAACCTCGAAATTACGCCATTTTCACGCGGAAAGGATCATGAGGCTGACCAATTACTACAGAAGAAGGAGATCAGCAGCAGCCGAGCTGCTGACCAGAAGGCCATCGACAAGGCCCTCATTGCCTCGATCAAGAAGGTCGACTTCCTGCCCAGCTACCTCGCCTCCTCTTTCAGCCTGCGCAAGGGTGACAAGCCCCACGAGATGAAGTGGTAGAGGAATTTTTTAAAACGACTCTCGAGACTTCTGTTTGCATGGAACAAAAAAAGAACGGAAACTTGGGGGGAGAAAGAAGAGGACTGCTTTGGTACTATTCAAGGGAAGACACGAAACGAACACTTTTCTAGAGGCCGCGGATGATGGATTGTCTGCGGAAACTGGGGCTGGCTTAGCCAATTGCATCTGGACGTTGACGGTCATTCGGTCACATTGATTCTGGCGTCTGTAATGAGGTTCACAAGTCAAGAAAAGAGCATATGACAAATTCCTCACTGGGTTGGGCATTCATTACACATTGCGTTCACGTATTGCTGTTGTGACATTACTATTCTTGGGAAATCGATGACTACTGAACTCTGTTTTCTAGAAACTGTTAACCCTGTGCGCCAGATCAACCCACGACGAGTACGACGCCTCTTTCACTGTACCATATCTTCAACTGCGGATCAAAGCATCATGACTATACATCGTTTATCAGTTATTGCACCCACGAATTCCGATATCAAACGAATAAGTGCCGGGTATCTGGGATGTTAGGATTTGCGACAGACTATTATCACATGGCAAACTATTAATAGTCTTCACCGTTGAGACTCGTAGCATGTTGCTTGTTCATGCTTTTTTTATTTTGATTTTCCTCAATGTACACTTCAATGCTTACATCATGCACTACATAGTTACAACAGACTCCGACGCAATGTCGTCTGGTCCCTATCCGCCAATGTGCCATGCTGTTGCTTTTTCGCCCCTGTCGCTATGCCAAGTGATGCCATGTCACCAAGTCAAACCTCACGCTCTGCCCAACTCTGGATCATACCCTCCAGGGTGGCATCATAGTGCTTCAGCGAGACCTTGCCAGTGCTCTCGTCCAACGACGTGTTGGCCTGCACAAAGACCTTGCGGGGCTGCTTGACCCTCAGGACCTCGCCACGGATCTTCTGGCCCCAGAACTCTGGGTCAACCTCGGTCATGCCCAAGAAGAAGTCGCTGCCTGTCTGCACATCTGCAGTGCTCTTGTAGACGTGCAACTTCTGAAGGTAATCACCGACCGCCTTGCGACCGACCGTGAGGATCTTGGTGCGGTCCAAGTTGATAGTCAGACCCTCGACATTATCGCCTTGGTAGTCAAGCTTGCAAAAGTCATCGCCAGCCTGGAGGAAACACTGAAGGATCGAGAAACGGGCCTGCGAGTGAGGCTGTCCCCACTTGCGGCTCTTGGGATCCCACATTTCCAAAGATGCCAGACCAGCGCGTGCCATGGAAAGGTAGGAAGCGTAGAGTAGGTCGCCAGCAATGCTGTCCATGTTCTCTGTACCATCGCCATAGCCAAAGATCTTGAGGGTAGGGAAATCGCAGGAGAGGAACATGGCCACGAGTTCAGCTCTGCATTCCTCGTAAGCACCAGCGACACTACCAAAGACGGAACCCCATGTCTGGCCGGGCTTGTACCACGTAGTGACAGGCTTGTTCGTGATGGGAGAAACTGGCGGGTTTGCCTTGTCAAAGTTGTACTCGCCAGGAGATGTCTCTTGAAGCAGTTTGCCGCAGCCGTGTCCTGTCAACTCATGAAGACCGACCTGGACTTCGAATGCGTCGTCACGGTACTTGCGGTAGATATCCAGGTCCTTCTCAGCGATGAAAGGAATCTTCTCATTGGGTGCCTTTGCGCTCAAGACGTTGCCAAGGGAAACATTCTTGAATCCCTCAGTCTGTCGAATATCGTCATAGTTGGGGATGTTGATGCCAGCAGGGATACCCGAGCCAGCGAATGTGAGAACCTCGAGGGAAGTAAAGTCAGGTGCAAGGAACTTGTCCTTTTCGAACTCCTTGCTCCAGGGCAGCTTGGGAATCAGATCAGGAGCTGCCTTGACGAGAGCGCCAAATGCCTTGGTCCTCTCCTGGTTGACGACAGCCGCGAAGCCTTCCCACTCTCCTCTGACACCGGCGGGATCTCTGTAGGTCTCAATGAAACCAATGTTAGACTCGACTGCTGGGCCCTTGTCTCTGATCCAGAATCGTTGAGAATCCTTGAAGGCAAGTAGCGAACCATCCTTGAAAGACTTGGCGTATGCGTTGTACATGTTCTTCTGTGTCTCATTGTCACCGTTCTCTGCAGCCTTCTTGATGTTTTCAGTGATGGCTGCCATTTCCTTGGAGTAGTCCCCATATACGAGGTTGATGGTCTTGCCAGCAAGGGGTCCATCTTCAACCTTGAAAGACGCATCCTTGCCAATATCACCGCCCTCGCTGGGCACCGAAGTGTCGGCCGATGCAATCTTGATATCATAGCTACCTGAGCTAGATTTGGCAAGTCTGGTGTTTTCCGGTAAGAGACCCTTCTTCTCCATCCAAGCAGAAACAGCGTCGATTTCAGTCTTGGTAATGCTGGACGAGTCGGGATAGTAGGTGGTCATGTGACCTTCCTCGGGATAACCAAGGTGCATCAGGGGAGGGCGGTCATGAGAGAAGAGGGCACCATTCGTTGCCTTGTAGAACTTTTCCGCCGTGGCGTCAGTAGCTGCGAGGGCCGCAATGGCAGACTCTGAGCTTCTGGGGATAAACTTGGCATCGCCAAAGCTCTTGTAGTTGCCATTGTTGCCTAGGAACTGGCCAGCATACTGCAGGAAGTAGTCCAGATCCTCATCTGAGATGCTTGCCTTGGACTGCAGAGCCTTCCAATCGCCGCCAGAGCTCTTGTGGAGAGCGAGGATGAAGTCATATATGGCTTCAGACTCTGGAGAGATCTGGCGAAGGACGATGCGGGTACCAGCAAAGGCAGCTCTGAGAGCACCATTGTGTCAGTTATTTTTTGCTACAGCTATGATTTGCATGAGAAAGGCGGGGAACTACACACTTGCTAATGAAATGGGCATATCTCTTTTGCTGGTCGGTCAAGGCATCGAAATGCTTTTCGATTTCCAATCTTACAATGGTGGGCGGGGAGTCGGCCAGGTAGTGCTTGAGATCGGCGGCGTCCATGTTTGCGAGCGATGCACAGAACCGGAGCGATGTAATAGGCTTATCAGAAATAGCGGTGGTGGCAGTCTGCAAGTTACACAAGGGTACAATGGAGCTGCGGATTTTGTATCTCGAGAAAGTCTGGAGTCGTCTCAGGCCGCCTCGAGACAAGGTCGACGAGAAGCTCTTCATTGAGGATTGCATGTGAGGGGCAACAGACCAGCCAAAACGGAACCACTCAATTCGCAGCAACCAACCGCGGCGCCCACTCAATAATGCTTGTTGGCTGCAGTTGCAGTGCCTCACCTGGGCAGATCTGCCTGCCTGCTGCTTTGCCCGTCGCTTGCCGCTGACCGTCGTCCGTCACCACCTGACTGAACCGACTTGACCTGTTGGGACCTTCCTAACGCGGGCTGGTAAATGCAAAATTTGATCAATTAATGTCCACTTGAACTTTGAATACAATATACAATCCCCGAAACCCAAATACCAAAAGAAGAAAGAGCTGAAGGACAAGGAGAATGAAAGGCCGATGTACTCCGTTGCACTGCGAAATTGCATGCACACTTTTCCCAACAGCTGTGTGACAGTGGCCACATTGGAAGAACAATTGAGCCACAACAGCCGCAAGCCAGCAGCCACACACCGAGTCACGGCATGGGGGTCAAAATCCGGGGTACATACAGCCATTAACGAAGAGTGCTCATGTGATGAGTCTGTCTCTACAGCTTGAGAAATACGTGGTATAGAAATGAACATCGGAAAAGGCAGATTGGTCAATACAGCAAATTAAAGATCTGGGAAGCACTACTAGTACGGCAATAAGGCCCTTTAACGCTTTCCTAGAATGAGCCAAATTGATCTGGTCGTATTTGCAGGGTCCAATCCACGTGGCATTCGTTTTCAGATCTAGTACAGATTATTGAAGAGCTTGTCCTGCCTGCATCGCACATTGGTAGATCTTGCGACCATGCACCTGTCTCGCATAAGCCTGGCAAGCTTCGATAGTTCTTTGCTGCGAAGAACTACATTGAGGACAGGCAAGGCAGGAAGAAATAATGCCCAAAAAAGAATAGAGATGTATCCGATTAAAAGATCCTTAAGAAAAACAATTGTTGTTTATTCATTACTTTCATGGTTCGTTAGTCTTAAGAGGCTTGAGCATGGTGAGGCTCTCAGATGGGATGGGATAGAGTATTTAGGACGATGTTTCTAGACTCTTGGGGTCCTCCGCCAGTACAATAGAAGTATTCAATATGACATTGTATTGAATAAACAACTCTTATCTACAGTGTCCCCATTTGAAAACAACTGCATCATTCTACAACGTCATGGAGTTGTGTGGATCCGTTTCTCACCGGAATCCCAGCGCAATGCTGTCAGACAATCAAATTGTCAGAGGAGCTCCTCCCCGCGCCAGGCTTTTAATATTGCCCTGCTCCCCGCATTCGTGCACGTACGCAGACATGATCAAATACGTGATCTTCGGCCATTGCAGATGAGAATCGCGACCATCTAGACCATGCAAAAGCGGGATCTAGTTGACTGAAGACGCGGCGCATCGTAAATCAGTACGTCGAGGTACATTCCTTTGGCCATTGTGCTAGTTGGGGCTGAATCAACAACTTTGGGTAAAAACTCGGCGATTTTTACTGTTCTTGGAGAGTATAAGCGGCGACACCAGCCTAACTGGTGTCGATACCTATTCAAGATATTTCGGCGTCCCGATGCGTATGCCTAAACTTGCATTGGTTTGGCCACCGATCATCTATAACGCACTCTTGGTAAACCCCAAGTACCGTAAAGTACACAGCGAGCATATCTACATGGAGATGAGAATTCAACACCGAGTGGTGCAGAGTTGTGTTGAAAACCACAAGCCGCCTAAGTATTAGCCCTAGGTCACGAAAAGAAATGACCCAGAGTCTTATGTAATATGAAAGTGATGCGCAGGAAAACCCCACGAATTGCCACACAACTCCAGAAAAGAAAGAAATGCGGCTTTTGTTTCCCCAGGTTCCAGACTCCAGATGCTGATTGCCAATCACTAGGTGCGCGACTGCACGAGTACAAACATAGCAGTTCATACGTAAAGGCCGACTTTACATTTCACCACTCACCGGTTCGTCCGCATCAGACATGAAACAGCCTTACGAGATGCATAACCTATAATTACTTGGGAACCCTCGTTCAGCTCACTACTTAACATACGTCCGTGACAACCGGTTCCAAATGCCGTAAAAGTTCGCGCGTCAATAAATGCAAAAACCTAGGCCGGATGCAGAGACCAGGCAGGACTGGCAGGACTGGAACCTGGGCTTGCTGGAACCTGTCAACCATAACAACTGCATATTATTACCAGTTTCAACGCCGCCGGGGATCCGCTCTGGGAGACCGGAATGTCCTTCCGAACCGTGCCGACAGCAGCTATTTAGGTCGGTACGGCAAATCAAAATTCAGTATGCTCTCGTGACCATTTTGCGGTGAAAAAGCACCCGCTATCCGACATGACATTTTCTTACTGTTTTTCTTTTCTCTTTTGTTCTTGTTTTCTTCCCATTCTTGATCGGTGGAACGGAGCACACTCCGGCAAAATTGCAGATGTCAGATGTACTAGATCATGTTGTGCTGCATAATTGTCCACGTAGCGAATTGGCCCACGTAGCCAAGTATCATCACGAGAATAAGCAGTGTGCATATATAATAAGTGACAGCGTAGAATTTAAATGAATTAGATTAGTGCCTTTCACCCGGAGTAGGGACAGAAGAGGAGAATGTAACAAGGTAACAGGCGCACTTGAGCGGGTGCCAGGTTTGGGGGTCACTTTCAACCCGATCACGCCTACAACGATTAAAAAAAATAGTCGGCCATCCGCAAATCCCACAGCTGGGTTTCGTCATTACGTGCAGTCCCCTGTTAACATGGATTGACACGATGTACTCAATTGTACCTGCAGCTAAAACAAAACTTCATCATATGCTGGCCTCCTATGCCCAGACGAAACATTGCATTCGTGTATGGCACAGTAACCATCCATACAATCAACAGCAGTGTTCGCATCTGCTGCATCAGAGGTCGAGCAGAGAAAAAAGTGATTTTTGTTTTCGTGCCATATCAACCCGTCAAGTGTTGATACAGAAAATACAGTATTCTGCTTCCCCAGTCTCCGCCAACCAACTCAAATTAATCCCCTATTCGTTGCTCATCCCTCTTTCGCCCAGGCCGAAATGCTGCAGCACATCAGAAACAGCGAGCGAGGGAAAAAAAAAAAATCCAACCCAGAAAAAATCCACACACCACGTTCTTGATGCTCCACAACTCTACCAACCAAATGGATTCGCTCGAGTCCGGGACGAAGTCGCTCGCTCAAATCTGCGGATCCGTTCAGCGGAACTCCTCGTAGCGTCTGGTGACCCCCACGCTTTTTCTCTCAATTTCATTCTACAAGTCACGAGTGTCGACTGCTAAATTGCTAGCAATTGGCCTTTTTGTTTCTTTCCCAACGAAGGCATGCTTCGTACAAGGACCCCATAGAACATGAACAGCTGTTGAATCATACACCATACTTGGCATCTGGAGAAACTATTCCTTCTTAATCATCTCGCCGAATTCCCGAGACAAGAACGAGGCATAAGGCAGGCTGACGATGTGAGAGAGAAGAGCAGCAGCAGTAGTACGTATGACGAAGTCCGAGTCGGCTACATCCCACTTCCCCATAAACTAGTCCAAGCGGGCAGCTCCAAGATTGCCTGCTGGAGACGTGCAGTCACGGACGGTCCACCCATTCTGACGGTCCACGATCCACAAGCTTCGAAACCGTCTGCCGCTGTCCTTCCATGAATGTTCTTCTCCTCCCGCCCCCCGAATCACTAGTTTTGGGTCGATTGCCCGTGAGTATGCTGGCAAGTCCCTCTTTGGGTCCCTCATGGCTGTTACTTGCAACGTTGCTCTATGCCACGTATTGTGCTCACCCAAAGGACAACGGCTGTCAAGTGACAGGCCAGTTGGAAGTAAAGGAAAAAAGTTCCGGCAATAGCAATCAACGTCGTGTTACAAAGAAGAAGAAAAAAGGGCAAAATAAGCCCAAAAGCATTCTGCTAGTGCGGCTGTGCCTTCGCTAAGGCGTGCATGCATCTCTTCTGCAGGCAATAATAGCCCGCGCCTCTCTGTCTCTGGGCCTCTTTGGTTCTCGAGGCGCGCCTCCGGTAGAGGACTGGACTTTGTTGGGCTCGCTGGCTCAATCGACTCCATCCTTTCAGTAGGTTTGGTTAGGTCTCCCTCCCACTCTGGGCCGGACAAGGTACCGACAAGTACATTACATACCTGGACAGGATGCCTCCTCCTCCGCCCTCGAGTCCTCCTGGGTTCCAGCGTTCGTGATCCTTGTGGATCGAAACCGTCGGAAGACAAATAATGCCCCATGATTGGCTCCGACACCCCTGAGACTTGCCCTCTTTGACATTTGAGGGATGAGATCGGACCTCTCTACTCTACACTAGGCGCAAAGTTCAACCCGCGGGAGAGCTGGAAAACGAAGCCAGAGCGACCACCAGCCCAACCCAACTCAGCCAGCCCATGACTACTATGGTATGTACGTACATACCCAGGCACCTGGAAAATGCTGGAAAAATACATTGCCTGCCTACCTAGTTAGGGGGCATCATTGCTTCTTTTCATTAGTTGGCTCCGTCCTTGGTTGAACCTGGGCCGGGCACTTTGACACTCTATTCAAGTCAGCAACCCAAATTTTTTACCTCATTGATCCCGGACCCGTTCCCCATCCCCCCCGTTCCATTCTATGCGTGTGAGGCTCTGACATCAGCCATAAAACCGACCCGGGCCGCGCCCCCCAACTTTCCAAGCTTTGTGTATTCGAGTTGACGTTTACTTTTTCTTACAATTACCCAAACATCTTCTACCATTGCCTTATTCTTGCATTGTGATTCTGCCGCTTCTCTTAGCTGTGTTACAGGTCCCCAAAAAGTATACTTTTCATCCTTGAGTAGACCACGTCGGAAAAGAAAAAATTCCTTTTTATGATCGGCGACAGTTTGCGATCACTAGTGATTCACAAGTAGTCATCGCCCGCGTCACTTGGCTTTATTGTCCACTTGCACTTACACCTTATTCATCCGGAAGCGACGACACCAACACTCCCGCATATTTATTTATATTAAGTCTCCGCCCCTTGGCACACAAAGAAAGCCAAGATGCTTTCATACGACAGTCCAATTTCTCTACCCAAGACAAACTCTGCCAAAATGGGCAGTGCAAATGCAGCAGATCTCGGTCCCAACCCGAAACCCATTACTACTGCCACTATGACGCATGCACCACACATCTCGAATACCGCTGCCCAGAAGAACAATGCTGCCACACAACACCACCACATTTGGCTAGTTACGGGCCCAGCCGGCTGCGGAAAGAGCACAGTCGCCGCATACTTGTCGGAAGCCCTTGGATTTCCCTACTTGGAGGGTGACGAGGTATGAATTACCTGCTACAAGCCCGTGGGTCGAGGGAAAAGAATTGACCAGCTAATACATGCTTACAGTTCCACCCAAAAGCCAATATCGACAAGATGGCTAGTGGTCAGCCGCTGACGGACGCGGATAGATGGGATTGGTTGACGATACTCCGCGAGGCATCCCTCAAGAAGCTGGCCGAAGGAGCGGATGGTGTCGTGCTTACTTGCTCTGCCCTGAAGCGCAAGTACCGCGATGTCATTAGAGTGGCCCCTTACTACTCGCACGACGTTATCCTACACTTTGTCTACCTCCACGCTCCAGAGGAAGTGCTTATCCAGCGAGTGGGCGCCCGCAAGGGTCACTACATGGGCGCAAGCATGGTACACAGCCAGTTCTCTATTCTCGAGCCGCCCACTGCTGAGGAGACCGACGTCATCAGCATCGACGTGAGCAGCACCATGGAAGAGGTGCAACGGGAAGCATTGGACAGGGTCCTGCAACAGATGGATGAGGACGCCCAGTCTTAGTCTGGGGTCAGAATCGCGGAATGGGTCTTGGCATAGAGCTAGACTGAATTCGCGATGAGACGCCTCATTCCCTATAGCCATCTGCTTACTTGCAGCTTGGTTTAGGTGCATGGTCTCCTCAGTATACCCTCCAAGTATGGTCCTCGATATGCATGATTTTCTTGTTTTGGGAGTTCGGGGTGTCCACAGGACACAAAATGGGCGGGATTCTTTTATTTTGCGCATCACAGCACATGGCAACGAGACAACGCACTTTTTCTCGTGTCAAGACATTTTGTTTTTTGGGCGTTCATTTATCAGGGACAGCATTTGGAAACTCTAGAATTGACAACGTGGTCATTTTCTGTGTACGAAGACTCAGACTTGGTAGCTAGTTGCTTTGACCTCTGTTTTTCATATCGAAGTTGGAGAACCGAGTGCACCTCGACTGGCAATACTTATTAGAGATACGTCATGAAAATAAGACTTACTTTTCTGACTGCATATAACTGAAATCACGCCTTTGCCAACGTGACTTGAGCCGGACCTTGAATATTTCCTTGTTCTTTTCCCCCTCGGACCAAGTAGCAATTTGACTTGATCCGATTCGTTACCTTGAACATTATATTCCCAATCGAGCCTCTTGCAGCTATTCTGAGTATGGAACTAGACCACGTGTGGGAATCTCGGGGCCATAAGCGTTGGTGTATAGCGGGCGCTTTTGCCTCGTTCCTATTCGACAGTTGAAACCGGTGTGCTGGATTGGGAAATGGGGAAAATGCGGTCCCCACAACCAGACCCCCGGGGCTGGGCTTATACCGAAACAGCGCTCGAGAAGGTCCAGAACGCCGATTTTGAATGCGTGGTGGTCCAAATTTCCATGTCTATGATCTGTGTTGGATTATAACTCCTGCTGCGAATGGAGTCTGCAACGTTGCAATACAGCAAGTTATTCAGTACATTCAAGATTTCATGGCTTTTTGCGGTGGACTGCATTGCTTCGTACTCAAGGTGTTCATTATCAGAATACAACCACAAAGCAGGATCATGGTGTCATTGTCAAAGCACCCGCAACACGAAATTATCGCTGGAATTCATCCACATGGTTCAAATTGTTCTCGCCAACATAACGATATATACAGCATGGTTTCCAAATTTCACGCTCGCCCTCCACTTTCCCGGTTCCCATCGGAAATGCATACTTCTGCATGCGCATATCCAGGGATTTCCCCATTTGCATCCTCGACTATGTACCCTCACACGCCACCTATACTCATCGCCGGCATCTAGAACGCCCGTTGACCCTCTTCCTTGCATACATTCATGCGAAGCATGTGTCAACGAGTATGGTCTAGTTCAGACAAAGATAGCGACTTGACATGGCACTGTTTGAAGCAAGTAGTATTCAACATCTACCGCATATGCATGACCATGACATCAGGCTCCTCCACAATCTGCTTGACGACCTCGGCCGCCCTGGCCATGGTCGCGCCGTCGACGACGCGGTGGTCGGCGCTCCAGCTAAAGTTGCAGGCCTGCTTCTTGACCACCCGGTCCTCGTCGTCAAAGGCCGGCACCGTCCGGATCCTGCCAATGCCGAGGATGGCGACTTCTTTTTCCACAATCACGGGAGACAGATAGGTGCCGCCGATGTTGCCAATATTGGAGACGGTAATGGTGCCTCCGCTCAGATCTTGAGGGGACAGCTTGCCAGCCGTCGCCGCTGTTTGCAGACGTGTTAGCTCCGAGGCAATTGACAGAATATTCCTTGATGCCACGTTCTTGATCACTGGAACGATGAGGCCGGACGGTGTGTCCATGGCAATTCCAATATTGTGTTGGCTCCGGTGAACCAGACTTGGCTTCTGCGTATTGGCGTCAATATCTACCCTGGCATTCAGGACTGGATATTGGTATAGCGCCAACGAGACTGCTTTGATGATGAAGGGCAGGTAGGAAAGCTTGGAGATATCGCCCTGAGGAGCGCTCTTCAGGACCTTGTTGAGTCTTGTTCGCAGTAAATGTATTTGCGAAAAGTCAATCTCGTCAGTGTATAGGAAGTGTGGAATATTGAGAGAACGGGTCATGGCCTTGAACATTTGGGCCTGGATATTGGTGAGTTGCACAGTGGTCTCAGTCTGTACTGCTGAATCCATGGGCGGTTGTAGAGGAATTGAAGCTGCACCACCAGACTTGCGAGACTCGACAAATCTGTGTATGTCCTCTTTGAGCACACGTCCGTCCTTCCCGGTGCCCTCAATGTCGGTAATGTCCACATCAAATTCCTTGGACAGATGCCGTACGGCGGGTGTGGCCAGTGAGGCGAATCTGCCAGTCGATTTCTTTGGTTTAACACTCTGCTGCTCTACTGGAGCTTTCTCTTCCGCCTGGGTAGTCTCTGTAGTCTTCCCCGGCGGAGGCTTGCTCAAGCTTTCCTTATTCAAAGCATCTCCGGACCCGCCCTGCCCTGATGATGGCTCAGGTGCGGTCAATGCCTCTAAATCTTCCTTCTTGGCATCTCCTTGTATATCAATGTCCACAAATGGCTTGCCAACCTTGGCCATATCGCCTGCATCATAGTGTAGCTTCTTGACGACGCCCGCGAATCGACTCGTAATCTCCACTGATGCCTTGTCGCTTTGTACTTCGCATAGTGGCGAGAACTCTTCGACCCGAGCTTCGGGCTCGACAAACCATTGTATGATTTCGCACTCGACAATACCTGGCGGAGTCGGACCAATGTAAGTGACATGTCATTGTGATCGTGGTAATTGGAGCGCGGGAACCTACCTTCACCTATATCTGCCAGCAGGACTGGTTTCACCACCTGCAACTTCTGGCTTGTATGGAATCCATACCTCGATACAGGAAATGCGCTTTGTGATCCATTGGTCAAGACTCGAGACAAGTTCTGTGGTCGACCCCATTGAGAACGGACGACGCGGGAGCTTCGCTGGAGAAACATTGTATATATAACAAAAGATCTATACGATTGATTGGAAACTGGAAATGATAGCTTCTTCTTCTTTTCTCTACTGCACGTTCATATCATCATTGACGGAAAGAGAGACTGGCAACAATCAGGAAAAGAAGGAAACGAATTGACAGTCTGCGCTCGGCACAAGGAATGTTTGCCCGCGGTGAGATTTGTCGCGGCCACCTGATCAATAACAGGACGAGGGACAGTCAGTGCATCCAGCAACAACAGCATGGACGGCCGGCCTATTCACCCCGCCATAACCGCTAGTAGCCGAGTCTGGGGAAGGCCGCTGACAACCGCTGGTTCGGGGTAAGAAGCACCCCTGGGCCGCTATTATAGCGCTCTGGAGATTGTGCCGATAAGGAGCAGTGCTCGATAACGATTAGCTAGCGGGTCCCGGAGCAAGCTGCTGGTCAATTGAGTTGGAGCTTCACTGGGAACGCGTTATAATGGGCCCCGAAATTTTTTGGAGAACACGGCCGCCATTAACGGACCGAAGAGCTCGTGAACGACAAGCCGATACCAGCTTGGCCCGAATGCGCCTCCTCCACTGATCTCTTCATATACGACTTTTCTTGACTATCTGAACGGTCTCGAGCTTCCATCATGTCATTCTCCAAAAGGCCGCAGCTTCTATGCCTGCTGTGCCAATGGCGCACCTTCAGCACCTCGTACAGGCGCTTTGCCAAGGAAGCTGAGAAAGCTGCCTCGAAACCGTCCATCACCGACCCGGCTTCTTCTCCCTCGGCGCCGCAAAAGTTCATACCGCCTTCGCCCTTGGAGAACGCACCTCGAGGATATGGAAAGCGAGTGGAGGAGTTCACACCCGTGCCGCTGCCTCGGCCGATAGGCATGCCGCATCCCCCCGAGCCGGGTCAGAATACCGGTCTCGACAACAGATCTATAAGGCAGAGAAGAGATGATTTTGTCAATTGGGATAAGCACTTGGTCCGACGTGAACAGCTGTATGTTTTGCCCTTCCTATACATAATAGATGATTAGACCAGCGACTGACGTGTCATGATTGACAATAGTAAAACGCAATTCCGGAAACCGTACTTTCGCGACTGGACCAATCTCGAACACCACAAAGGCAAGACCTTTGTCAGCCCGCCCCGACCCTTCAAGGGCGAACTCTCGCTGTGGTTCCCAAACCTGTTCGGTACGACTCTTTCCAAGACGGACTGGGGTCCCCACGACACGACGCCCATCATGGCGGGCAAGGTGACCGTGGTCAGCGTCTTTAGCGGGCAGTGGGCCGAAGGCCAGGCGAAGAGCTTCGTCTCCCCCGAGGCCAACCCGGAGCTGCAGGCCGCGCTCAGGGAGCACAAGGACAAGGCGCAGCACGTGCGCATCAACATTGAGGAGGACGGGCTCAAGGCGTTCCTCATCAAGCTCTTCACGAGCTCCATCCGCAAGACCGTGCCCGAGGAGGACTGGAACAAGTACTTTGTGGTGCGCAAGGGCGTCTCGGACGAGGTCAAGGAGGCCATCGGCATGCTCAACAGCAAGGTTGGCTACGTCTACCTCTTGGACGGCGAGTGTCGGTTGCGATGGGCGGGCAGTGGCTATTCCGAGAGTCATGAGCGCGTCGGCTTGGTCACGGGTCTGCTGAGGCTACTGGATGAGAAGGGGGTCAAGAAGGCCAAACTTCCCGGTTCCGCTGCCGCAGCAAAGGCTTGAAGTAGTTTTGCACGTTATGTATAATACGTGTATAATACGTGTATAATGAAATGTACCATATTAATTGATACCCAACTTTTCATTTCAATCTCTAAGGATTCATCTTTGTGACTGCCTTAAATAAGACACGATTTCACGCTATATTGCCTTTCAATATAGACCGCCACGGAGCGAGACTTCGATTGCCATTATAAGTCCAAGGGTTTTGTCGTGTTCGATCTCGAGATGTATTCCTGGTCCTCCTTTGTGTCGTGACTGTATAGCTCGCTAAGCTTTTTGACCAAACTCGAAGGCTGCCTGCTAAGATGAAGCAGTTAATGCGGGTATTGAGGAGGTTTCCCATTATCTCTGATCCAGAATTTCGACCCTTTGTTACCGTGAAACTAACTGTTCCGTAGCATGATTATAACCTGTCTTGAATTCTCCACGTGCCTGTCAAAGGAGCAGACGCCCGAACTCCAGGGTATCTGTCGAAAAAGATTAAGTTATCGACTGGCATGTTGAATCGCCCTAACGCTATCATCGGGCTGGTCAAATTTTTCGACCAAGTCCCAATGTGACAAACCACTTGTGTTCTCTGCATACGATGTAAACAGACGGATGCTCATCAAATAGTCAAGCACAAGCAACGCTTCAATTACATACTTAGATCGACTATGACAGGTTGGATCCTTCGTATGATTGAGGCCTGATCGCAGTAAGTTATGTAAGATCGAAAACAGCTCGAGCTCAACAAATCTGATTTCCATTTCTCTACCTAGATGTGCCACTGTAAGGGTTACCCGAGATGCGGGACGTTGGTAGTCCATGAAGTGACAAAAGCCTGAGGGGGGAGGAATAGCATACATCGTACCATCGCTACAATCAGAATTACCCTGGCGATTGCATAAAATGTTGTCAAACCGATGAACGGGATGTAAACGGCCCAGTCGCTGTCCAACCGACTGTATTTTTCCTGTAGGCCGGTCAAAGCCAATATATAAAGGTACAACAGAAGTAATACAAGCATCGAGACCATAGACGAGATTCTCCACAGCCACTGATCAATTGATGTTGGAAAACTTGCATTCCACGCGGCCACGTGGACTGCTCCGAAGGGTAATGCAAGTGCTCCTGCAAACGATATGGAGGCTAATGCGTCTACCATGAAATCATCATCGAAATCTGCACTTATCGTCAGCTGTGATAGAAGCTCCCTGCGAAAGTGCTGGCTTTGTGCAATGAAATGGTCGGTTTCATCGCGTAGAAGCTTTGCTAATTCGAGGCTATGATCTCGTTCTTCATCTTTTTCGGTCTCTTTCAGCTGATCGAAGCTGGTGAATTCCAAAGCTTCAAATTGAGATCGCAGCGAGCGACAGGTTTCAGGATCTTCTGGGATGCTGAAGGAGACTCTGGTACCAATGTTGACTCCTTTAGGCTTGCTGAAATAAAGACCGTAGGTTGCCAAGGCGAGCATGGCAAAACCTGCTACACCAACTTCAAGTTGTGCTATGGGTAGGTGGCGAGCTAGCCTCGTGACTATATCGACCAAGAACCACACCATCTGCCAAATTGCAAGGATTTTGGCGAAGGCCCCGGCCTTGGAATGGTCAAGTATCTCTTGTTTGCTTATGGGTGGTTCCTGAGGCAACAGCTCACAACGTACTGCGAGAGCAAGGGCCCTTCGACTCAGTACTGTCTCCTTGCAGTCGCAAGGAGCCTCCGGAGTGTCGTTATGAGCAGCAAATGGGCCGAGACAACATAGACGAAAACCGCCCATGTTGACATAGTAGCCATGCGTTCTGGTCCACTTGGATAAACTGCGTTCGCGTCAGTTATTACCGAGAGAATTATTGCTTTCCGATGGTTTGCCTTTTTCGCAGAAATGAATCAAACGTACACATCGTCATTGACTTTTCCGATCTTCTTCAGTTTCCGCCTTACTCCTCCACTCCAGTACCGTTCCATCATTGCCCTCTGCGCAATCATTTCTGGAGCAAAGAGGGCGATAGCAGCAATGCTCAACGGTACCAGCACAGCTCTTATATCGCGACAAATGCGATTTGGTAACCATCGTCTTTTGCATAACTTGCACTCGCATAGTTTGGTCGAAGTAGCTTCTGTATCGGCGATGATGTCCAGGTGCAGCGCCGTATAAATGGATGCGACCAAGGTCAAGACGCAAGGCCACACGATGCCCAGCGTAGATCGTAATGGTGGCGACCCGACATAGTTGACGCGATGATCGGGAAATGTGCATTCGGGGGTGAAAGTCTCTATCATCGTACGTGGTCGACTATACGAAGTCCGATTCGAACGCGACTTTAAAGCAAAAATTCAATGCTGACATTCCAAATCGGCCGGATAACAAGTACCGCAAGGCTCGATATTTCTCAACGACGGGCAGCAACGCCATTTTATGCGAGCCAGAGCAAAAGCCAGGCAAATGTCGCCCGGTTCAGCTGAAGCAGATGCCAGGGTGTATTTGCCGTACCCTGGCCGCAGCAGAGCCAACCAGCAGAGAGCTCAAGCGCCGTAGTCAGCCACCCACACCAAATTCTTCAGCCAATGATGGACATGTATCTCGTAGCCATAGTTGTGAGTGCTTACTTTCGAATCTTGACGTTGCATGGGGGACTTGTCTTCTCATCATTCGCTGCTTTGGCCCCCTGCTCCCAAGCACAAGGCTGCGTGATGCACTGAGTCGTTGGATTGTCTTCTTTGTCTGAAATAAAGACGTTCATCACGGATTTGCGAAGTACAAGGATTGATCTTCGAATATTATTTTCTTGCAAGCTTCAATGTTCACATCCCAATCCGAGTTCTGTTTGGTCAAAAACACCCCAAAGGCCTTCGGACTCGCTGGACTATTAAGACCCAAATATGCAATGCGCTTTGGGATATCAGCACAGCCGCAACGCCTGGGCACAGCCTCATTCCACACACTTACATGAACCAGGATGCCTCCAATTTTGTGCGACCAATAGATGCCTTCAACAAACTAAGGGCTTGCTATTGTAAACATCATATAGAATCACAAGGAGTTGATACTGATTGCTGCCACTTTTCATTCTTTTGATCATTGATACATTCGGCCATTCGAGATCCATAATCCATTCCGACTCTACCTCCCGAGCGCATAGCATCGAGCACAGACCTTTGAGAGGCACAAAAGGCCACAAAGTCAACCAACAAAAGTCCCATGGTCATCCACAGTGATAGGTTATTCGTGATTTATCTTTCACCGCGCACTTGACGATGATTCGGGGAGAGACGTGTAATTCTGAAGGACTTAAGTCAAGTGTCTAAACGTCTCAGGGGAACCGCCTTAGATGTTGGCATGCCGCTCCAAACTCAGCAACCAGATCAACACAGAGCATACATTGTCACAGTGGAAGAGGAAAAACTTCTTATAATCGATATATGTTTTGAAAGACAACGCGATGGTCAATGGATTAGACGAGAAGGCAAGTATCGAGATAGCCTATGATAGGGAACACGTAACCCTTCTAGATGTAGTTTGTACAGTATTGTTGTTGAACTCGGTTACAACTGATTGGACGAGATATTTAGACTGTCCAAGGAAATCCTTGGATGTTCTTGGACAACCTCTCTTTAGTATTGAAGCCACCATTGGGGGCTATTACTTTATCTAGACTTCAACTCAATTGGCTTCAAGGGTATTGGAGAATTCCTTGCTATGAGTACTTGGGCCAACAATGCTCTCTATGATTGTTTCCAATTTAACATTAGCGTACCTGCTTAGAATGACCAATGCCGTGACCAAGTCCATTTGCGATCAAGTGAGCTTTGGTGGTCAGTTCTTCTTCATGACAGCACTTGAGAAGAGTTGAAATCATATTCCTTCATTTTGTTCACAACCTGCGACGTGCCTTCCAGTAATCGGATAAACCGCTCATCCCGTCAGCGAGTCTTCTGCGTAATCCGACGGTCTTGAAAATCGCCCGAAAACATCATCAAGACTCAAAGCTTTTCAATCTGACCTTTCTCTCTCCTGCGCCTTTCCCGCCCACACCGCGGTTGTTATGGAATCAACCTTTCTTGTGAACAAATAAAGTAAGTCTTTTTAACGATCTATCAGCAGGCACGTAAATCGACAATATTCTGCAGACAATCTCATCTCAAGTCATTCCATTGACTCCCTGACCTCAATACTCTCCGCGCTTGCCGTTTGCATTCGAGGCATTTAATTTCTTTTCTCGTTGAACACGCTTCTTACTTCTACCTCTTTCCTCTCGCTACTTGCCTACTCATCTCACACCACTTATTTTCCACACTCTAGTCAAGCATGCTTTGAGCCCACCATACCATAGCAACCGTCAGACTGCGGCTGCATACTCCAGAACGATCTCCATCTTTGGGTGCAATTACGAAAATTATCAGACGTATCACCACACAGAAATCAGACCAGGTCCATTCAAGGCGACTAATCGAGTCGACTGGAGAAGGTTTGACTTGTGCCTCGAGATCCTTTCTATATCTAATGAGCACTGACATTTTGTACCTTCTGTAGTCATGTCCAACCTGATCGGAGAGGTAGAGGACATAGATGTCGTGTCGCGGTGTGCAACGGCAAACCCATTGGTCATTACCACGATCGCCGAAATGGCATCCAAGATTTGCCTAGACTGGAAGATATACAAGGCCAAGGAATACGACGGTGACAACAGAAACCGTTGCATCATCAAAAACAACGGCGTATTTCGATTCAAGTGCTTTGAGGTGGAAATCGAGGACGAGAATGCTGTAGCACTGGTCAAAGAATTATCGGTATGCTATCAGTCCCTCAGACAACGATTTACGACGATTAACACCTTTGACAGACTCTCGACCCGAAGAATAAAGTCCTCGAACCTGACCTCGTCCAGAAGATCCATGAAGTCCTTTGTCAAGATGCCGAGGAATACGATGAAGATGTCGATCAGGACGACAGACTCAGAGTGGGATATCAATTGAACCATCTAGCCTTGGAATTCTTTCTCCTCGCCTGCCATCACAACATCAAATCTGATTCTGATGATGAAGAGTTAATCAAGATCGAGGTTCAGAAGGCTCTGGAAATGGCAAAAATTCATGAAGGAGCCGTGCTCTCTCTCAAGGCTCGCATGCTACACAAACATGCTGAAATCGACGACAATGATCCAAGAATCGATCAGGACG
The DNA here is from genome assembly GCA_011058875.1 of Neopestalotiopsis sp. 37M. Lineage (NCBI taxonomy): Eukaryota > Fungi > Ascomycota > Sordariomycetes > Amphisphaeriales > Sporocadaceae > Neopestalotiopsis > Neopestalotiopsis sp. 37M. The sequence goes on along the minus strand of SWKT01000038.1, from coordinate 249,197 downwards.
ATTTCTTCAAATTCGCCAACATGGCCATAGCGACCCTGCACCAGACCAAGCCACACTATACCGATTTTGAGGGGAGCACTGCCCAACAGCACGAAGCCGTCCTAGGCCATCCCATCATCAAGGGCGCAATGAACAAGTTGGCCAGATCAATAGGACAGGGACATATGAAGGTCTTCATGAAGATCATCAATGCTCATCCTGCAGCTGCAGCCTTGATTCAGCAGTTGCCTCTGGACAAGGAGGAGCTTGAACAACGTCATAAGATCGAAGACCTTGTGAGGCAACGCCACCTCCGCGACTCAGAGGCAGCAAAGAGACGGAAGACGAAAGCATGATTTGATGGTGGTCTTGTGGACTGTGACACGCCTGATCTGGGCTGGTTAGGCTGATTTGGCAGGAAGGGTTTTCCCATCCATGCATGGCATCTGCAGTTATTCGTTGACTTTGATGAATGGTTTGACAGTAAGGGATTTCCCCATTGATGCATGTCATCAAAGCTTGTTCGTCAAGTATAAATACTAGGTAGAGAGGCAGCGATCCTCTTGAATCTCCGCACAATCGAGTCAATTCTGATATCTGTTCCGCCCATAAAGCCTTGCATCATGTGTCGTGCCCAATGAGAGGCTTCGAAGGCTAACTCGCCTTGTGCTGAGATAAAGTAATTGTTTCACAAGTCGATAGGCCGGAAATGCTTCAATGATGATTTAGCAATTCCTTCGCGATAAAAGCAAGCATATTTCGCCCCTGGAATAGCAACGCCTATAAACAGGAGCATGACGCCCGACATTTGCATCGATATCTCCTGCGGTGATTACCTGCACATGGAAAACAGTGCTGGAGACATTGAGGGGCATGCATTAATAGTTAAGAGTTTACCGTAATGGACCGGCCTGGGGTAAATTCTAGATGCTGAAGACCCAGGAGGGAAATAAAACAGTAACGCATATGAAGCATAGCTCCCTCCATCGTGATTGCTGGAAAAAGTCCAGACATGGCAGATTATCATAAATGAACATATTGCGCACTTGCGATCATGAATGAGGTTGAGTAAAAGGTCGATTACGATGAACGATTCCTAAAAATAAGAAGGTGAGAAGCAGGGGAAAAAAAAGCGCAAAAAAATTGGTTTGCTCATCTTTGAAAAGCGTGTCATCCTTACTATTGTGCTGTTAGCGATCTGTTGGTGCGACAGTGGAATCGAACAGTAGACTTACGTGCAGGGGCCATGCTAATCTTCTCTGTATCGTTTCAATTTGACCAAATGCCCGAAGGCAAAAGAAGATGGTTCATTTGGATCTATGTACCCACCCGCGGCTAATCCCCGGGTGAGCTATTTGGCCTGCATGGCCTTTGTCCTCCACTGAACCCCGCCAGTAAACCTGCCACTCTGCCCACCAATACGCCTCGTTATTTGTGTAGAATTATGCGAAGGGTCGACGCTGCGACGAGTGTTGGCAATATCGACGATTGATGCGTGCACTCACACACAATTGATACCTGACAAGGGCCGGTAGCAATCTCATGAAGACAAGAAGCGTCGCTATGCTCGTAATCGTCGACGTAGGTGGCAGAAATCGCTCTTCGCACTGCATCGCACCGCACCGCATGACCATCGACCGTAATGAAATGCACAAATCCGACCAGGGCTTGGATGGACTTGTCTCTGGAGTTAGTAAGAGCACATCGTAGGATTCCAATGTGTCAGTCATTGCAGGTCAAAATGCCGCAACAGCATAATGCAGACAATGGTCACATAATTGAAGAGGATCAACTTGTTCTCTGATAGAGGCCATTCGCCAAAAAAGGAGCAAAAGAGTAGAAAAAACGGCTCAGGGCAACTGACTCTGATCATACTACTTACCCCTCATGCTTCAAATTGTCACACGACTTGCCTAAGGAGAGGGACCAAACTCTGTGCCCCAATTTGGCAGGCGACCTCTTCCATAAAATGCCTCCCGCAGCGGCCCAATGTAGGGTTCTGGGCACTAAACTGCCCTAGCTGTAGCGAAGTTTGTGGAGCCCAACGTCCGTCAAATCATGGTGCTTCCCTTGATATACTCGCTCATATTGCCATAACCATTCAGACCGCAAATGGAATGATCTCCATACCCGAGAAATAGCGTCATATTTTCTTGACCGAACATTCAAGTCCATTCAATAGATGATTATATCTTGTCGTCATCTCTGGAGATCGACTTAATTAGTAGACTACCAATCACAAGCCACAAGAGGCATACTAATAGACCGGCCGAGATTTATCCGTCAATCGAGATTGTATAATTCATCTCTGTATAAGTCCTTCATCCCATATCCCATGGGTCGCTATGCTCTTAATAACTAAATAAACATTATTCATCGCCGCACAAGACCCTTTGTTGAGAAAACAGACAAACATATCCGCATGTACTCATTTCCTCATCCTTGAAGATGGATCATCCAACTCATCCTAAGAAAAAAAAGCTGTACATTCCAGGCGGGCGGAAAAGGGGGGTGGAAATTGAAAAAGGACAAAAGTGACGAGGGAAAAGAAGAAAGCTATTTACATTATTATACGTGACTATAATTGAATAGCAAATAAGCCGTATTCTAACCTCGGAGAGAATGAATTTAAAAAAGTGCAATAACCGCTCCGACGAATATGAGCAGCGATATCGACCGGGCAGACTTGTCAGAAGCCTCACTGACAGTGACGGGCTTGGTGGCCTGCGCCTTGTAGCCACTGGTGTTTTCAGCATCGGCGCTCTTGGTGCTCGCCGGGTGAGTGGCGTTGGCACCGCCAGTGGGCTTCTCGGCGTGGTAGCCAGAGGACGACTGCTCTGGCGCCAGCGTCTTGGTAATGGTACCCGTAGAGGTGCCGTGGGCGCCGGGCTCGCCCTCGGCATAGGGCTTGCTGGTGGCGGCGGGGTGGCTGTCGGTTGCGTTCTTGCCAATGGTGGGATACACGGGCGGGACGGTGTTGTAAGCGTCAGTCTCGCTGGCGTAGTAGGTGGAACCGCCGCTGGGGCAAGTGATGACGGTGGTGATGGGCTGCTCGCCGCAAACATCACAAGTGGCGTGGCTGGTGGTGAAGCCATAGGGAGTCGTGGTCGGCTCCGCAAAGGTGGGCAGTTCAGAGGCTCCAGCATATGTCTCCGTGATGGTGTACATCTGCTGGGACGTACCCGTGGGGCAGAGGATGGGATAGGAAGTGGTGTAGACACTGGTGAATGTACAAGTCTCGCAGCCGCAGGCACAGGACGGCATGCTATAGGCCGGATACCCGTGTGGTGGCGGTGCAGTCTCTACAGGCGGGGCCTCTGTTGTGTACAAGTCTGTGGCGTCTGCATCGCATTCTGTGATTACAGAGGTAACTAGAGAATACAGTTGAGCTGCTGCAAGACTTGGGCAAGTGCCCAGCGCGGCCAGCGCAAACAAAGCCGGAGATCTCATTGAAACGAAGTAAACGAGTGTGAGTAAAAGAGTGTGTGTGCCTGGAATGCAGTCGTGAGAATTGCTGCTTTGAAAGTTAGGGCGGCCCTATCCATATATCCTCTCAGTCCTCTCTCGTGGGCAGAAGAACGTTCATTGTAAATGGAAATAGAAGTTATATTGGAATCATTCATTTTGCGCATGTAATCACATTAGTTTTAGACATACAAAGCAGAACAGGCTTCGATTTTGCTCATATGACTGCAAAGAAGATTATGACAGCTTGGCGTTTTCTTGGCGGTCTCTGAAATACGGGCCCGAGCAGATATATGTATAAGATTCAAATCAGCCTTAAGCATAAACGTTTATTTCTTAATCGATGTATCTGCGTCAAGGCTGAAACTTTGACTTCACCTGACAAGGCAGGGGCAAAATGCTAAACTTCTTTCGACCAGTCTGAACTCAACTTTGCTCGATAAGGCCAAAGCATAATCGCCCATTAATTAAACATTTCATAAAATAGTGCCATGTATTTCATTACTAAGATTCTCGATTAGACATTAATGAAAATGTACATCTTCACGATAGTCTCATCTGAATATCGTTTAGCTGAGCTTGGCTTCTGCGTGAACGTTTTCGATGGAGCTGGGTCTCAAACATTGCCATGAGAATCTTTCGACCTCGTTATGAAGGCCTGAGACGAGACAGGCAGATGAAGGGTTTGACATCGGCAGTTGGTCTCAAAGGCCCGCTGGAGTTAACATGATGGATCGTCCAGGAGTGCAAATGTGTATATATACTCGCTGTGAGGAACCAATAGTCCCGAAATTGAATCACCAAGCTGCATATTTTCCAACTTTGTCACTCTTTTTTTGTTCTATTTTGCTATTCACTCACACTCTTTTGCCTCATTAAAAACTCGCAGCGACCATGCGCGCGCTCTCAGCGTTCTCGCTCTGTGCGCCGCTGGTTTTGGCCGCGAAGCGAGGGGATGATGATGCAGGCCAGTGTACTGTGCGAACAGTCACTTACCTTGCTCCTTACACCTCTCCAGCAGGCTCTTACGAAACCGGCGGCTACACTGCCCCAGGTCATGGAGCAGACGATCCTCATGCAACTGATGGCCCTTACCCAGGGGGTTCTTACCCAGACGGTGGCTCTGGCCCTGATGGCTCTTACCCTGATGGCTCTTACCCAGATGATGGCTCCAACCCAGTTGGTGGTTTCTATTCAACTGGCATCGTGGACCCTAACCAGGGCAATGGCTACCAAATCGATACCAGTGAGATCTACGAGACAGCAACGTCTTATTGGTCCTATCCCACCGAGATTGAAACTGTCTTGCCGATTACCACTCAGGTCTACTCGACTTACAGCTCTTTTGAGCCCACCGTTATTACCACCACTGTTGTGTCCACGACAGAGGTGCCTACGACCATCACCATTGACAATACGGCCACCGTCACTTCTGTCCTTACTTCCGTTGTTACCTCGGTTTCCACTTTCTCTACCAGCTTCCCCGTCACTTTTAGCGTAACGCTGACCACGACTGATACGATCTCAACTGTACTTACATCGCTTGTTACCACTTCGTCCATTGTTACATCCACTGCTACTTCTGAAATCACGGTCTCTGGACCTACGGTTACAGAGCCTGGAACGACAGTTACGGGACCTGGACTGACAGTCACCGGACCTGGATTCACAATCACTGGACCTGGGCTGACCATTACGGGACCTACAATTACAGGACCTACCATTACAGGTCCTGGAATTACCGTCACGTTGCCTGGCATCACTGGCCCTACGATTACTGTCATCCCGACAGGCTTACCATTCCTTGAGATTATCAGTGTTCGTATCAACCCTGCAGCGACGCCAGCGCCCGTTGTCAAGAAATGGCTGCCTCGATTCAAGCGCCAAGCGACTGAACAACTCCCGCCCCAAGGCTATTTCGGAACTCCCGACGATCTCGCTCCGCAAACCTGCGACAGGGCTGTTCAGGTCGAGTTCGATGAGGGCAGAGTGATTGCGAATGGACGCTTGATTGCGACGCAACCAGACCTTCCATTCCTCGATCTTACTCTTTTGACCGAGGGCTCCATCCAGACCAACTTTTCCATTCAGAATGACTTGGTTGTTTGGGCAAACGACGCCTTCTTTGGCGGTCTTGCTCGCTTCTGTCAAACCCTTGATGGTAAAATCTATGGTCTGTTTGAGGACACAACTGGGCCTACGGATTGTACCATTGTCGATTTGGTCGTTTATTCATGTGAGTTATAACCACAGCCAATCGTCGATGAACAAAGCCTAACCTTTTGAGCTTAGCTGGTCAATGCCAGAACGGTACCCTCATTGGAGGTGGCCCAACGTCTCCGGGTGTTTCCACTCTACCAGTCACCTCGCCCACGTCAATCACAAGTGCTGAGACCACAGGCCCTACAACGGGCCCTACAAGCGAAGTGTCTACTCCTGAGACCACAAGTCCAACAAGTCCCATATCTAGTGCCGAGACCACGGGTCCTACAAGCCAAGTGTCCACTCCCGAGAACACAAGTCCTACAAGCCCTGTATCGACTCCTGAGAACACGAGCCCTACTAGTCCCGTATCGACCCCGGAGAACACAAGCCCTACAAGCCCGGTTTCTACTCCCGAGACCACCGGTCCTACAAGCCAAGTGTCAACTCCCGAGACCAGCAGGCCCACGAGCCCCGTATCTAGTCCTGGAAATACCAGCCCTACAAGCCCGGTATCAACTCCCCAGACCAGCAGCCCCACGAGTCCCGTATCTACTCCTGGAAACACCAGCACATCGCCAACGTCCAGCACATCACAGACTTCACCGGCAACTACTTCTCCTACTGCACCAACAACTTCAGGAGTTACATCGAGCTCTTCCACCAGCTCTACCACATCTGCACTTCCTCAGCAGACATTCCCCATCATTGCTGGTAACAGCGGCACTAATGCAGATGGGCTCTCGCTCCAACCTGTATCCTCCCTGATCCCTGGCCTCCCAGCCATCTTTGGCCCAAGCTCCTCTGCTTCAGCTTTCAAAGTTGACCCCACCACCAACGAGGTGCTCGTTGATACAAACGGTGACGGAACGTTTGATCAAGAGATCTGCTGTACTTACCGCGCCCTTCTCTTGCCTCTTGACCCAGCTGCTTGCTCAATCTCGACGTGTGCTCTTGGAGGTGCCGATGTCGCGCCACTTCAATGTACTGGTCCGGTCAATAATGTCTTGAGCTGCTACCTCAATGCCACTTCGCTTGGTACAGTCTACCGGGATCCCCAGATCTTCCCGCTTCCTGATGGATCATATCAGTTGTACATTGGAGACGGTGAATTCCCTGGCTTCACCCCAGTGACGCTAACAACTGGAGGATCTACTGGCACTCCATCGTCAAGCACTTCGGCCACTACTGCCGTCACAAGCCCAAGCATTTCGATTCCCACGACCTCCCTTCCTAGCATCACAAGCAGCAGGACCAGCGTCACGACGAATCCGATTTCTTCGCTATCCAGCATCATCTCGTCGTTGACTGCCAGCACAACCATTCCAACAAGTATTGCAGTGACGGTGCCTATTTTCGGCTCCAACCCTACTGGTGTTGGTAATGGTCTTCAGCTGCAGCCTCAATCTCCAGGCTCGAGTGATTCTCCTGCTGTTCTCGCCCCGTCAACGTCCGACTTCCAATTCGCCGTTGATCCTGTCACAAACGAGCTGATCGGATCGGACTCTGACCCGCTCACTCCTGATCAACAGATTTGCTGTACATACAGACGTAACGGCGTGACCATTGATCCAGCTCCTTGCACCGTCTCTACTTGTACGCTCGGTGGACTCGAGGTTGGACCTCTGCAATGCAATGGCACCACTGGCAGCCTCCTCGACTTGAACTGCTACCTGAACGCTACGGCCGTGAACCAAATCTGGACTGACCTTCAGATCGTGCCGCTGGGTAACGATACATACCAGCTCGAGATCGGAACAGGTCTCGGAACTGGTCGATCGCCCATCACCCTGAGCCCCGTTGACAATACGCCTGGCACTTCTACCTCGAGCAGTATTAGCAGTACCTCGTCGACTTCCGTCAGGTCGTCCTCCTCTACCAGTCTGTCTACTACTGCCTCATCCAGCCGTAGCAGCACTAGCACCACCACCAGCACTAGTAGCAGCACAACCTCTACCAGCGCTGTGCCAACTTTCATTGTCTTTGGATCTGCCAGTGGCACTGCAGCGGATGGCCTCAAGCTGCAGCCACAGACAAGTGCCAATGGCGCCGCCGCTATCTTTGGAGCCCTCACCTCTTCCAATTCCACTTTCAAGGTTGATCCTACTACCAACCAGCTCCTGCTCGATTCCGCTACCGGAGATAAGAACATTTGCTGTCAGTACTTTTCGGCCGGCGGCTTGGAAGATCCATCTGCTTGCACTGTCGATATCTGCTCGGTGGCAACCGACACTGTTGCGCCCTTGCAGTGCAGAGCCGGTACTGGTAGCGCTCTAAGTTGCTACCTGACCATTCCTGGTATCGGTTCAGACTTATACACTGTGACTCAGGTGACGCAGTTGAGTGATGGCAGCTACCAGTTGGAGATTGGCACGACCTTGGCCACTGGCAACAGCCCCATTACCCTGACAACTCAGACTCCGCCAGTCACTGCCCCCTCAAGCACCAGCACCAGCACCAGCAGCAGCTCGACACGCTCCTCTTCTGTCAGCGTCAGCTCGTCTGGTACTGTTTCTTCCACGAGCGCTGGATCCTCCTCGTCATCCACCTCTTCAAGGACCACATCTAGCAGCAGCACCCGCGTTTCTTCCATCATCACTGAGCCGACTTATGTTATTTTCGCCCAAGGTTCCGCAAGTGGCGCCGACGGTCTCAACTTGCAGCCCCAGTCTCCGGGCTCGGCCAACACCCCCGCCATCTTCGGCTCCAGCTCGCCCGCCATCACCTTTTACACCGATACGGCCACTACCAACTTGATCATTGCGTCCGGTGACGACGCCAACACGCAGATTTGCTGTACATACATCGATGCTGCTGGAGCCGATTTGGACCCGGCGCTTTGCGAGTTTGCCACTTGTGCTACCGACAATGGAACTACTGCTCCTTTGGAATGCAGAGATCTCCTTTCAAATGGCATTCTCAGCTGTACCCTCTTTGCCGGGGGAATTCCAAACATTTATACCTTTACGGAGTTGCTTCCTCTCGCGGATGGTACTTATCAGTTGGCCATCGGTGACGCATTGAGCGGTGGCAATCTCCCGGTCACACTGGTTACATCGAGACCGGCTTCCTCGACAATCAGCAGCAGCACCATTGCTACATCGTCGTCGTCCTCCTCCTCGTCGCGCTCGTCTGTCACCACCACGACCAGCAGCAGCTCTTCGAGCACTAGCGCGTCGAGCTCGACCAGCTCTGGCATCAGCTCTGCAACCACCAGCCCGACGAGCTCCACCAGCATCAGCAGCTCGGCCACCTCCAGCACATCCTCGTCAGCTACGCCCACTCAGACAATCCAGCTCTTTGCTGCGAATGCCGGTCCCGCTTCGGGCTTCCAATTGATGCCCAGTGCGCTCGGTGTCAGTTCCAACGCCGTCTTTAGCACCAACTTCTCCGCGGTCACTTTCGGTCTTGATCCCACAACTGGGCAGGTCGTGCTCACCACGCCCAACAATGGCAATCAAGATGTATGCTGTACTTACTCCAACTCTCTTGGTCCACTCAATCCAGCTCCTTGCACAGTCTCGACTTGCGCTCTTGGGGATGCCGTCTCGGCACCTTTGGTATGCACTTCGAGCACCACAAGCTCCATCCTCAGCTGTACATTGAACGCGACTACGATCCAAGCAGTCTATTCCGTCGTCCAGGTTGCCCCTCTTGCCGATGGAACGTTCCAGCTCGAGATTGGTACTACCTTGATGCAAGGCAATATTGCGGCTGATCTGTCCACCCTTCAACTTACCACGCCTGTGAGCAGCACCAGCAGCTCCACTACCGCAACAGCAACAACTGCCTCTACTTCCATTGTCACTGGCCCCGTGGCTGGCACTTCCTCAGGACCAAATGGCGTAGTCGTCACTGCTGTTCCGATCACCGTTACTGGACCTGTTGCTGGCACTTCTACGATCCTAGGCAGTGGCACAAACGGCGCCAGTGTCATCGTGACAGTCGCTCCAGTTTCCACCTCGCTAGTGACTGGCCCCGTGGCTGGCACATCGTCCGGTTCCAATGGTGTAGTTGTCACTATCGTGCCTACCACCGTTACCGGGCCGATTGCAGGTACTTCGACCGTGTCCCCCAGCAATGGACTGCCTGGCAGCGTCATTGTCACCGTTGCTCCTGGCTCTACTTCCCTCGTCACTGGTTCCGTAGCAGGAACCGTGACTGGTACTGATGGTGTCGTCACGGTTACTATCGTTCCCACCAGCGTCACCGGCCCCGTCGCCGGAACTTCCACCATCTCTCCAAGTGGTACTAACCCTGGTAGCATCATTATTACCGTTGCTCCTGGATCTACCTCTATAGTTACTGGGCCCGTTGCTGGAACGACTACTGGACCAAATGGTGAGGTGATTCAGACCGTTGTGCCCACCACAGTCACCGGACCCGTTGCTGGTACGAGTACCATCCAGGGCAGTGGCACGATCCCCGCGAGTGTTATTGTTACCGTTGCTCCTGTATCCACCTCTCTCGTAACTGGTGCCGTAGCAGGTACCGCTACCGGCACTGATGGTGGTGTTACAATCACCATCGTGCCAACTAGTGTTACCGGCCCTGTCCCCGGGACTTCAACCATCTCTCCAAGTGGTACCAACCCCGGCAGCATCATTGTCACGGTTGCTCCCGGATCTACTTCTCTCGTAACCGGTGCCGTAGCAGGAACTGTGACTGGCACTGATGGCGTTATCACAGTCACCATCGTTCCCACCAGCGTCACCGGCCCTGTTGCTGGAACCTCGACCATCTCTCCAAGCGGTACCGTCCCTGGTAGCATTATTGTCACCGTTGCTCCAGTTTCCACCTCGCTCGTAACAGGTCCAGTTGCAGGAACAGCAACCGGTACTAATGGTGGTCTCACGATCACTGTTGTCCCAACGACCGTTACGGGTCCAGTTGCAGGCACTTCAACCATCCCTCCTAGCGGTGGAAACCCTGGAAGCGTGATCGTCACCGTTGCTCCCGGAACCACACCCACTGCTCTCGTTACTGGCCCTGTGGCTGGCACAGCAACCGGAACTGACGGCGGTGTTACAATTACTATCGTGCCAACTAGTGTTACTGGCCCCGTCGCCGGAACTTCAACCATTTCTCCAAGCGGCACGAATCCGGGTAGTGTTATTGTTACCGTTGCTCCCGGATCTACCTCTCTTGTTACTGGTGCCGTAGCAGGAACCGCAACTGGCACCGATGGTGTGGTTACGATTACCATCGTTCCTACTAGCGTTACAGGCCCCGTCGCCGGTACTTCGACTGTCTCGCCAAGCGGTACAAACCCAGGTAGCATTATTGTTACTGTTGCACCCGTGATTACTTCTATAGTCACTGGGCCTGTTGCCGGCACAACTACTGGACCAAATGGTGGAGTAACCCAAACCGTGGTTCCAGTTACCGAGACTGGCCCCGTTGCCGGCACAACGACAATCTCAGGCAGTGGTACAAACCCTCCATCCGTCATTGTGACAGTCACTCCGGGATCTACTGCTACTTCTGTTGTAACAGGTCCAGTCGCTGGTACCTCGACGATTCCAGGCAGCGGAAGCATTGGACCTACCCTCATCGTCACTGTGGTCCCAGTCACAATCACTGGTCCCGTGGCTGGAACAATTACTGTACCGCCAAGCGGCGGTAATGCCGGTGGCGTCACCGTGACGATTGTTCCCTCGACCGTTACGGGTCCCGTAGCCGGTACCGCAACGGGTACCGATGGAGGAGTTACAGTTACTGTGACTCCCGGTACATTGCCCACCTCCATCGTTACAGGCCCCGTTGCTGGAACTACCACAATCGCGGCCAGTGGCACGAATGCCGGATCAGTCATTGTCACCGTGATTGCCGCCACCGTTACCGGACCTGTTGCGGGAACTCAGACGATCGCTCCCAGCGGCGCAAACCCCGGTGAGGTGATTGTCACCATTGTTCCAACCACCGTTGTTGGACCTGTTGCAGGAACTTCAACGATCCCGGCTAGCGGCGGAAATCCCGGCCAAATCATCGTGACCGCCGTCCCGACCGTGGTTACAGGTCCCGTGGCCGGCACCTCGACTGTCCCGGCCAGCGGCGGCAACCCTGGTTCAATTGTAGTGACTGTTGTCCCAGTCACAGTCACCGGACCAATCGCTGGTACCTCGACAATTCCAGCCAGCGGATCCAACGGCGCCTCCGTCGTTGTGACCGTTACCCCTGGCACTACTCCCACTTCATTCGTGACCGGCCCCGTTGCTGGAACTTCGACTGTTGCGGCTAGTGGAACAGCTGGCCCTGTAATTGTTGTTACCGTCGTCCCCGTGTTCACCACCGGCCCCGTTGCTGGAACCTCAACAGGTTCCGATGGTGGCGTCGTCGTGACTGTCGTCCCGAGCACGGTCACTGGCCCTGTTGCCGGTACCGCGACGGCTTCTAATGGTGGCATCGTTGTCACCGTTGTCCCACAAACTGTGACTGGACCTGTGGCTGGAACCTCGACGGCTTCTGATGGCGGAGTCACAGTTACTGTGGTTCCCCAGACCGTTACTGGCCCAGTTGCTGGCACTTCATCTGGACCCAATGGCGTGGTTGTGACAGTGACACCAGGCCAAACGCTCACATCCTTTGTGACTGGCCCCGTTGCTGGAACATTGACAGACGTCAGCAGTGTTGTCATTACCTTGGTACCGACGACAACTTCGGGTCCCGTCGCTGGCACATCAACCATTCTTCCAAGTGGCGGAAACCCCGGAGGTGTCATTGTCACCTTGGTGCCCGTTACGACGACTGGACCTGTGGCCGGCGTTACAACTATCGCCGGCAGCGGTTCAGCACCGGGTACTATTATTCAAACGATTGTCCCCATCACGACGACTGGACCTGTTGCAGGTACTGCGACATCCTCGGGCAATGTGGTTGTTACCTTGGTACCCGCCACGGTTACTGGGCCCGTTGCTGGAACAACAACAATCGCTGCCAATGGCCAGAACCCCGGAGCTGTCATTGTCACAGTTGTTCCTGTCACCGTCACAGGAGCAATTCCTGGAACCACTACCGGAGCAGATGGAACAGTTACAGTCACCGTGGTTCCAGTTGTAACTACAGGTCCCGTTGCTGGCACTTCTTCAGGAGCCAGTGGCGTGGTGGTAACAGTAGTTGCCACCACCGTTACCGGACCTGTTGCGGGTACAGCGACCGGCGGTGGAGGTGTGACCGTGACCGTCGTGCCCACGACTGTTACGGGTCCCGTAGCCGGTACCGCAACGGGCACCAATGGAGGAGTTACAGTGACCATCGTTCCCGCGACCGTGACGGGTCCTGTAGCCGGTACCGCAACGGGCGCTGATGGCGGAGTCACGGTGACCGTTGTTCCCGCTACTGTTACAGGTCCCGTAGCCGGCACCACAACGGGTGCCAATGGCGGAGTGACAGTGACCGTGGTGCCCGCGACCGTTACTGGGCCAGTTGCGGGTACAGCAAGTGGAAGTGGAGGGGTAACCGTTACTGTGGTGCCCTCGACCGTTACGGGACCTGTAGCCGGAACCGCCACGGGCACCGACGGAGGAGTTACCGTGACCGTTGTTCCTGCCACCGTTACCGGACCTGTTGCGGGAACTCAGACGGGTGCCGATGGCGGAGTCACAGTTACCGTGGTTCCCCAAACCGTTACCGGACCTGTAGCTGGAACTTCATCTGGACCCAATGGCGTTGTCGTCACAGTAGTTGCCACCACAGTTACTGGGCCAGTAGCGGGCACAGCAAGTGGTAGTGGAGGAGTAACTGTGACAGTGGTTCCCCAAACCGTTACTGGACCTGTAGCTGGAACTTCTTCCGGCGCCGGAGGTGTAGTCGTCACAGTCGTCCCGAGCACGGTTACTGGAACCGCTGCTGGCACCTCAACGGGCGCCGGAGGTGTGGTGGTTACTGTTACGCCTTCTTGCGCAGCCAATGCCCCAGCCTACTATGTGGTCGACGGTGATTTCATCCGAGAAGATTTCGTCTTCAGCGGTCTAAATATCATCACTGCTGCTACAACAACGGTCGTCAGGAATAATTTGGGCGATAATACTCTCAACGCTCTGGGATACAACCGATTTGATGGCTTCTTGTACGCCGTCATTAATGATTTCCCACAAACGATTATCCAAATCAACCCCGCTACTGGCGCGTTTACCAACTTCCTCACTCTTACTGGTACAACTGCTACAGCCGGTTTGACCGCCAATGCTGTCGCTGGTGTCGTTGACGAAAATGGCCAGTACTGGCTTCTTGACGCTACCAATAGACTTTGGACACAGATTGATCTCGTACCTAGTTCTCCTACTTACAAAACGGTCATCAGCGCGGGTACCACACCGAACGCTCCCGATTACATTGTCTTCGATTGGGCATGGATTCCAGGCACCGCTGGTGGCAACAATCTCTATGGTGTTGCAGCCGGCACAGGTCTCAATACTTTGAGAACTTTCATCCTCCAGTGGAACAGATCCACCCACACTTGGTCGACCCCAGGCTCAGTCATACTGTCCTTCCCTGCGGCCCAGTACAGATCTGCTTTCGCCAGCCAAAACAACGCCATAATCGCTGCCGATGCCAATACTGGTACAGTTTACAGCTTTTCGTTGCCTGGTACTGGCCAGGCTATCGTGGCTACTCCATTGGTGACGCTGGTTGGCGTTGGAGCGACAAGCGCCGACGGTGCCAGATGTGTCGATCCTACTACTTAAGGGGGGAAAAGGGGTCTTGATTTCCCTGACTTTTTATTCTAAAGGACTTGAAATACTTATTCTACATATCCTTACCACGGATGTTATTCTATTACACTCTTTCATATTTTAATAACTAATATATATCTTTGATTTACTGCATTTGCCTTGGCATGTCTCAGTCGAGCGAGTTCTTGTGATTTGAACTTCTTAAAAGGTGATAAAGCCAAAGTATGGCGAGAACTCTGTCTACCATAACAGAATTACATCCCTTATAAGGCTTTCGAATATGGTTGTGCGTACCTGAGCAGAAGAGACTGTCACAATACATGTAAACCAATTTTCCCATGAGTACACACAAGAGCTGTCATGCTATTACTGAAGTATTCTAGTCCGAACAGCTGAGATTCGTAATGCAACCTTGGATATATGCCAATAACTGCATCTTGACTCATTAAAATTATGGAACCAGTCCCAATCGATCTACCGTGGTACCTTTCTTTGTGAGATGCGACCGGCCTCGCAGAATCTCATAAGTCATGTGAATATCGTTACATTCCCCACTAGCTTAGATGGCTATTCAACATTGAGACTCCTTCACGAGCTCTTTAGCATGTGCATTCCTGTTTCATTTCACGTAGGTACGACTGCATGTCCTCTATGACCCTGCCGTTGGGACAGTCCGAGATCATACGCGGTCTTCGACCCACGTTCACAGACTTTTCTTTCGGGATCAACTTGATTCTTTTTGCTGATGAGGATGAATATGTTTGTCGACCATTACAAAGCAATTCAATTGCGTGTAAATGAAGGACTAGAGTGATGTCTCAGGATCTAGGAGGTTGCCGGCATTGCCACACAAGTTCTGAAGTTTCTAGTCTGCTGAGAGCGATCACGACGGCAACCCCTAACTAGCGGCTTCAGACTAATTTATTGCTGGAGTACTACCTGGTTACGAGGAGTGGGAAAAAAACCCCGCCCCGGTCCCCAGACCTCAATCGTATCATGTAATAATTCTAGTGTCGAGTATGAATTTCACTGGATCTGCCAATGTCAGTGTAGACATCCATATTCAGTAAAGTACAGACGAGTAAACTTAGCCGATGAGAGACGAAATGCCGACTCATATGACAAAATATCCGTTATTGGCTCCTTGTAAACACTCAATTTTGGCGTCGGCTTCTTTTAGAGGCGTTGGGGTATGTGTAGGCGAAGACTTCACCCGAGAGAATGTCGGAGGCTCATGCCTGCTGGATGTTAGACGTCTGAGTTCTTCCATATCTATCGTAGATATATTCTGCGTTAATGCAATTTAATTTGTATACACAAAGTTTCAAGCCGGGCTTCTGCTTGTGTTTGCTTTGAGTGGTAGCTGTTGCGCTGCGTGAGGTAGACGTGATGACAGAAATTGTGCGTGCACTTGTGACAACTTCCGTGTCCACGCGACGAACTTGATAACGAGTGGAAGATACTTAGATTGCTGTATTCATGCTGTCTACTTTAATGTCGTTCCTACAGAGGTTATCAAAACTTCGATCTTAGCAGAGCTACCTGACTGATTGTGATCAATGGGGTGATTCGGTATAGGGAAGGCGCTCTGTGTCTAGCTAATCATGCGACTATGTAAAACTTCTGGCAGGCATGTCTGGCTTGTTCTTGCTTGCCAGGAATGAATGTAACATATGCGTATGAAGCTTACAATTGCACTCATGGGATTGTTTATCTGCCAAGCGACGTAAACTTGTGTGTTTCCTGAAGCGAACGGTTTGATGCAACGTCTCTCGTACCTCTTTTGCCAGACCGATACGATACCAGAACTCAAGCGAAATGGCTCCCTCCACAACTCAAAGAGATGCAGGTGCCTCAGTCATCATCATTGACGCTGACTCAATGCGCCAACTCCTGGCCTCACGTACAGAACCGATCTTCTTTATGCAACTTGAACGTGTACCTGGCATGCCACCAAACATGAAGGCCTTCAGGTAAGTGTTTATAGATTTCTGTGCTCTGCTCCTGGAGAAGCAACGCTAATAGAATCATTAGACTCGCAGATGCAAATGTGGGAGATCAACTCGCAGATAGCTTAGATGAGCCCGCAATTATTCCAGCTCTCGCGAACGAGCAGAGTAATGCAAATACTCAAAAGCATACTACAGCTGTGCAGGAAAACCCCGACAGCGATAACGCCCGTGACAGTGACGATGAAACTATCAGCTACTATGGTGAGCTCAGCATGGATGCCGATGCTGGCGACCACGACGGCCACTCCGACGGCGACGACAATAACGATGACGGTGATAGTGGCGGTGCGGACAACAGCATCACACCCGTCGGCGATGGTGATGAGGAGCAAGATGAGATGCATCAGAATTGATCATCAACAAAGTGGTATACTTGAAAGCTACTAGATTCTGCAAGATACCGAAAATGGATTAAACTTTTGTTCGCAGCATTTTGATACAAAGTTCTGATCACGGAGAAATGTAGGTATAGAACAGAAATTACATATGTCGTCACAAAACAAAGAGCTCCGGCTTCTATTCACCAGGGATAAGAATGACTCTCAGCTGATCAGGACACGCTCTGCCACCCTTGCTCACCTCCCAGAATGCCCAAGCTACGGAATCGTCCTCATCAGCCAAGCGCCGCAAATAGTAAGTATCGAATTCAATACAATTCCGGCACCAGGAAATTTGTAATGTGGAGAAGAGTGATTGTGACGACCTTGGAGTAAGTCTTTAGCAGGCACCAATGTTGTAACTCGTGACTCTTGTGGCTGCCGGCCTCAATATAGTCAGACATGATATTTTACCGATCACGTGTACTCGCCGTGGTAAATCTGCTGGTCATACCAGACATGTACGTGCACAACTACCTAACAAGTTGTCCAGTAACGACAATTTCCATACTTTCCCCGTCGCCCGAGACCATGAGCAGCAGAAGCTCTACACGCGATTTCCCTCTAGCTCTCCATCATTAATAACATAATGAACTGCGCAGAACCTCTTTCTTCTGTCAATCAAGAATGTCCGAAGCAATCCAGTACAGTTTTGATGACAAAGTGGGCATTGCGGCGGTCCAACGTTGGGCGGTGTCATCGTCACCTGTTGGAAGCATGAGAGTGAGAGTAAAGGAAGATGCATATGGTACTACGCTCCTAGCCTTGGAAGACCTTGCCTATTGCAAAGAAAAGCTCACAGTCTAGGACAAATATATCTAGGAAAGAAGCAACCAAGTCAGAAGAGAGTCATTTTCTCAGATTGATCAACTATCAGAGTCAAGACTCTGGGCATGAGGAAAGCGCCAAATTTCCACGCTTCTTGCCTTTCAACACGACTGGCATCTATCGCAGCTAGATGGTCCGGTAGATCTTCGAATGACCAGCGTGCGGTGCATGCTTTGCAGCTCTTGCACGTTGCTATTATAGTTTGTGAATTACTCGTGTGGTATAAAATACACTCACCATAGAGTTCTGGTTGAAGTGGCTGAAATGGCACCTGGCAGCATCATCAAGCCTTAGAGAAGAGTTCCGATGGAGACATGATGGCGAAGTATTGGCATGCCAGTAACAAGAACAGTTTGCGGAGAAGTCAGAAGAGACGAGTCAAGATTGCATGATACGACACTGCTCCTGTCTAATACACTGGTGTTGGGGAACAACCATGTATCTATATTAAAATTGGTTAAATTTCTTCAGCGTGGGGCTGATTCCTACATGTAGATGCCAGGAACTCACAAATGATCAGTAAGAGGTTACATAGTGTAAAGAGTGCATGCAGGTATCTTGGCGCCTCCATCGCGGAAGAGCTTCAGATCAATCATCATTCCATTTTGTAGTTCGAGTCCCTTTCTTTTCTTCTACTCTTCCCTTGCTAGCTAAGTCCGCCTGTGAAATTACGTCACATGCTCCAACGGCTCATATGACTCGCTAGGATCAAGCTACACACCTCTTTCATGTCTGCATACACAATCGACATACCTTTGACTTGGTCACTTTATTACTCTTGCAGTGCCGCTGTAGTTGATAAGTGTATCTTATTAAGGAGATCGTTCTGCAATAGACGACTTTTCGAGGTGTTCAGATTGCTTGGCAGTTGCATCAAACAGCCACCAAAATGGCCCAACTTTCTCCCCACATTCGCGTGACGCAGGCAACGAGCGTTGTGCTTCTAACCACGGCGTCGGGTCTCAACCTCGGCCTCTCTTTCTTTGTTGCGCCCCGACTGCTCGAACTACCGACGCCCATTATGCTCCAGCAATGGGCCAAGGTGTTCAAGACCACGGGCAGGGCCCTGCCGCCCGCCTTTGCCATCCCGGCGCTGCTCAACGCCTACCTGGCGTACAAGCTGCCGGGGAAGTCATCGCGAGCCTATGCCCTGGCCGCGCTGTTGGCCGCGAGCGTGATGCCGTATACCTACGCCATCATCCGGCCCATTGCCAAAAAGCTGCTCGACAAGGAACAACAGGTCAAGGCGCTGGGGCCGGCAGTGGGCGACGTGCTGACCTTGGGCGAGGAGATGGGCATCCAGGAGGACGACAACGGTCATGCGCTTATTGACAAGTGGGCTTTTTACAACTTGTATCGCGGAGGTGCTGCTTTTGTTGCTGGTTGTGTTGGTTTGTATGCTGCTCTGAGCTGAGCATATTTGGAAGAGTGGCTTTGAGAGAAGATGCTCGAGTTTGGATGTCAAGAGACAAGCTGGGTACAATATCAATGAAGCACATTTCTAGTCATAATGATTGGGTCAAGAGGATGAGAAATATGATTATTTTGAAAAAGTGCACCTTTTCTAATAGCTTATAGGTGAATGCAGACATGTATAATATCTAGACAGATTGAATACTATGCAGTAGCTTGCATCAAATCAGTCCGTAGTATCTCTCTTGTCACCAGTTGCCCCTGGCACTGAATACACCAGAACTTTCCCTGAGCATCTCCGTAAATGAACAATCAGTCTCTCCAGCATGATTACCCATTGTCCTAATCTTTGATGCTAAGTGTATAATCAGTGTCTATTCTACCGCTGTCTTGACTGACCACGGCCTACAAACGCGGCGGTCCCACTTTTGCGCGGCGGTGCGAGCTACTCACTAGCGTTAGCGGGACCCCTGCTTCGCCCTGGCCCCTGCGACAAGGACGCGTGGAGTGTCCCGTTGGACAGCTCAAATTGCCAAGAAGCGGATTAGCTGTCCTCTCGATTGTCTGGTCGTCGCACCTGCACCTACACCCAGGTAGAGTTCAGGGAAACCACCAAAAAAAGTATCGAGGTTTCATGCTCACCAAACCTCCTTAACACCACAACACACTCTCGTGAAGACAGACTACGTCCAGCGCGACAATGGCGGTCGCAACGGAGTCACCTTCACCTATTCAGGTCCTTGCTGGTCTGGGCCAGAACAAGAGCACAAAGACCTTGCTTAGGGTCCTCATCCTCGCCTTCATCGCAGCTGCTGCTGTAGCTTCCCGTCTATTCTCAGTCATTCGTAAGTCGCTCTGCCATTGACTCTTGGGCAACTGTCCGTCACCGACGTCGACTCAAACTCGTCTGCATCATTTGGAGCTCACTATAGCTTCAATTGATCCGTCTCTCGCAAGAACAAGTCGCTAACTCAAACGTCATACAGGTTTCGAGAGTATCATCCACGAGTGTATGTTCCACAGCTTCCGACAAGCTTCAACCTCCTTCCCTCGAGCCGCATCACGAATTGCTAACATGACCCAGTCGATCCCTGGTTCAACTTTAGAGCTACCAAGTACCTGGTCGCCAATGGTTTCTACAACTTCTGGGACTGGTTCGATGACCGAACCTGGCACCCGCTTGGTCGAGTTACCGGTGGTACTCTGTACCCCGGCCTCATGGTCACCAGCGGTGTCTTTTACCACCTCCTCCGACTACTCTCTGTCCCCGTCGATATTCGCAACATCTGTGTCCTTTTGGCACCTGCTTGCTCCGGCTTGACGGCCTTTGCCGCCTATCTCCTCACCAATGAGATGACCACCTCGCCTTCCGCCGGCCTCCTTGCCGCCGTCTTCATGGGTATTGCCCCCGGTTACATTTCTCGATCCGTCGCCGGTTCGTACGACAACGAGGCCATTGCCATCTTCCTTCTAGTCTTCACCTTTTATTTGTGGATCAAGGCGCTGAAGCAGGGCTCGGTCATGTGGGGTGCCATGTGCGCTCTGTTCTACGGCTATATGGTTGCCTCATGGGGTGGCTACGCCTTCATCACCTGTCTGCTGCCTCTGCACTCCCTCGTCTTGATCTTAATGGGCAGATACAGCAGCAGACTCTATGTTTCCTACACCACATGGTACGCTTTGGGCACAATTGCCAGCATGCAGATTCCTTTTGTCGGTTTCTCGCCTGTCCGCACCAGTGAGCACATGCCTGCTCTGGGTTAGTTCCTCCAACGTCATTATCACCATGCGCATTTTACTGACTGAATACAGGTGTCTTTGGATTCCTCCAAATTGTGGCCTTCCTGCAGTACGTCCGATCTGCAGTGCCCAGCAAGCAGTTCCAGACGTTCCTTTACGTTTCAGTCGGCGCAATCTTTGGTATCGGTGTCCTCGGTATCATTGGACTGACCTCGGCTGGTTACGTTGCCCCTTGGTCTGGTCGATTCTACTCCCTCTGGGATACCGGCTACGCCAAGATTCACATTCCCATCATTGCGTCCGTGTCCGAGCACCAGCCTACCGCTTGGCCTGCCTTCTTCTTCGACTTGAACATGCTCATCTGGCTGTTCCCTGCTGGAGTCTACCTTTGCTTCCAGAAGCTTGAGGACCAGCACGTCTTTATCGTCGTCTACGCCGTGTTTGGAAGTTACTTTGCTGGAGTCATGGTGCGCTTAATGCTCACGCTCACTCCCGTTGTTTGCGTTGCCGCTGCCATGGCCGTCTCTCAGCTGCTCGACACCTACCTCGTTGCCGACTCTCCCGCTCCCGTTGAGGAAGTTTCCGAGGAGGCTGCCGAAGCTGCCTCCAAGAAGAACAAGGGCGGCCTGCGCATTGCCTCTGCTCCCTACATTGGCATCTACGGTGTCGCATCCAAGGCTGTCGTGGCTGCCGCCATGACTCTCTACCTCCTTCTCTTCGTTCTTCACTGCACTTGGGTTACGTCCAATGCCTACTCTAGCCCTTCAGTTGTTCTCGCTAGTAAGATGCCTGACGGAAGCCAGCACATCATTGATGACTACCGTGAGGCCTACCAGTGGCTTCGCCAGAACACCAAGGAGGATGCCAAGATCATGTCTTGGTGGGACTACGGCTACCAAATTGGTGGCATGGCAGACCGCCCCACCCTGGTTGACAACAACACTTGGAACAACACCCACATTGCCACTGTTGGCAAGGCCATGAGCTCTCGAGAGGAGGTCAGCTACCCAATCATGCGTCAACATGAGGTTGACTATGTCTTGGTTGTCTTTGGTGGTCTCCTTGGATACTCTGGAGATGACATTAACAAGTTTCTCTGGATGGTCCGTATTGCCGAGGGTATCTGGCCCGAGGAGGTTAAGGAGCGAGACTTCTTTACCCAGCGTGGCGAGTACCGCGTTGACGAGGGAGCCACTGACACCATGAAGAACAGCTTGATGTAAGATTTCCCCTTCCACCTACAATACAATAAGTGACTAACAATTACCAGGTACAAGATGTCCTACTACAACTACAACAGCCTGTTCCCTCCTGGACAGGCTGCCGACCGTGTTCGTGGTGTCAGACTCCCGGATCAGGGTCCCGTTCTCAACACGGTTGAGGAAGCCTTCACCAGTGAGAACTGGATCATCCGTATCTACAAGGTCAAGGACCTTGACAATGTTGGTCGTGACCACGGCGCCGCCGCAGCATTTGAGCGCGGACACAAGAAGAAGAAGGGCAGCAAGAAGCGTGGCCCCAGAGTTCTGAGAGTTGATTAGATGGATCACCCATGTTTGATAGACGACCCATATTTGCCAGCTGTTGAGGCATTTCACGGGGTCACAAAATTTGGCCGGAGAAAAGATCAGCCCGGCAGGCATCATTTGTGTACAAAAGCTATGAGAAATACAGCGTATAAGCCAACATGAATTCAACCCGACCGTGACTTGCCCGTTTCACGTGAATGTATCGAACAGTCGACTGTGCCCATTACTGCCTCGCTATCATCAAGTCTATGTTGTGGAGGTCTTGATATAAATGGTCATCATTTCAAGATTTTGGTTTGACCCAACTGAAGATGACTTGGGCATGAGTTGTGTTTTGAAATGTACGGGGTTTCAAAATGTACGAGAAGAAAAGCTTTCCGTTTGCAACAATGGGTGTGGGTGATGCCTTTTCTCATCGTTGTCCCCCACCACCTCAAGCTCATGGTGGTGAAAAACATCAAACCCATGCTGGGAGCACTACCTTTGGTCCATTCCTTGGTTGCCCAGTGCGATCAGTAGCAACGAGGAGCTCTTCATTTCCAGGCACAGCCAAACAATCTCTCAAATTTTGCAGCGGTTCCATTCCTTCTTCACTTTACTGTCGCCTGTCTGTCCCAGGTTTCCCATTCCACTTCTTGGTCCACAAAGTTCAATCATTGCAATCTTTCTTTGCCTTTTTTGGGCATCTTTACTTTCATTCCATCAATTCGTGGCATCAAATCAGTTTTTCTTCGCAATAATTGTCCTGTTCTTAACTCGTGTGCTTTCGATTCGATAAAGACTTCCGTCATCGGTTCCAAAGTTGCACCATCGTCTACATGTTCAAACGCGTCGCAGAAGATTGAGGCCATGTGGAAGTCGAAAGGCGCCCATCGAGGCAGCAAGTAAGTTTAATTTTCATCATCAATACCGTTTCCGGATCAGTACCATTGCCATCAAAAGCAGAGATGTCGTTGCAGTGCTTCCTGGACTACTCCCGGTCGCTCCTTCTGAGTAGCTCCGAACCACTCCTCGGCTACCGACTACAAGCTTGCCGAGCGCGGCCATGAAACTCATACCCATTGTCTTGAACTCATCTCAAGATCTAGCCAATAATTTCCTTCTCTATATACCCGAATCAATGATAGAAATCACGCTAACATTCAGCAGGAGCAGTGGCTCAACCTCGTACCAGCATCTGCCAGATGACGACAAGGTCTACCTCCCAGATAGCAATGTCTACGTCACGACGACCAGCTCTGGCAGACCTGCCATTGCGCGAAAGAAGAATAGCGATCATGGCTTTGACTTCTTGAGCGAAGCCTTTGGCATTCCAACTCGACCCAGCTTCCAACGTGGTCGCCGCCAAAGCATCCACCACCCACAGCCTAGGTCCAAGTCGGCTTACAGCACGCCAACACCACGAGTCATTGAGCTTCCTTCCGACTACGAGGAGTTACCCGAGAGGAATGAGTTTGAGAGATCTGCAGGTCAGGGCTCTTCGAGATCCTCCTCACGCTCCAATTCCACGCTCAAGAGTATCCTACGCACTCCCAAGTCCAACACCATTGCGCCACGACAACTCAGGGACTACTCCCCTAGTTCAAGCCGAGTGAGTTTAAAGTCGAAGCGGCGTAGCCATACGCTGTCTCATCCGCCCGAGCCCGAGAGGACACGGTTTGCAGTGTATGATGATGAGCCTGATGAGAACGACTCAATTGCAGATTCAACTGTGCCATTGATCCATCCCAATGGGTCGGACTATTCGCCGCTTGCTTCTTCGCAATTCCATTCAAGTTTCTCGACCCCGAGCAGCTTTCAGCAATTTCCCAGCCAAGCTCCTCCGATGATGTGGTCAAGCACTGGTGCTGTTGGTCATGTACCGGCGCCCGCTGGCGCCGCCAATAATCCAGCCAGCAACTTGAGTTCCCAGCAAGCCCAAAACATTGGCTACCAGATGCCATACACGCACGTCATGGGTTTTCAGCAGCCGAACAACACGCATCATATACCGCACATGCCGCAGATGGGCACGCCAGCTTTCACTCAGTCTCAGCAAGGCTTTGTTATTCCACCACCTCCGCCTCCTCTTTTCGTCTCACATTCTGATGGTTTCGCACCTTTGGCTCAGTCTTCCTCCCTGGTGCAACCTGATGAAGGACAGATCCGGCAGCATTGTGAAACTAATGACAAGGCCCAACTCACAAAGGACGAAGCATCTCGGAGTGGACACCATTCTCAAGAGAACAGACCTGATGAGAATAGGGACGAAGGTGTCAAGAGCTCGAAAAAGAAGAAGCAAAGTGCCAAGGATGGAATGGATCACACCTCTCCCTCGACACCCACCATGCATATGCACATATGTGCTGGCTGCGGAAAGACGAGATCGAAGGGTTACCACATGACCCACCCGCTGAAGAAGGGCGAGATACCAGAGCCAGATTATTGCCGCCGATGTATCATGACCGCCGATTATACTGATTCCGAGGTGACTGAAAGCGGCGTTGGTAGTGATTTTCTAATGGTAGGTTTATCTCATTCCTGTTTTGATGTACAATATGCTGACAAGGTCTGACAGACACCCGCACTGCCTGTCGATAAAAAGCGTCGAGACTACGGTTCTCCAACAAGTACAGTAATCTCCAACAAGCAGGGTTCCTCTCAGAAAGATCTCCAGAAGGGCCACAGCAAGCGAGATAGCCTTCTACAGACTGTGTCGTCATTCATCTCTAATGGGCGTCGGAACAGACGTACAGACTCTCTCTCAACGCCGGAAGAGGGAAGTGACCGAGCGTCATCTCCGACCGGAGAACCCAGAGTGCGTCGTACAAGCTCACGATCATACAAATTGCCTTCGACCAGAGGCGCCCATACCCGATCGCCTCTTAGCAAACTTGTTGAGCAACATTCCAAAACATCTATTGAGTCTGTCGCTTTCGAGGCACGCAACTCTGAGAAGAGCGGCTCTCGTAGGAGCACGCGCGATAGACGGGCCAAGAAAAATGATCGAGTCGCCCCGGACTCAGAAGTGACCAAACAGTCGAATGTCTCTCGCCGCTCTGGCGCAACTCGGTCGAACGTGACGAACTTTTCCTACAAGCCAAGTCGCAAGACTCCTCGAAAAACAAGTCCACTCTTGCCACCTTCTGGCTCACGAGACACTCTTCAGAAGTCTCAATCAGGTTCTTCATACCAGCAGCCATTTGTACACGATGAGGCTTCCGAGCTTGAGAGAAGGAGTGAACGAATTTCGTCCAGGCAGTCCAAGACGGCTAGCAGTCAGATGGCTTCTCGTGGAAAAGTTGCTGCCATGGACGAATATCTTGCAACCAATGTAGGCTCAGAACACAGATCAGCTTCGCGTCTTGATCATGGGGCTTCCAAGACCCCGGATTCAAGATGGACACTTGACCAAGACCGGCTTGAAGGTTATCGTGTCTTTGAGGATGAGGAGCTTGCACGATCTCGAGGCATCTTTGATCAAGCCCCCAACTTTGATACGCCAGCAAGCAACCAGAACTTTCACCAGTGGACTGGTTCCGCTGCTCACGATCCCGAAAGTCACGTCAGCGAGGCAAAGTCTACGACGCGCAGCAGGGAGTCGACGAAGAGATCAAGCGATAAATCTGGCGCAACTGCATCCAAGGGCAGTGATAAAGGTCAAGACTTCAAGACTTCTGCTGGCTATGCCACTAAAGAAGACAAATATGTCGCCTTGGAAGATTTCCGACCAAACAGTGGCAAAAGCAGTGTTCACTCGTACCAATCGGGACCAAAATCAAACGATCTTCCCATGCAAATGAAACCGGCAGTCTCTAAGAACGTCAAGCCAAAGTATGACGACGCTTACAATGTGGAACTTCCAAAGTCAACTGGATCGCCCTACAGTAGCCACCCATCCACCACTTCTAGCCAGAAATCCCGTACCCAGCGAAAACCGGAATTCGCTACAAGAGTTGATAACCCGTTTGAGCAGGACAATCTCCCCAATGATAAGTTTCCACAAGGAGATCCTCTCTGGAAGATGCCGTCTGGCAATGCATTTTGTTCATAGGATGAACGAGGTGCTGATTCGGAACCTGAACTGTCACCCAGCCAAGATCGATTCGACGATATGCCTGCAACGCCTGCTGATGCCGATTGGGACGAGATTGATCCTCAGCCACAAGTCAGGCGCAATTCATGGGGACACGACCAAGGTCATTTTGAACAACAAGCAGAGCAAATGGCAGAGCAAATGGTCGAGGATGAGCTCTTGCGCGCCGGTAAGCACTCTGG
The DNA here is from genome assembly GCA_011058875.1 of Neopestalotiopsis sp. 37M. Classification (NCBI taxonomy): domain Eukaryota; kingdom Fungi; phylum Ascomycota; class Sordariomycetes; order Amphisphaeriales; family Sporocadaceae; genus Neopestalotiopsis; species Neopestalotiopsis sp. 37M. The sequence continues at coordinate 222,720 of SWKT01000038.1, read as the reverse complement.
TCTTTTCGGTTTTGGCCTTGGCTTTGGTTCCTTTGATGACCCTGCAACATCAACATATTCTTCCCTGCCCCGTTACTTCAGCCATCTGACTACAAGTCACATCTCCATAGAATCCTGTGCTTCGGACGAGGACCGCAACGACGGGAACGCACATTATCAGCTCTCGAATGAGTCGGAGCTTGGATCAGACACGGTTGAAGAGAAAGAGGTCAAACAGATTGGTGAGTGGGTATTAATCATGCAATACATACAATACATGCTAATCATTGTAGTAGAGTTTACGAACCACCAAAGTCGACCCAGCTCTCGTCAAGGACCTCGCCCGGCCGAATTGGACAGCCGTATCAGTGAGCATGGCGGTCGTAGCTATGAGACCTTATCAAACACTTCATCATTCGAATGCGTCCCTCCATCCGAGGGATCTTCAGTCATTGCCCATACGGGGCACTCCCACGAAAACTTTGCAGGCCTACGCAGCACCCACGAAAACACATTGAACAAGTCACCCGCTGGAGCTCCTCGTCGTCGCATTCGCCGTTTCGGATTGTCTTGAATCAACCACGTGCGTCTTGCAAGACGAAATGCAGCATACTTGCGAAGCCGTTGGCATCATTGTATCATGACTCGGCATTGTCTCTTCCGACGTGCTGGACTACTTCGATATAATTTGCGGCTGTAATAATTATGCAACTGTACTTCAAGCTTTCACCTCAATTGGCTTGTCGGAATACTTGAGAATATGATGCTCTGAGAATACAGTTTCGCCCACTCTGATATGTCTTCAAAGAACCTATTATGCGCCATGGAATCATGGAAGAGCTACATCATAGAGAAAGGGGGAAACAGCTTGAAAAGGAAAAAGAAATAAGGTGGAACACAAAGGAAAGGAAGGGAGAAGAGTCGGTATGTAAATTACAACCGTATGGTTTGCGCAATGAGGGAGATAGGTAGCTGCCAAGGATAATAATTTGATACAAGGCAATGCAGCGCCTTAAAACAGGTTGCAGACAAACAGAGACCAGGAGGTTATGTAGCTAATGAATGAATATACTATGGCATCACATGAAATAAAAAGTTACTTGATTGTAATGACGCCGTGTATCTTAATGAAGTAAAGACAGTCACATGCCAACAGTTTATGTGACAAAAAAACATGCTGCCTAGAGTCACATCGTGTGACAAGATTAATCAGTCAAAAAGGCAAAAGAAAAGACATGTCGCTTCTGTGGATCGAACACAGTGCCTCCAGATATCGTAAGGTCCTGAAGTTTGGGGCTTCAGTCTGGCGCTCTCCCAAGTGAGCTAAAGCGACAGTGGGAGATCATGTGTCACTGTCTTCTGTTTGCAGAAGACCACGTGATTGGTTGTTGTTGAAGAATATTGGCATTATTGGCAACTATGTCGAAGGGTGACGAGAATTCTCTTGTTTGATGACTTTTTGGGATGTGGATATTCGAATTTGGCACTATGGTGCAGAATTTTGCTGATTGCTGCGTGGGGCGGGATGAACCGAGATATGGTATACTATTGTTAGTGTCTGGGTGGGCGACATAGTATGCTGCATGGCCATGCTCCGGTTATACGAGTCAACGGTCTTGTTTGTGAAGAGTTGAACAGTTAAAACGTGTTAAAAAAATAAACGAAAAAAGAAAAGCTCAATGCCATTTTTGCATGTGTTTATTGTCGTATCATTTCTTTCTTTGCTTATCATTACGTTAAATACCATCATCGCTGCCTTTGATTCCTACTGAATAAATAGTCCAATGCGCAGTGCAGCAACTCCATAAACTTTTTCATTTGTGATCCACAGGTCTTCCTACCCAAATATAAAACAACCAGAAATACGTCTTCTTAGTGACGTCCAAAGATGCCCTTTAGCCAGTCCCAGAAAGAGCCTAGAAATCCTATAGAGTTAGCTTTCTGTTAGTCATGATGCACTGATACGTGTACAGATCATGAAAAGAGTAGTGAAAACGTCGGAAGCGAGAGTGTTCATAGCAAAAATAAGGGCTGAAGTTGAAGAGCATGATATGAACAAGGGGACTAACCTGAGGACGAAGAGTTGTTGTTGGAGCTGGTAGTGGTAGGAGCGGAAGCAGTAGTGGTAGTAGTGCTAGAGGCTCTGGCAGAAGTGGTTGTAGGATTCACGACAGTGATGATGCTGCTGCTGCTTGCAGCACGGGTAGTAGTAGAAGTAGTAGCAGTGGTAAGGACGCTGCTGAGCGTCGAGGCAACGGCAGAAGTGACAGTGCTGGACTTGATGGAAGATGTGGTCGCACTGGCTACAGTGGTAGCGGAACTTACTCTGCTCGAGATGACGCTGGTGCTCGAATCGACGCGGTACCAGTTCTCGACCGGGTCGCCGAGACACTCGCCCACCGTCACAACCGTGTAGTTGAGCGATTGGATCTCCTTGAGCATGTACTCGGTCAGGTTGTAGACGGTCTGGTAGTGAATGTCGTGACCAATGGCCAGGGCGTCAAAATCCGAGGCGACGTGGCCGTCAAAGAACTGGTCGACAATGTCCTTGGACGTCTGGATCAGATCGGGACTGTCGTGCAGGTAGTCCTGGGTGTCGAGGTCAAAGTAGACGACGTGGTAGCCCAGGTCGGCCAGATCCGACTCGCAGCCGCTCTCGGCCGTGCAGGACGAGTAAGGGGGTCGCATGTAGGTTGGGATGAAACCCAAAATGTTGCGGAGGGCCATTTCGTTCTTGATCATCTCGTTCTTGCGCTGAAGCGAGGTGATGTTGCTGAGATCGGCGTGAGACCAGGTGTGAGAGGCGATTTGGTGTCCATCGGCGTGCTGGCGTTGGATCACGGCAGGCCAGGCGAGACTGGTGTTGTCAATTTCTCCTTTGCCATTGTTGTTGCCAGTGATGAAAAAGGTGGCCTTGGCGTTGTACTTGGCCAAAAGATCGAGAAGGTCGCTGGTGTAGCCACTCGGACCGTCATCATAGGTGATAGCCACGGTGCCTGCAGTCTCACAGCTGTAGATACCAGCACCGCCATACGCTATACTGCCAAGCTTGGCTCGAGTCAAGGTCGAAGTATTGGTGCCCGAAGGGATCTTATTGGCATCGCAAGCCGGTCCAAAGTTGAACAAGCAATCTGGAGCCTTGCAGTGGTCGACCGTTGTGCCACAGTATCTGGGAACAATCATCAGTCGCTGTTCTCGTCGTGAAAGTAAGAGCCAAATCATACCCTTCAGCAGAGCAGCACTCGTTTGAAGCGCACACGGCATTGTTAAAGCTGGGACCACATCGATCTTCTCCATCATCGCCCGAACCACCGTCGTCAATGCAAGCGGCGCCAAAGGCAGCTTGGCAGCCATTACTAGAACTGCAATAGTCGGTGGTATTGCCGCAGTAGCCACTGTATTTGTATTAGTACATGATCAAGGTGTAGCGCTTTTCAAGAGAACTGACTATTGTGAGCAGCACTATAACATATAATTAGTACATGTGATGTGGTATTATGTCTTTGTGAGATGTAAACTTACCAAGCCAGTCTCGCATGTGTATCCAGCTGTGCCAGCTCCTGTATTTCCGCACGTCATATCAGGTGAGACATCACGCAGCATTATAGGAAGGGAGGAGGCAGAGGCAACTGCAAGGTTGCTTGCCAAGGTAAAAGACATTAAAGTAAGACCACGCATGGTGAATATAGGGTATCAAGCGAATGGATTGTGTAGTAGCAACGAGAGTATTACAGCCAACTTGCACGTCAAGGCCTGTTTGGATGACAGAAGAGAGCGGCTCCCTTTTTGTATCGAGGCATCAATGGGTGTTTATAGGTTCCCAGGGCCGTGGTAGCGAACTGACCGCGACAAGGATGCATGGACATATTCGGACGACTGTACAATAACGAGAGCTGACGGTCCTCTAGTGAGTCTTGATCAGTATATTCGAGGGGCACTGTGGAATACTGTTGAGCACAGATGGAGTCTAACAATTCGGGTAAGGTTACCGAAGCCCTACCGTCGAGGTATGCCATCATTGGAACTCGTTGGAACCATAGTTGGCTCGGGGGTCTTTTCTCCCATTGGATGTTGAGCAATATCGGAAAGTCTAGAGTTCTCGTCCCTTGCAGGTAATCCTAGTTTCCGGTGTATATAACAGACGGAGGATGAGTCGAAACAATGGTTAGTTCAAGAATACGAAGACGTCCCCACAGTATCTCTTGGGCTCAGATGTTGTTGGTGGTCGACTTTAACTATCTAGTTAGCAGCTAGATCCCTTTGGGGGTCGATCTGGAGCCCAGTGCGGCGCTCAAAGAGACGGTAGAACACACGGATGTGCGAGCATGTTCAGGTTGCGTTGGTTGCCAGCCATGGGCCGAATCCCAAACACTGGTCGACGGTGGTGCGAATTGGCGATCAGCGCAGAAAAGCAAGTGACAGTTGCATCTACAGCACGTCTCCATAGTCCCCTTGTCCTGACCCTACTGCCCTTCTGCAGGCATGTTGCATAGATCAGACGAGCAAAGAAAAAGCATTGGACGAATGAGCTGGTGGCGGACTCGTAACGTCCAGGCCAATTTGCGCTGCTCTGCGTTGTACAGTATGCGTCTTGTCGTGCAGATTATATTGACTGGCGAATACGACTTTTGACGCGATGCTGGCAAATGCTGGGAGAAGCAATAACACGGTTGAACAGCTTGAAGCGGGTGATGCAAGGCTGGACATCATTGGCAATGAGCATCATCACTTATTCCCTGCTCAAGGCCTTGCGAATCACTCAGCTAATATCGGACAGCCGCATCTCTATGCATTTTGCTGATGTCGGCCGACGAAAACTGCATCTCGGTCCTCGGACATAGTCTGCAAGCCACTTGGACGTGAAGAAGGGACGGGATGTATGTGTATGTGTGGATCATGGGCCATGTGGGATAAGCGTGGCAACTCGATATTCTTTTTTTTTCTTTGCTGTGATGAGCTACAAATCACCGTCGTGGCGCATAAGTTGAATATTTGGCTTGCGTGGAAGAAAAGCAAAACATGGTTGATCGGAGCTGACATTCCATGTTATTTCCTATTTCCTTGGCTGATGAGAAAGTGTGTCCGAGCGAGTTGGCACGGTGGTCAATCATGACAAGAGTAAAGACGATGATGGAATGAACAGAATGGGTAGCGCATTCTACTCACCTGCTTCTTCATAGTCTCGAAGATCGAAAGACCCTTCCCGCCCGCAGTTCACTACCGATCCGTGGAGTTTCGATTCGAGATTCGGGAGATCTGCCACCAGGAATATTACAAGCGTAGAAGCGTTGCGCATTGGTCGCGGGCGTGACATGACACCCAGACCTCCAGCCATGACTTCTTTCAAGTCTCAGGTGAGACGCGTGGTGAATGGAAAGACCCAATTTTCTGTGTTTGATGCTAATGGGGAGAAAGGGCGACACTCAGTGCCATGGAGTGCTTGGCAATGGGGTTGCCAAGGGACTTTGGGGCCTAGCTAGGGGAGCTGTATTTCGCAAACAGTCCCTGAATTAATAAAATGAGGCGTCCGGTCGCAAGCCTCTGAGAGTTCAAAGAACATGACAACACAACTTTTACAATGTCAACAGCAACATCAGGAATATGTCTCTTCCGATACGGAGCATTCCCACGATCAATTGCGGGAGAAGATCGATAGTTGCTCTAATTATAGCGAATCGATCGGACTGTCGGGCTGAGCTGACGGGGGAACCTTACAGCTGGGGCTGAGGAGAAGAGAGGCCCGCCAGGGTCCAGCGAACTCCAGAGTCAAGCCTTTAGTGAGCTGAGAGCCCCAATATCTACACTTCTGCACTACGCCGCAGTGCAAGCAGAAGAGAAGAATGTAACCCTGAAGCCTCGCCCTCATTTATTCTGGACATTGGCCACGCTGCTTCTCTTCTCATTTTTTTACTTCTCACAAGATTCGTCGTCGAATATTTATCGTGGCGGTTCACTTTATATTGCGTGATCTCTAACATTTGGCCCCTCTGCTGACGACTGCCACCGAGTAGTACTTTACTTTGCGTATTGTTCCTCAAAGCATCACCCTCACTACTAACGCTGCAGGCAAGTGGAACTTTCTGTTCTATTGTATTCAAAGTCAGTGATTCCAAAGATCTGGCTTGTGAACCGAGGCATGGCAAGTTCTGCGCCTCGTTTGGTCGTCATGATCGTTGCCGGCAGCCGTTCTTCAGCATCGTCTTGGGGGCGTTCAGTGCCGGCTTTGCTTATACTACAGTAATGTATTGGATCTGGACCCTGTGCTACGCTGAAGAAGTGCCGGCACCGCCTTTCCCGTCGCGTCGCCGCCGCCCGCGGCCGCCGACTCCATGGTTAGCCGAACGGCCGAAATCATCAACACCCCTTGTGCCTGAGTGTAGTAAGTAAGTAATCAAAAGTTAAGGTAATCTGTAGCAAACGTGTTTAGACGGTAGGTGCATATACAGTACATAGGCTTTGACAGCCAAGGTACACACGGAACGTGTCAGACAAACTCTGTTGACTTTGGGTTGGTTTAGTACTTTCTTGTCCCTTGACGGCGGCCGCACAAACCGCCAGCAGATTGACAAGAGAAAGAAAATGACAGAACACAGCCACGATTCACAAACTCCCAAACGCCTGACTTGCCGAGCTGGTACGGCGCCTCTGTCAATCTTTATTCTCACGGCACGCATTGGACCACTAGGATTGCAAGCTACAGTGGTCCTCTAGCCTGGGCACACGTCGGCTAAGAAGCCAAGCACGAGGACCTTTACCCAATTTGGCCTCCCGTTGGCTCTAGTTCAAGGCGCAGCCCAAACAGCTTTGGGTGTTGATGTGTGCTGCATGTACCGGCTCTTTGGCGCTGCTCGTCAGCGACTCAGCAAGTCTCCTTTTTTTCCCTGCTGCTGCACTTGCTGGCTGGTAAGGTTCTGGGGGAGGATCCCTCTCTTTTAAATGCAAAAGGAGTGTGTTTCAATTCGATACCTCGAGGTAGGAGCAGCGTATGCACCTGGCACCGCACTTGACCTGGCTGATGGATTGAGAGGGTCCAAAATTGGTCATCTACCTTGCATCTCATCTTAAGTGGATTGATCATTGTCAAAGAGATTCAGTTCAATTCAATTCCTTACCTCTCTGACCTACTGGTTGCTGGGTTCCATTCTTCCATTTTCAAGTCAAACCTTTTCGTCGTCCCTCCAAGGCACATGCACTTCTTGCAGCATTCCTTTTGTTCCAAAGTAGCCAAGGTACTTACTGCCTAGACTACTAGACTGGGGGCGCATTCTTTTCTTGTTGATCATTTTGGTCTTGGTCTCTTCTTGTCTCTTGTCTCTCTTCGTATCAAATTCCTCTTACCAGACAACCAGACTACTGCACAGCCTGCATACCTAGGTATCTGCCTGCTTCTTGGTATTATTAAGTTGCGCTGGCGCCGGGCTCGGGGTTCAATTTGATGCCAATCTATTGATTTGGTCGGAGAGGAAATCGCAAATCAAATCAATTCATTCCCCTGGGGTAAAGGAATCAAAGAGTAAGAGGAGAGAGATCGGTTGTGAGACTGCCCCGAGCGCCATCCTAACAGTGGGCGCTCACTCTAAAACATTTATTGAAATGCGAGAGGACATCCGCAATCCTCTCCACGTCTTTTCCCCTTCCAGCTACCAACCCTATCGCAAAATGACCGACTACGACTCGCCGTCTACTACGGCGCCCAAACCGAGGAAACGCGGTTTTCCCTTCATCCTCTATGCCTCGTATATAACCGACTGGCTCTGTCTGATAGCTGCCGGTGTGGTGGGGACCGTTTTGGGCAATGTCACACCCAATAAGCGCCCATTCCGCATCGATGACCCCAACATTGGGTATGTTTCCCACGAGTCGTCTGCGGATCAAATCAGGAAATCTTTGTTGACCACGTTTTCAGATTCGCCTTTACTGAGCACGAGACTGTCTCATCAGCACTGCTGCTCACGTGCAATGCCGCCATTCCCATTGCCATTATTCTGATCGTGACCTTGATCTTTGTGCCTGGACCGACTGTTCCCAAGGGAACCCCTGCTTCTCTCATTTGGAAGCGCAAGCTGTGGGAGCTTCATGCAGGATGGCTCGGATTGGCCATGTCTCTGTGCGGCGCCTGGTTCATCACCAGCGGCATGAAGAACATGTTTGGCAAACCGCGTCCGGATCTGCTTTCGAGATGCCAGCCCGATTACGCAAACATCGCCAACTACTACGTGCTCAAAGTGAACGGTAGTCTCAGCGGACTTGTTTCGGCAGATATCTGCAAGAACACAGACAAGAGCCTACTCGACGACGGATTCCGGAGTTATCCCTCTGGTCATTCCTCCTCGGCCGCTGCTGGACTCATCTATCTGTCCTTCTTCCTCGCCAGCAAGTTCTCCGTCGTCATCCCCTTTGTGGCAACTTCGGGACATTCGGTCGAGTCGAGTTCCGTGGCCTTTCCATCGCGACACAATGGCGCTACCTACAAGCCCATGTCGCACGCTACAGACGAGCTCTCGTCTCCCGGCGATCCTTCAGTGGCCAAGCAGATTGCGTCTCATGGGACCGAGGTTCTGGCGGTCAGGAAACAGGCAGCAGCACCTCCTATCTACCTACTCGTGGCGACTCTGATCCCCTTCTTTCTGGCTATCTTCATCGCCAGTTCACGATGGTACGATTTTAGGCATCACGGTTTCGACATCTTGTTTGGATTCATCATTGGTATCATTACGGCCTGGTTCTCATTCCGCTACTACCATTTGCCGATTTCCACCGGCGCCGGTTGGGCGTGGGCACCTCGTAGCCCCGACAAGGCCTTTTGGGCCGGAGTGGGCGTGTACTCGTATGCGACGGACAAGAAGCACTGGATCCGGCCAGGCGACGAAGAGGAAGGTCTCGCGGCGAGCTACGCCAACCAGGAGAATATTGAGCTTCGCGGTATGCGCTACCGCCAGAGACCGGAAGTAGGGACCCTGAACACGACCGAGAGCTCGACGGCCATTGCCAAGCAGGACAGGAATCAGCTGAGTCCCACGGACGACTTTAGCACTATTCGCGACGACCGAGCTTCGACATCGCATGAGGATCATAACAGGATCTAGAGGAATTCTGATTTCACTGTACAATTCTTACTGTACAGGATGAGGGAGGGGGTGGATATTACTGAGACGCAAAATGAATTTGACATTTTATGCATTCACCGGGTCGTTCAAAAGTGGCAATTGTGACGACAGATATGACTGCATCAGTAGGCGTTTTTGGGGATTCGTGTATACATCTGGCAAGCTGTACTATATCTTGACTATTGTATGAGAGCCTTTTGGGCCTGACTTGAAGGATAATCGTGTTTAGAGATCGAGCAGTGCGCAATCAAATCCAAGTTCCTCTACTCACACTCACTTTATTGCAATTTGGTAGCATCTTCATGTTTGCATGATCTCATGTCGAAACGCATAAATTGAGAGCAAGAACGTTGTAAATATACATTTTACTCTTCGCCCTCCTCCTTGATCTCTTTCTCTTCCGCCTCTTTAATCTCTTCTTTCTCATCCTCTTCCTTCTTCACCTCCCTCTCCTCCTCTTCCTCGTCCTCGTCCTCCTCCTCCTCCTCCTCGTCCTCTGCTGCCGTGATGGCAGGGGCCGGCAAAGCTAGAGGCGTCGCCGGGAGCCCGAAGTAGGGGGCCGTAGCCGCGTAATTGGCGCATTCCAGTCGCATGTAGTTGCGGTCATATAGACTGACAGATTTTAATTAGTAAATAAGCGGTGATGGGTTTGATCAGCCTTACCGACACCGTAGCGGCTCTGCCGGAGGTTGTGCCCGAGGTCGGCCGCGACGGCCCGGGCGGACCGGGCGGACGCGGAGCGACCGGTGGATGGGGGGCCGCGGGCAGTCGCGGCCTATGTGCTCCAGCATCTGGCAGTTGGGGCAGCGGCGAGGCCGGCCGTCAGCGTCACGGGCGACCGGGAGACGCGAGCTTCTGCTGTTGCTGCTGTTATTTCTATTGCTGCTGGTGCCGTTGCCGCTGCTGTTGGCGGTGGTGTCTGCAGGCAGGTCACCCGTCATGTTGGCAACTTCTTCATCGAACCTTTATCAGTGACGGTACCATTAGTAACATGAAGGCACATGAACTTACCTAACATGACGGGCCCTACTCGAATGCCGTAGTCGCTCGGGGTGCGGTCTTCCCAAGGAAAGGTCCAATGCGGCTGGTCCGACATAATTTCCTTGACTTTACGATAGTTTGCTGAAAATACTAGTTTTACTGAACATGGAACGACAAATATCTCGTGAAAATGTACATTGAGGATACGACACCTGAAGAGAAGAGGAAGAAGGCAAAGGAGGACAGGATCAGGTCTTTTAGCAATATGAAGGCAGCCTGGCATGGAACGATGCGGTCCAACATGGCTTCCGGTTTTGGAGATTATTTACAACAACAAATGCAATCGCTACCCTGTCCTGCTGCAAATATCGGCCGTCTTGCGTGTAATACAGATAATTTGTACACTTTATGGCAAGGAGCACTTTCCTTCCTCGTTTGAGTACTGCTTTCCCGCCAGACACAGACAACAGTGATGGTATTGTGGGCTATTTTCCACCGGAATGGCATTATATATGATTCTGACCGTAACCAGATATCGCGAGTCCTTTGTATTTACTCATTGTTGTACAGAAAATGACCAACTCTCCCATTCCAAAACATTCTCTCAGCAACTTGTGTTTATTATGAGGACAAGACACTGCCTATTTTCCTCAGCTGTAAGAAGAGCGTCTGCGAGTTGGAGAAGCGACTTCCCATTTTAACCTTGTTCAGAACATTGTAGCTGTAATGGGATCTGGAGTTCTCACAGTCATTTCCATTGCCTCCCTTTCTGAGCTGGGATTTATTTGGTATACATTATTTCATACTGCCAACTATACTTTTGTGTAGTATATATCTGCTTGTCACTACCAAGCCACATGGGCAGCTGCGAGAACCCAGCCCAAGGTAATCATCGTCGCAACTCCTGAACTGGCCTGGACCGACCAGCCCGCACTCGTATCATCATCGTCGCCATCTTCTTCTTCGTCAATATGAGCTGCATCGATCCTCGTACAAATCACCTGCGTCCGAGAAACATTGGTCTCACCACTTGTGACGGTGGGAGAAAAGGCCATGACCTGCAGACCAGTCGAGAGCCTATCGTACTGGGACGTGTCGGAGCCATTATGCGCACCAGTCCAGCCACCCCAAAAGGTATCACCGCTGTCCATCACCGTCTTGTTGAAACCCCGGGTAAAGACCGCGAGGGACTTGCTGTTATAGTCCTGCGCGGCCGCGTAGCCCAGCGTGTCGGCGCACGCGTCCAGGCTATACCAGCTCGTCGACACGCCCTGGCACGAACCGTCGGTGCGGATGGTGCGCTCAATGGCGTCGACGCACTCGGTACCCAGGACAAAGGAGCAGTCGGTGCTGTCGTCCGCATCTTGCTGGCTCAATAGGTTGCTCACGTTGGCGGGCGTGCCCCAAAAGCTGATCGTGGTGAAGCACAGGTCCGTGACATTGTCGGGCAGCGCCGATTCTAGAAGGCCGCCGCTGGGCCAGGACAGGCCGTACGAGTAGTCGATAATGTGAGGGTCTACGAATGTGGTCTGGTACCACTTGAAATCTGTCTCATTCTCGGCAATGCTTGCCGCGTTGGGGACGGAAAAGTCGGAGATGTTGATTTCTTACATCGCCAGCTCTGTCAGTGTGTGCTCAGATGAGGTGTAGGAAAAAGTGCATGCTCACGCAGGTTCCAGTTTTGGTACAACGGGCTCGAAGTGTTGATCAAGCCTGAAATGCTTGCGAATGGATTGAATTCAACGGATCGAGTCGCGTTTGGGTGCGCGAGGCCATTTTCGAACAGACTGACGGTGTAATTGTCGGCTTCATTAACATCGGGGATGGTCGTTCCGGTACTCGTATAGTATTGATATGTGTCGGCGATTACGACTCTATTGGCTGCTGCTAACATGAGCAGCAGTATTGACTGGTGATTTTGTCTAGACATGGTTGCTAAATGAATTTTTGGACTTGAGAAAGAATACACTCTTCAATTGACTATGTATTCAGAACAGCACGAGAAGATGATGGTTGCGTGGGATCTCATAGTCACATCATATATCCAACTATTTTCTGAAGGATTCAATCCTAATCATATGATGATGGTCACCGCGCCGCAATGTACCAGAATGCGGTATAGATGTACAGCCAAGAAACGCAGGCACCGACTGCGGCCACGGTAATGGAGCTCTCTGAGCCCGCAGGCGCCGATCCACCACCTTGTCGGTGTACCATAGTAACTGGACGAGAACATATTTGAATTCTCATTGGTTCGCGCAACGAGGCTTGACTTTTCGCAGCTTCATATGTCGAGTTGTCAGTCCTTGCGCCTTGCCGTAGACCCGCGTTGCCCCTGTCTTCGATAGAAATAAGGAAAGTCACTATCAGTTGCCGTGACGTAACATACTCATCTGCTAAGTGCTCATTATCAAGACTGAGATGGCAAAGCAGCAAGTACGGAATAAAGTCATATTTTTTGCTCTTAGTCCCAAAGACATCTACCGAAGATCTCTTCCCAAAGAGTATAGTCTTTTTACATAAGCCCCATCCTTCTGTGTTAGAGGCTTTGTGCTGAGTCCGAACGGGCCAATAAAGTCCCGCGGAATTCCGGTACCATATTTCTCACCAAGCGTCTGGGTGCTGAGATACAGATGGTCGGAAAATCGAGATTAGTTTCTATACTATACTCCAACATTTCATACCATGTTGACGGAATTCCGTCAAGTCTGTGCCTCAGGGCAAAAACTATAAAAGTGTCAGAAAATCGAGAAAAAAAATCAAAGTGGGACGAAAGATGACAGAGAAAAGTGAAAATAATTGTTTAATGCTTTTCCAAGCTGCCGGATTCCATCATTCCCAACCCAACACATCGACCAAATCCACACGACGATCATCAAGAGATCCACAAACCACACAGGGACCATGTCAGACAATAAGCATATCGTCCTAGTCACCGGCTGTACCGATGGGTCGGCTGGGGCCGCTCTCGCACGGCAGTTCCATCTGCGTGGCTGTCGCGTATTCGCAGCGGCGCGGAGTCTCGACAAGATGCAGAGCCTGGCGGATCTTGGCATCCATACGCTGGCCATGGACGTCTCGCAACCAGACCAGATTGCGGCCGCGGTCGACGCTGTCGGCAAGGCCACCGAGGGTCGGCTGGATATCCTCGTCAACAATGCCGCGGCCTTTAACCTCATGCCTCTGGCTGATCAGAACCTGGACAATGCTAGGGCTAGTAGGTTGCTCCGCATTTTCTGTCAAGTTTTCTACACTTTGCACTGGAGAAATAAGGATAAGGAATTGATCAAGGTTATTTCTTGTCGGGGTCCACAACCCTTGAGAAGCTATTGATTCTACTGCATCCTTCTGTAGCTCTCCACCTCACTTGCATCCAATTCGTCGAGGACAGAAGATCTTTACTGAGAATAGCGTTACCCATAGTGTTCAACGTCAACGTCTTTGGCATGCTGGCCGTGACTCAAGGATTCCTCCCCTTGCTCACAGCCTCGGCCGCAGCGGGAGGGCGTGCGCTCCCTCTCGTCGCCAACGTCGGCAGCATCTCGGGGCTGGCCGAGCCCGTGTTCCAGGGCGCGTACGCGGCCAGCAAGGCCGCCGTGGCGGCCATGACCGGGGTCATGCGCAAGGAGTTTGCGCCGCTGGGCGTCCGGGCCGTGGCCGTCGTGTCCGGCGCCGTGGCCACCAACTTCAAGCAGGGCAACTCGCCGTGGCGGGTTCCTGGGGAGAGCCTCTACTCAGCTCTGGCTGGCGATATCGAGGGCAAAACTTCGGCTGGTTCCAGCTACGCCATGAGTCCTGATGACTATGCCAAGAAGGTTGTTGGAGATTTGCTTCAGACGAATCCTGGGCCCGTCGTCTTTCGTGGCAGATTCTCAACGGCAGTTTGGCTGGTGAGTTGGCTGGGGTGGTCTGGAATGCTGGATTCTATGGAAATCAAGAATGCCGGTTTGGATGTGGCTCAAGTTCCCAATGCTTGACACGTTTCAACCGGAGCTTCAGGGTAAACGATAAGAATACTTTTCATAAATCCAACGTCGATGCAAGTCAAGAGCTTCCCAGAGCGAGTGTAGTGAGCGCTTATAATAACACAAGTTGCTGAGAGCATGTTTTGGAATTTGGTGGAAGGTGCATATAATAATTGCCTATATTATCGTAGATCATCTCCTTGGATAGACGATGACCATGCGGAAGTGGAACCATTGCGTTATCACCGTCTCCGACCAATCTACTGCCTTTGGAAGGATGACAAAACTTTTGCTTGTCAACGACCACAGGTATATATGATTTGAATGTTGCCACACAGCACATACGACCATAGCTCTTAGAAAACTCGGCATCCCGTCCGCTCTGCCCTAGATAAACTGAGAAGCGCCGGATTAGTACTCAGATCGGTGACGGCTGGGGAATCCCCGGTGTTGTATGTTTTGCATTTTTTGGTGTTTATGAATCTTGCTTCCCGCGCGAATAAAATTGTGTAGTACCGTGATAGGGTCAGAGAGAAATCTCTTTGCATTGCAAGGTACCGTCTCTATACTGGAACACCTTGAGAGAACTGGACAACCTCTCTTCGTTCTGAACGAACAAAGGGTATCTTCAGCAGATTCTTCGATCTCAGAACAAAAAAAAGTAAAATCGGGGACCTCTACTGCATGTAATTGCGATAATATCATTGACACCTATTTTATATAAGAAGATCTAGTGCAAAAAATAAGAAATATATAATGGCCTTATTTTCTTTCTCCTGATTATTGTTTTATTCCGGTTTTTTTTTTGGTTTTTTTTATCTCTTTCTATTATTATCACTATGCATATACTTAGATATCAGGGAGGGTTCCCCGTTCGGGCTGGGAATGCTTCCCAAGACAACTTCCATCATCTCTGAGAACGGGTGGGCTGCAGACCGGGAACTGTAGCTGCGGGAAGCCGTCGATGTCAAAAGCAAACTGATGTCGGTCGTCCGGGTGTACAGGGATACACCAGTAAGCGTGTTTTGAGGTCAAAACAGGAGTATGATCCGATTCGAGGGTCTGAAATATCCTTCAGGAGGTCTGCCAATATGGGAATGTAGAGTCCTGGCCTCATCTCGGAGACCTTCTGGTAATCGAAGGTCAGCCTGGGATCCTCCCAGGGGTCATGCTTCTCTTGAGCTAAGTCAATCCCGCTCACCGTGCGCAAACTTGTACTTGCTATTAATGGTAGCCGAAGTTGGAGTGAAGATTGTTGGAGTATAAGTGTGGGAAACGTTCTGCTCAACTCCCTCCTCCTCCTCCTCCTCACGCAACAACTCGCGCACGTGGGCGCGAAGGTTCTTGAACTTCTATTATTTCACTTTTGGTGGCAGTTTTATGCTGATGAAACATTCCTGTGCGTACACTTTGCACTGCGGTGGATTGAAATGAACACAATCATATACGATTCATCATCTTTATTATACATTGGCACAGTTGTCCTTGTGACAAACTATATACGAGTGACCATACAAATTGCGATATACTATAAACTTGTTCGTGTTCAAACTCATTCATAAGCAGTAACTCTTTTCCTGTCACTGCCCATCTAGCGCACGTTTGATAGCGATGGAAACAGGTCTTGTCTGGTGCGCTCGATCCAGCTTAGGATTTGATATCCTGGATGTTCGTGACATCGGTATCTTTTTTCATGACCTTGACGGAATTTTCCTAGTTCTTGCTGGTCTCCATTATGAAACATAGGTCTTGGACTCTTTCTGAGTGGTGCTGTAGTCGGTCAGAGTCGCAAACGGGGAGTTGGAAGTTGTACAAGATGATGTGTTTGTTTGGATGAAGAATGGAGCGAGCTCATGGGTAGCGGTAGTCAGGTGTCTAACAAACCAAGCTCCAATATTCAAGGGGAAGTGACTGGCTGGTGAATATAAACAAACATTGATTTTCATGATTTTGTCAAGCGCAGGACATGGCATACATGGTATTGGCTTGGCAAGGCCCGTGGTGTTCTCCGAGTGAATTATTCCAAAACGTAGGGCTAGAAACGTCAATCCAGAAAGCGCAATGAATTTCATCATGCCCATTGCGGTAGTAAAGCTCTTGATGTTATGAAAGGAGAGAAGAGGTCTTTCCTGGAGCCATAAAAGTACGTTGCCGTCATGGTATAATGGAAGAATGAAGCAGGTCCAAAATATGTAAGTATATACAGGTCTTATGATCTTACTGCTTTCTTCCTTTGGATGAAAGAAACGAGCTTAAAGCGAGTAAGCGATTATTTCTTCGCCATCAATTCAGTGCCTTCCCAACCATCATGAGGCAATGTACTTCCTCAGTCAGAATGGAGCATTAAGCCAGGATGCAGTGAATGACAGCCTAGGAGTCCCAGCTCCTACCTCAATGGCAGAGGGAATTTGGTCATTGACGAGACGTAGAAAACGCAGTGTCCAATGCGGTGGAATGAGCTCTTGGTTTAATTAAGAAATATCATATGAATGTGATGATGCCGTCATGGCTACCATGCATGTTCTGTGACGTGTGTGCCTTGCACTCATTGAGGCGGCAAGTGCCTTCTCAAATAACAAACATTTTCGAGTCATGGTGTTTGAAGATGCTGCGATGCAATGCCTGCGACTACCTTGATATTGGCATTTGACGTGCATTGTATGTAAGGAGATTGTGCAGCTCGATAGTGCTGGCCTAGGAAAAGGTATCTGATTAGATAAGTAGTAACAGAGATAATCATACAGATTCATTGCAGAGGCAATGACGAAAGAATGACCAAGCTGTAAATAGTGTTCGTCTTCAATCATGCGGCCCAACAGCTCATTGTAGAATTGCATTGCTGATTGTATGATTGTCGCTGCCATGTGGAGGATCAGAGCCGATCACTGATCATATGGGTCCTCAGTTTGTGCGGAGAGTTCCATTCTTTTTTCGAGTCTCCAAGGCTGCCTCAAGCTTATTCATAGTAGGTTAGTACCATTTCAGTGGGCCGACATCCGAGACGGGTCAGACTATCACAGACGACGACTGTCACAACAACAACACGAAGCGGGAGGAGCACCTGGATTGTCGACAAACAGGCAAACGCGCCTCGAAGAAACATGTCACGAAGATCTTCTGGCTTTGCATTGAAGGATGCGAATGAACATTGGACGATGTAGCAAAATCGCCACGAAGGAGAGACAAACACGAGCAACACAGCCGACGGTGGAGTCGTGGTCAGCAATCTAGATTGGACCAAAGTCGGGAAGCCCAGCGTCGCCCAACAAGCACCAGTCACCAGCAGCACCAGCTCCGATTTCGTGTGTGGGCAGTTCTCGTATTCCAGACTTGGTGCGTTGTTCGCGGCACCCACCTCGGCGACAGCGTGCCCAACTACTGTGTACTCGAAATGCTGGCGGTTATTTCGGATGGATGCAGAGAAAACAAAGGAATTTCGTCCCCAGGATAGATTCCGAACATTGACAATGATTCTTGCCAGATGGGAATAGATTTGCAGGTGGAGTCTCTGAAGAGCATTGGACAACAAGATGCAGCTATGGAGTCAAGGAAGCACGTAGAATCATTGCAGCACAGCAACCGAAAGAGATCATGTGCGTCCAGAATTGGTCCTGGCTGCTTTTTCATCATGTAATTGAAATGCTTGCTGCTGCTGCTGCTGCTGCATCCTGCAAACCGGACATTCTGCACACGTACAAGCGTAGGTAGGTATGACACTTGTTGACTGTAGGTACGGGACAAGCAACCAGCAGCCAGCAGCATTGGCCTTCTTTCTTTCTGGTGATCAGTCAAATTTCAATTTTGCACACGCGGGAATTGCAAGCCAGTACCGGCCAAGTGCTCAGCACCGACGTTTCATGAATTTGGCCCGTCTTTTGCACTGAGACCGCGACCTGTCAAGAAAACAGCAGAATTTGGACTGGCTCCAAGTGAACGTGCTCCCCAAAATGGCAGATGGCAGATGGCTCGCTCCCTCTCCAAGCCTCCAGACCCATTATTCCGTCTTCCCCCCAGCGCCAAAGCCAGCGTGTTGCTAAATAGAAGTTAAACCTGCTTTACCTTCAAGGGGATCCAAGCACTGTGTGCTCTTTATGCGCCGTGCACCATCAGCATTCATGCGCCTAGCGCTAGACATCTCGAGATCACCGGCCGATCGCACCTAGCCACCTTTGCTTTCCCCACAACCCAACGCGGGAATTGACCTTGTCGAGCATGTGGTTTGTTCGACGTTTATTTACTTCCCACCGAGACAGAGAGGGTAAATGGGGGAAGAAGGAGTGACACACAAGGGTCTGTGTAGGATAAATACTTTTCGGTGGTCTGTCTAACTTTCAGGATCGGCCGTTAAGCTCTTGTGCCGCAGCTTTCACACACTGATGTTGCTATCTGTCGAGTGTGTCTTGCTGTCTGCCAGACTCTCCCGTTTGTAGACATTCCAGAATCAATTTCTCTTCCCCAGTCGTCCCCATTCACATTGCAAACTTGGAGTGTCGTTGGGCTGCTCAGGTACCCAGTCCGGTTGTACCCTGCCCACCTACTTTAAAGCAAGCATAAGCCCGGGAAGAAGCTCGTAATTTTAATTCCTAGGCCACGGGGGGGACTAACAACGAACTAGAGAGCTCGGCAGGCCACCAGGGGAACGCGCCGTGGCATCGAACCAAACAGGGATTCAACCGCTGGTCGCATTGAGCGCGCATCTTGAGCCGACATTATTACAGTACAGTATGGGGAGGGGGCCCGGGGGACACCTTGAGGCTTGGGCTTGGCTTGCTGCAGGGCCACTTACAGTAGGGGAGGAAAAGGAAAAAAAAGTCTTGGCATCAAGTCAGAAGCCGAGCACCACATATGGCATTGGCCCATATATTTTTCCTTGTGTACAACTACATACCCCAAGTCTAAGCCCAAGCTCGGAGGTAACATCGTATGGGAGGACACACTGGGACCCGTACTATTTCTCTGACTCGAATTGAATTTTTTTTCTTCTTCCCAGCTCACCTGCGCACTAATAATATACTACCCCTGCCGCCAATGACGGAGTGGTACGAGCAGGCCTTCCCCAGCCCAGGGGGAGAGGCGGCCGGCTCGCCGTTTTGGTTGGTGGTCCTAGAGGCAAAAATGGAACGGTAGTGGTACTGTGTAGAAAAGAAGCTAGGTAATGAATGTACCTTGAAGCATGGGAAGAGAGATGACCGTGTCGACCGTGTCTGGTCTGTCTACCTGGACGTGTGGTGGAAGGATTCTGCCATCTGCCTTGGGTGCGTTCCTATTTAATGTCTAGGTTTCCTCCCGTGAACAAACTTTGTTCTCCTCTCTGATCTCTGATTTTCCCGTCTCTTTTACTTGTGCAGGAAGTTCTATAATAGCATAACACTCGCTACCACTTACAGTCGCTACTACGATAATTTCTCCTTCTTCGAACTTTTTAGACCAGATACCCACCCCCATTTACTTAATATTTCGAAAAGAAAACCAGCAAACATGCGTTTCACTTCGTTCCTCGTTGCCGGCGTCCTCGCCTTGACTGCCAGCGCTCAGTCCGCCACCGAGACTGCCACCACCACTGTTGCTACCGATGCCAGCTCCACCACCTCCAGCATTGTAGCTACCGACTCGGCACAGGCCGCCGCCCTCGAGTGTCTCAACAAGTGTAAGTTGCCAACAGTCTATACTCTATATCAGAGTCACCCTAGTAAAACAATCAACTAACACGCGATGAATAGGCGAGGCCGGCGACGTCGACTGCCAGGCTCACTGCATCACTGTCCCCAGCCCCGACGCCTCGGCCGTCAACGCCACCACCGAGTGCTCGGCCAACTGCGTCCAGGGTGACGGATCCGAGGAGCAGACGGCCGCCTACGCCTCGTGTCTCCAAGACTGCGTCGAGAAGTACTACTTCAGCGGCACCGCCGGCACCCCCACCAACACGGGCGCCGCCGACAGCGACAGCAGCAGCGGCAGCGCCGCCGTCACCTCGGTCGTCTCCACCATCACCTCTGGCAGCAGCACCATCACCACCACTTTCGCCTCGACCAAGAGCTCCGGCACCGGTACCGCTTCCGGCTCCGAGGCTTCTGGCACTTCGTCCTCGTCTTCCGGAAACGCTGGCGACGTCATCAGCCGGCCGGCCAGCTCATTTGTCGGTCTACTCGGCGCTCTGGCTGCTGTCCTTGCTCTGTAAGCAGGGCCCAAGTTGCCTCGAGGGATATTCTTTGTGATGGATGTAATTAAAGGAATAATACCGCACGCATATAAAATATTTGAAAAATGGGATTAGCATGGCTTGAAAGCATTCTACGGCGGACGGAAAAAATCATCAATAGTCTGGACACGTTAGAGATATCCAACTCGTTTATAGACAACGAGGTGTACAGCAAATTAATTTGAATCATGTTCTCGTCATTCTTTCTTCGTCTTTTCGCCTTTTGGGTTTCTTATATGTGTGGATGATCATCGTCCCGAGGAAGTTATGACCTTCTCCACGTGGCTGATCCATGGCAGGCCGAGTTGCTTCATCTCTACTGCTAATTGGAACAGGTAGTCAAGGCTGTACACACGTCAGTGTCGATCCTGGAGGAAAGAATATAGTGGTCACATACCTCTCACACATGGTCTTGGCCTTGTGTACGTTGTCTCCCCAAACATAGACACCATGTCTGCGAACGAGAACGGCATACGTGTCGGGATACTTATCCATGGCCTCCTCGAGAAACTCGGTCAGATCCTCCTCGTGGGAAGTGTTTTCAATCACGGGGATGCGCAAAGTGTCGTGGTAGTCGAGGTTGCCCGACTTTTGGAATCCGCGACCAAAGCCCTTGATCTGCTCGATGTTGTTGATCTCAAACATCTTGTCGTTCCCCGGCCCCTGGGCCTCGAGGAGCAGCGTCACCAGCACGGCCCAGTGTGAGTGCGTGTGGATGCAGCAGCCGGCGCCGCGCTTGGTAAAGGCGGCCAGGAAGAGCGGCGTGCACTGCGAGGGCCGGCCCCCCGGGGGCGAGCGCAGGTAGACGCGGTTCTTGAGGTCGACCTGCTTGGAGAGCTCCAGGACGTAGAGGTCTAGGGGCTTCATGAGCTCCTTTTGCACTCCTGACGGCGCAATGTATACCAGATCGCGGACCCTGACGTTTTGGTTAGCAAAGTCTATTATGGAGAACCACGTGTATATAAGAATATATAGTGGTCTAGGATTGTTAAAGAGACTTCCGGAAATGGAAGTTTGGTCCAAATGTGACACGTGAGCAGACAAATGATATGAGATGGGGTGGCGCATGAAGGATATGGTATAGGTGGTATATATCTTACTCATCACGGATTGAACATCCTCCGCCGGTACCTGTAACCCAGCCTAGCGTCCAAAACTTTGCGCACAGCGATGGGATGAGGTTGGCTGGATGGTTGGGATCATCGGAGATAACGAGGAAATCGTTGGTATCAACCGCCATTTCTCCCGTCTTTGCCCTCTTCGCCACGTCTTGTTGCTCCATGTTGACAAGTGGTTGTTCCATTTACGCGACAACGGGTCCCCGGGTACCTGAATGCAACCTGAACTTCCCTCGCCTGCTTTTGTCCCGACTTGGCAGTCCCTGTAAGGGTTGGGTGGTAAAGGAATGGATTAGGTGTCGTCGAGGGATTCCCTTTTCTTGCCTTGTGGACTAGGTGGCCTCTCTGCTGAAAAGGGTAAATTGGGAAATCAACCGCTGGAGAAAGAAAGAACTTTCCGGTTGGACAGTGGAGTAGGATCGAGTTACAGAAACCCGGAGTAGGAAAGTGGAAAAGGGAAGGTTGTCTGGCTTTTTAGGTGAGGCTAAATGCGATGCTCTGCCGGCACGAGCTACGATTCGTTGGTGAATAGAGAATTATCGGGGTCCAATGAATTGGGGGTGTGTCTCTTTGGGATTGCGCAATCAATTTTTTCTCTATCTTTTGCGTCTCTTTCACGATTTATCAAGCGGGTTCCACTTTGAACATATGGCGCGCTTTTGGGGTCTTTTTTTCAACGGCGGCGAATCGGAATTTGGGGAATGTTGTCGCATGCGATACACGTATACACTGCTTGAGAGGTGAATAAAGACAGCAATGTATTAAGGATTAATAATTGAATATGAACTTTGGGTACTGTGAGTCCATCTCAATTGAATTATTTATCAAGTGGGTATACTGAGATGATATCATTTTGGGCAATCAATCACAAACTACAAAGTATACGCAGTGGACCATATAATAATACAGAGATCATGACAGATGCTGTTCCGTGAATGGACAAGAAGTACACCTTGGCCATAATGCTGGAACAATACTCTGACCTAGCCGCCTTGTATATGGGCAGACAAGATCCAAACACCAGTGAGCATATTCATGCACGTGAAATGAAGTGAGACAGATAAGGACTTTCATATGCCCGAGTTAGCATGGAGTCTTATGGCGTTCTCGCGGTTTTGGCACTCGAATTGTATCCTACTCCCAGACTCCGACGTGGGTACATGACGCACCGCTAACGTTTCGAAGCAGTCCTTAAAGTGTTCAATGATTTGAACACATGGGCGTTCGCTCAGACATGGTCGGTTCCTAGTGGACACTGGTACGTGGTGAGCTATGCTGAGCTATCAGCTATGTACTGTAAAGTAATCCCTTGAGCCTCAGCCTCAGCCACTGGAGTTGTCTTGTGCATCACAATCGGACCATTGCGTGTGTCTTTGCACCTAAAGTGTGAACCTTTTGTGTAGGACAACTCACCACGACCTGCACATGGAATAGACAAACATGTTTGCTCAGATTGAATTACTTTGATAACACCGAGATACAGCAGACAGCGAGCAAAAGCCTTGTGGATTCAAAAGTTTAGCGGCCAGAGACACCACACCTAGTCCCCAAAGTCCCCGCACGAGCTCACAGGGTCCGTCGCCAATTCGGCCAATCAGCACAGACCGAAGCTCGTCGAAGCTACGGAAGGTGCCTCCAACAGCCGCAACTTGGGCAAGGTCCCCATCAAAAAAAGGACACGTTTTAACGTAAGGTCCCTCGGTCATTGATCAAGCCACTCTGTGCCTACAAGATAAATTCACCTGGACGCCAATTGTCTCTCCTCCTCCAGGCCTCTGACAGGATTCCCATTTTTTCTTTTCTGCCTCGCCGAGCTCTGGCAGCAATCATTCTTTCCCAGCATCTCCATCGTGACCTGATCCGTAACTCGATCAGTTCCTCCATCATATTGGCGACTTTCCGCAGGCTAGCTATCTTTTACTAGCATACAGCTTCCTGCCGCTGCCGCAATCTTATACCTCGCCGTCGCTTCCGACAGCACATCTACTTCACAATGAAGTTCACTCAGGCCACCATTGCCTGGGCCGCCGCCGCCCTCGCCAGCGGTGTCTGGGCTGAGGAGGCCGAGTCTCCCAGCTCCGTCGCTGCTGAGCTCCCTACCTTTACCGTGAGTTTCCCTCTCATCCAGCAACCCCGCGTGTGTGCAATCTTGTAGATTGGTGCCACAACAAGCATCACGCAATTTCGCGCATCCGTGGCTCTGTGCGACCAGCAAATCTAACCATCTTTCTCCAACAGCCCACCACACTCAAGGCTCCCTTCCTTGAGCAATTCACCGATGACTGGGAGACCCGATGGAAGCCTTCCCACGCCAAGAAGGACTCCAGCAACGATGAGGAGTGGGCTTACGTCGGCGAGTGGTCCGTCGAGGAGCCCGCCGTCTACAAGGGCATGGAGGGCGACAAGGGTCTCGTTGTGAAGAACCCTGCCGCTCACCACGCCATTTCGGCCAAGTTTGACAAGGCCATTGACCCCAAGGACAAGCCTCTGGTTGTCCAGTACGAGGTCAAGCTTCAGAGTAAGTACAGATTACATGTTATACATCTACACGCAGTGATAGCTAATCTGAGATAATAGACGGCCTCGAGTGCGGTGGTGCTTACCTCAAGCTTCTCCGCGAGAACAAGGCTCTCCACCAGGATGAGTTCGCCAACACTACCCCGTACGTCATCATGTTCGGCCCCGACAAGTGCGGACACACCAACAAGGTTCACTTTATCTTCAACCACAAGAACCCCAAGACTGGCGAGTACGAGGAGAAGCACCTGACCAGCCCTCCTGCTGCTCGCATCGTCAAGACCACTGAGCTGTACACGCTCATTGTTCACCCCAACAACACATACATCATCAAGCAGAACAACGAGCAGGTCAAGACTGGCAGCTTGCTCGAGGACTTCCTGCCCTCTGTCAACCCTCCTGAGGAGATTGACGACCCCAAGGACTCCAAGCCCGATACCTGGGTTGACGAGGCCCGCATCGCTGACCCCGATGCCAAGAAGCCCGAGGACTGGGATGAGGACGCTCCTTTCGAGATTGTCGATGAGGAGGCTACTCAGCCTGAGGACTGGCTCGTCGATGAGCCTCTCACCGTCGCCGACCCCGAGGCCCAGAAGCCCGAGGACTGGGATGACGAGGAGGACGGTGACTGGATCGCCCCCATGGTCCCCAACCCCAAGTGTGCCGATGCCTCTGGTTGCGGTCCCTGGAAGCAGCCCATGAAGAAGAACCCCGACTACAAGGGCAAGTGGACTGCTCCTTACATTGACAACCCTGCCTACAAGGGCGTCTGGGCTCCCCGCAAGATCAAGAACCCCGACTACTTTGAGGACAAGACCCCCGCCAGCTTTGAGCCCATTGGAGCTGTAAGTACCTTTCAAAAGCGACTGAAACTCGATTTTTTGCTAATCCGTGAGAATAGATTGGTTTCGAGATCTGGACCATGCAGAACAACATCCTCTTCGACAACATCTACATTGGTCACTCCGTCGAGGATGCCAACAAGCTTGCCGAGGAGTCCTTTGGCGAGAAGCACCCCCAGGAGCAGCTCCTTGAGCTTGCCGACAAGCCCAAGGCTTCTGAGAAGCCCAAGTCTCCCAACGACCTTAGCTTCACCGAGGACCCCGTCACCTACGTCAAGGAGAAGCTCGACCTCTTCCTTACCATTGCCAAGAACGACCCTGTCCAGGCCATCAAGTTTGTTCCCGAGGTTCCTACTGCCATCGGTGGTCTCATTGTCACCATTGCTGCCTTTGTCGGTCTCTTTGCTCTCGGTGGTTCCGCCCCTGAGCCTGTCAAGAAGGCTGCCGTCGACACCAAGGAGAAGGCCAAGGATGCCAAGGACAAGGCCGCTGAGGCTGTTGCCACTGGCGCCGAGAACGTCAAGGCCGAGGTCAACAAGCGCACCACCCGCAGCCAGTCGTAAACTTTACGGCTTGCAGAAGATGAATCTCGCAGTTATAAAATGCAGTGATTTGCCCAGCACTCAAACAATGGCTCGGCATAGTTACTATTGTTACTAATAGGACATTTGATTTCCTCTAGGCAATAATGAATTCTCGCATGGCGCTGGTGTACTTTATAGGCAACCCAAAATAAATTGTTCCCTTTGAGAAACGTCTTGTTCAACATGCATGCCTTGGTGACTTGAAACGTTGTTGATAATTACTGTTTATTGCTTGTAAGTCATTAAGAATGCTGTGCGGACTCCATCATTCCAGTGTTCTTCGTGATACCTCTGGATCATGATGCCCCTGTAACAGTGCTATCAAACGCCAAGATGTCATTGCAACAACTTCAAATCCTCAATCAATCTCTGCTGGCAAAGATGCTACATAATCATGACAACTACAGCTTGAAGCTCTCTTTGACAGCGGCACCGAACCTCTCAATGGCCACATCCATTTGCTCCTCGGATGCCGAAGCAAACGTCGTCCTGAAAAAGAGAGACGTTGGCGGCTTATCATGCTCGGCACGGAACCAGGACCCCCTACATACCAAGACACCCTGCTCAATACAGGCATCAAATATCTCTTCCTCTATTTCGAGCAAGCTCTTGGTGTTGACATCAGGGTGTGATTCATGGTCGACTTGGAGCCACATCTGTATAGTATTAGTTGCTGTTCTCATGGTCGCGCTCTCGAGGTAGACTTACAAACATGCCTGCTGCTGGAGGAACCCAGCTGACTACTTCCCTTGGCAGGTACTTTTCGCAAGCTCTCAGCATCGTGTCCCGTCTCTTTGTGTATTCCAGCCGCAAGTTCATGAGCCACTGAAGGTAGCCCTCGTGTCCCCATTCCTCGTCCAGTAACTTGTGCATGGCAAGCTGCGAAAAGCCGCTAGGACCCTGGCTACAACATTCGGCGTGTCGAATGTACCGTTCAATGATTTGCTCGCTAGCAGTCACCCAGCCCATACGAGAGCCAGGCACAACTACCTTGCTAAATGAATCGTGCCTCATGACCCGCCCGTCGACATCTATACTTAACAGACTAGGGATGAGACCTCCTAGAAACTCTTCGACTGTAGCTGGTGGAGGCACATCTGGTGTGTCGGCGCCGGTATGAGGTTGCATTTGGAGGAAATAGTACGGCTCGTCCTCGAAAATGAACACATCATGCTTTTGGCAAACGGCATAAATGTCCCTCCGTCGTTGTTCCCCTTGCGTGGCACCAGTGGGGTTCTGTCCCGAGGGCACCGTGTAGAGGACGGTGGGTTTCCTGGCACCACGCTCCGACTCGTTCCAGTTCGACAGGATATCGTCCATGCTCTCGGGGAGGAGC
This sequence comes from Neopestalotiopsis sp. 37M, assembly GCA_011058875.1. Lineage (NCBI taxonomy): Eukaryota > Fungi > Ascomycota > Sordariomycetes > Amphisphaeriales > Sporocadaceae > Neopestalotiopsis > Neopestalotiopsis sp. 37M. The sequence goes on along the minus strand of SWKT01000038.1, from coordinate 196,092 downwards.
CCTTGCTCGTCCATCTTGGCGCCAAACACCTTGATGCCCAGGGGCGCGGCGGTCTCGAGCGCGGTGCTGAAGCTGAACTCCTCGGTCAGGACGCTGTCGCCCCTCTCCCGGTCGCAAAACATGCGGTAGGCGCACTCGAGGCTTCCCGTGCTGCCAATGGTGAGGGAGCTGCGCCAGTCCGAGTAAGGGGGCCGGTGGCAGAGTTCCGTGTGCTCCGTGACCCAGCGCAGCATCTGGGCGGACCCGATCGACTGGCCGTAGTTGAGGCCGATGCTCAGGTCGAACTCGCTGCCGCCGCCGCCGCCCTCCTCGCTGCTGGCCGCCGCGGCGACGGCGACGTCGCGCTTGCCGGTGGACACGTCGCGGCCGGACTGGTGCGTCGCGGCCTCGGAAAAATCGGGCGGCGCGGCGATGCGGAAGCCCATGGAGTCAAAGGGGAAGTGGTCGGCCGAGGGCAGACCGCCGCCCAGGGATACCAGGCCGGGCTTTTTCAGGTACTTGGCTGCTTGCTTTAAAACGCAGGGTTTACGTGCAATGGATTCTGCACTCAGCAGGTCTGTATTATTGTTAGATGGGGAATTATAGATTTAGACATGAAGTTACTCACGATCCCACCTTTTTGCTTTTGGGTTCTTGTATGCGTGCTGCAAGATATGTCAGTCAATGACTTGGGTGAATAACAAAAGAGTTCATACTGGAGACTTGAACATGTCACTATCAGAGTAGGCCGCCGTGCCAGCAACGAGCTTGCCGGCCTTTTCTCGACGGGTCTTGATGCCCTGAATGGTGAGAGGTTCCGGTGCCTGCTCGCCCACTTCAGCATCCTTGGCCGCGAGACCGATACCTCCGACATTGGTCGGTCTCCATCGCCGGGGAGTGGACGAGAGGGTTCGCGTGTTGTGGTTGAAGTTGATACTGTTGTTTGCTAGCCTCCACGAACGGACAACGTGTGAGCTAGTCCAAGGTTTCGAACGGGCTATAGATTTCATTGGAGCTGATTTGATCGTATGTTGATCTTGAAGTGCATGAAACTACGCCGGAAAACAGAGAATATGTGAGAAGAAAGTAAATTGAAAGTACAAAAAGTGTAGTAAAAAGGTCAAACCTAGATAATGACATTCCTCAAAACTGTCATACTCGAACCCCAGATATGGGATGTCCACCCCATGTTATTTAGTGGGCTGGACCCTTTGGGAGGGGCGATAACGGCGGGGGCTGTTTGCGGCTTTGCGGGGACCCTGCCGCTGATAACCGTCCCCCAGGGCCGTGTCAGGGTCCCACTGATTAACCAATTCTAGGGGGGATTGGCCAATCGTCAAACAAGCAAAACAAGCCACTGGTCATTTATAACATCACATGGCTCGAATGGATGGCCTGTGCCGGGTAGGGCGAAAGCAAAGGCAGACCTTATTACAAAAATGAACACGCTCGCCTGAAAGGTCCGGGACTGAGCTTGATATTTGTGTAAGGAGATCTTGTTTTGGAAAGTAGTAAGCGAGTCGCCTCGAAGACCGAATCGCCAAAAACAGAATACAACCATTAGTAGAATTGCGAGGCTATCACGCAGATACCAGACAATCTTACAAATTTGCATATAAAATACAAGAACCCATCGACTTAGTAAAATGAAAAGCCTTGACACGGCAGCCATGCAAGCAGTCATATATGTATGCGAGGCAAGCAGTTTGGAAATGTTTTGAGCTGACCGTAAGCTATAATGTATTTATTGAGCAAGTTGCCTACTTCTGAATGCAAGAACTCCATCAAGTGATTTGACAAAGTCGTTGGACCTGCAGCAGATCCAAAGCTTATCATGGCGCCTTCGCGCTACTAGTCAACCATAATAATCTTACTCGATCCAATGAGTGCATATACCTGAATAAGTCGGTACATTTGAGAAGGAAGTTTAAAATCTATATAGAGATATGTGGTCATATTCGGCTGTAATCATACCAGAGAAGGGGAAGGGAACACAATCAAGCGCTATAACACAGCTTGCTGTTAGTGGTAGGTACATGTACAAAAAGTCGTCAGCATAGCATTCTTACAACTGAGGCGAAGAGGGATTCTCAGTGGATCATAAAATCGTCATCATTGCAAAGTAGATAATCCTGCTCCTACAAGTTATGCATATCCCAAGTGTGGTACTAGTGTGCAGCCCTTGTCAACCCTTCATCGATATTTTGTACAAATAGAAAACAATCCCTTAACAAACACGGTTAATGATAGTGCCAGAGCCGGGGTTCCTAAAGGCAAGTTAGCAATTGTTTTCCATTGACTCTTTGTATAAAGTTTGAGAGCGTAGTGCCACATACGAATTGTCCGACTGTCAAGATATTGTTAGCATGTATTCATTGTAGTTGCTACCATCTCTAGAGTCTATCGGCTTACCACACCGCCTCCAGAGACAAGATTGTCCTGGGAAAGTGTACCATCAAAGCAGGCACACATCCACAATGGGTCTTGTCCAGTTCCACCAGGTGTGTTGACGAAAGCGCCCTGGAAGTACTTTTCACTTGGGAGCCAACTTCCGGGAGTCTCGGTATTGTTGCCGGCCAAGCAGGTACTGGTGCACTGGTCAAGGACGGCCGTCTTGTCGTTGCTCATCCAGTCGACCTGAGAAAACTGGTACAGTTGGTTCAAGCCAGTCTGGTTGGCCCGGACGTGCCAGATGCCCTCGTTTCCGCGGTTGATGGTCGTGACCGTCTCTACTGTACTAGCGGTGCAAGGTGTCGGATCATCCTGACGAACTCGATGGCCACGCAACTTTGGTACCGGTATCTTGGCCTCGACCAACGCCAGAGGCGCAATGGCTGCGATGCAAACGAGAATCTGTTGAGAAAACTTCATGGTGAAGAATGCGGATAAGAGAAAAAAAGATTGAGAAACACGGCAGCGTTCTGGGGAAGGAAATGGTCCGTATATTAATATCTGGTGCCTACATACAAATATTTGGCCACTACAGTCGAGTACAATCCAGGGCACCTATCAAGACGGGCGTGTCAGGACAATGCGACCCTATGATGACCCGAACCCACCACAATTGGCTAGCATCCTATTGTTAATCCTTTCAGCTTTTAGACGTGCAGTGGCAGCTACTACACAAGGCGAAGTCGGGTTCGTATTTTAATTTAAGGGCCATCTTCGATTGATCCTTTGGAATGCACCACGATATACGCGCCAGCACCCGAGTTGTCCTCTGAGTGGTGGAGATTTTAGAGCTAGAGCCCAAGTAGTTCTGGTAGTGCAAAGAATCAAAAGTGGGTGCATAGGTGTTGCATCTCGGGAGGAGGAAGGAGAAGATCCGCTTTCTTTAGGTTAGACCCATCGGAGAAGGCGAGCTTGTCCTCAACGGGAGGCATTCAAGGCATTCCAGTGAGATGTCTGTGTCCACTGGGCAGTGGGTTGACCAGCAGCCAGCAGCTTCCCAAGCCAGCAAGCACTAAAGTCCCCATCAAGGACAATCCACACGTAACGTAGCTCTCTCCATACATTGAATGTGGCTGTCTGCAACAATCAAGCCACAGCCTATACATTTTCAGCCTGCTTTTCCTCAGGTAGCAAAGGGACGAAAAAAAGACAAAGGCGGCTCGCAACAATCCAGCCAAAACCAGCCAGCGACCTTGGGAGACGGCAGAGGTCCGTGCCACTTTACCTTTCAGAGACTAACCCGTTGTTGATCAATCAACCCGCCGCGTCCATTCCCTGGCCCTTTTGCCTGGTGGCCTGCGTCAACTAACTGCCTCTTTCGAATCCAGCCTCGTTTCTTTGACGTCTTTCCCCCAAATCACCGCGTCTCGGCGTCGCAGTTGCAGTCGCAGTCGCAGTCGCAACACACAACTTGCACCTACCGCGATACCGTGAGATCATCCTTTTGGGTTCGCATTACCCAGGCGACGACTACTTCTGGCTTCTATTCTGGATCTCGGCATCGCATGATGCCTGGTGCCGTTGCCATGGAGAACGGCATCCAGAATGGCATGCCTGGCGGCGACCACGATGCCGGCGCGCGACCGCCGCGCATGAACGACCTCCCCGACGAGATTCAACACATTACTCAGGGATACATCCCTCTCGGCCTCCTGCTGTCGCGCCTGGCTCAGCGCTCGCACAATCAGTTGACGGCCAAGATTCTCGAGCTGGCTAAAATGCAAGTCTCGGCTCCCGCTGTCAATGGCAACTCGGCGCCTGCTGTCAGTCTTCCCGACGACAACTCGGTGGAAAACCTCACAAAAAAGGCAAACCTCTTGAATTTTATTCAAGACTTGCACGCAAGATGGACCAAGGCGCTCGTGATTGCTTCGTGGAGCCGCAAGGCCCCAACCGTCAGCAAGCTCATCGACCTGATGAACTACATCAACATGGAGCGCAAAGCTTTCGACGATGGCCTCGGCTACATGGCCAACATCAAGCGCGACCTGACCTTTGCACGCCTGCCCAACCCAGACCTACAAACTGCGCTGCAAGTATTGTCTACCGGCAGTGCTTCGTGGATGCCTGACTTGGGCTACATCGAGCCGCCCCCACTGACCGCAGAAGAGCAATTACAATGGATTGAGGAGCTCAACACCCTCCTCTCACTGCGCCTGAATCTGGAAGATCACGACAAGATACCCCTTCAGTTCCGCGACTACACCATCGAATCGGGACGTGTGACATTCAAGGTCGAGGGAGAATTCGAGGTCGACCTGACGATTGCCGACGAGGATTTTGAGGCGCAATTTTGGTTCTTGGACTTTCGGTTCGCTTTTACACCAGCACCTGCAGAATTGACCGAAACGTTGCGGGTCTTCCTCGAGGCTCGCGTCAACGAAGCATTGGAAAAGGAAGGACTGCGAGGATGCTACAATTTTCTACACGAATTCGTACTCACACACAAGATTAGCGAATACGTACGACAAGCTCGCGAGCTGGCAAAGGCGAGCTGGGTGGATACTCTCAAGATTGAGCGCCTCAACCGAAGCATGGCCATTCAATACTGGACGAACCGATACCCGCCCGACAGCCCAAAGAGCTGGATCATCATTGGTGTGCACAGCGGCAGGAAACCCGGAGCCGCCAATCTCGAAAACGATGCCACGAGCTACCTCTCATTGCGCTGGTTCAGGGACGGCAAGGAGGTTCAAGAATCAAACATTACTTTTGAGAAATCCCAAATATCGACAGAGAAGCTCCTCAAAAAGGTCATTGCACGGCATGTGGAACACATTCTGTCCACTATACATGCAAAGCTTTCAACCAAGGACCGTTACCTCAAGAGAGAAGCCGCCCTCAGCCTCGAGATTTCTCAAGACGAACCCCTCGAGTCCAGTCTACGTGTGCAAGTTGGACAAAAAGACTCTGTCAACCTCCGGGTCGCTCCAATCACAGGTTCCTTCTCAATGACGCCCCAGAGAAATGCAACATTCAGGGGAGAGCAGCGACTGAATACTCAGGCCAAGGATACTACCGAAGAAGGCATACTTGCCCTGGAAGTTGCACGCTACGCCTGGGTCGCCGAAGAAATGAACCGCAGAGGCAGGAGCATGGGCTGGGGCTCAGCTCGCAGTCCAGTGAGACCAGAAGAAATACGAAATATATTAAAATCAAAAGAGGCGAGCCAGAATCTGTGGTTCAAGAGAAAGGGCTGGCCTGCACAATGGTACATGATGCTGAGTTTGAGTTTGGCTGGGGATAGGTGGTGGATGATGGAGGTGTAAGTACCTTCTTCACTGATGCTTCGCTACCGAGTTACTGACCTTGAATAGTGCCAATCCACCGACTGGCCCTCGCATTGCAAATTTTGCACAGCTGCCACTCGTTACACCCTTACCAGCTCTCAACGACAGCTTCTTTGCAGGCATCACTACCTTTAGTGCAGCAATGATGGCACATGTCATCAACTCAAAGGAGCTCCACCGTCGTCACATTAAGTACCGTGAAGATCAGAAGATGAGCCTCCCGCAAACGCCTAACATGAAATTGCCCGTCATCAAGGTGCGCCTATCGGAGATTCTAGCCGGAGGATCCGTCGAGGCCGGCAAAGCCGTCACCTGGGCACACGATTATGTGTACATTAGGTTTATGAGAATTGAAAACACACGAAGAACTCGAAAGGAACTTCAGCAGGGCGAAGACAGTACGCCAAAGCAGCAAACTCTTTCCATCATAGCCGATGCTCGCTTCCGGGTCATCGATCCTGCCAAGTTTGGTCTTCTCCAGGGCAATGTCGAGCAAGATGTTGCCTACAATACGCAACTTGGCGTCTTTGGATTGCAGCTCAAGGCCGAGCTTGGAAGCACCATTATTGGCGACTTGGCCAAGCGCATTCACGCCATTGGAAGACTTGTCGACTGCGTGGACGCCATCAGACGCAGCACCTCGGATATCAAGTGCGACAACATTACGCTTGCGCAAGTCGACTTTACCTATAGCGACGCCATTGGACGGTCGGTTGGAAACGCAGCAGAAGCCAACATTCGACGATGGAAGGCCTCTCTCGACCTGGGATCCAATCAGATCAAGATGTCTCTGGAGAAAGGAAACCCTCACCTGCGTGTCCTCGATGGCTTGAACCACCTCATCAACTCCTCGTTGGGCTTTAGCAAGCTCCCGCAATACTTGGCCTTTACTCTTCCCGCGATCAAGGCATTGGATCAAATTGAGGATTCATGGGCACAAGTGCCACAAGGACGTGCCGAGATCTTTTCCGAGCATCTCGATTGGTACACAGTTAGATACATTCTGGCTGGACCGAATAAGGCTGTACCACGAGTCTTCCGTATCGCCGTGAAGCTCAGGGAACGACGCGGCTCGCCATTCTGGCACGTTACTAGATGCGAGACTGGACCAAACTCGAACCCCGATGACGACTTCAAGGTGCAGCTAGCAAAGGTTTGGGGTCAGGCCAATGCAGGATGGCAGAATTTCGGCGATAGTGCTTCCTGCAACGCAGACGATAGCATTATTGGACTGCTCAAGGCAGTGGACGAGGCAGCAAAAGACTTTGCAAAGAAGCCAGTCCCTACCTCGCCGGTCGCGTCGAGGCAGCCAGCAAAGACGCAACCTACACCAAAGATGTCAGCGGCATCCAAACCAAACAACCAAAAGAACACGGCAGCCCAAGCCAACCGGGCTCGGCCGATGCAGGCGCAATCAGGCTCGACGAGCAATACTGCCATCACTTTGGACTAGCATTGCAAAGCCGAAAAGGTGGTGTAAACAAAATTGAGAGAATCGCCCGTCACGGAAAAGTGACACAGGGCGATGAATTGCTATTGTTTTAGAATCAAGATAATGTCATACGAGATACCCTTTTCCCAGCGCTTCACTACAGTAGATTATGCGCAGGTACATGGTCTACAGGAGCGCAAATGGCATTAATATAAATATAATTATACAATCATATGTCTTGACTCGTAGGAATGCGTGACTGAATGGCTGATTGCCCGGTCTATGGAATGTGTCTGATTCGAGGATCTGCATCTATGGTCAATCAAATCCGGGAGAGGCTCTACCCGGGCGATCAGATCTAACCCAGGATGTCACGGGCCGGTGTCTAGTAGAGAGCTATTGCTCTAGGCTCAACTACAAGACGGTAACGGTTTCGTCGAGCCTGCGTACAGATATTGGCAAACATTTTATTCAAGATATAGACTGATATTTTTCAATAATCTCTTCTTTCTTTTGCTGCTTCATATAGAAAATCAGCGTGCTTCCGTTGTCCTCAAGTTTGAAATCAGAATGTCCTGTAAGCCGTCCGCCGTGATTTCATTTATGCCCCGCAGTCAATTCGCTATAGAACTGTCCACTTCTCTTTCTCGTCAATGTCCCCAACGTCTTGACATTGAACACCACCTCTACTACATGAGCCTTTGGGGGCCAGTTCGTGTCTACATGGGAATACTAACAAAAATGGGCGCTATCTAGTCCTCAACACAACCGCGACCCTGCGCAACGCGACGCCGATACCGCTGCCAGCGAGCCAGAGAAAAGGGGCCGTCGCGCTCCTCCACGACCATGACTTTTACCTGCACTGCGACCCGCACCTGACGGAATACAAGGCCACGACGCCATCACCCACAACCAATCCCCCGACCTTTGCTTCTTACAAGGTGCCGGCCGCGGTGGCGGCTCTGGCGGGCGATAACCCCGAGGTGAAGCTGTACGAGGTCCACGACCACGTGCCCAACCCCGTGTACAGCAGCAACGTCAAGAGCAACGAGGAGATGGTCGACTTTGCCGACGGCCTGTGGGTGCGGGTGCGGAGTCCGATGGGGGTCATGATGGAGACGACGTGGACGGTGAGGGAGACGACGGGGGGAGAAGAGGGCGAGCTCGAGCTTGTCGAGGACGTTCACGTCTCTTGCAATCGCATGCTCATGGGTCTGGTCAAGAGTAGCGTCGAGGCCAACTGGCAAAAGATTCATGAAAAGATTGTGGCGCGCATGGTGGAGGATGCTGGAAAGGCTGCGTCGAGTTGAAAGAGGTAGCTCCAGTGGTTCGTTTCCAAGGTTGAAGAATCGCTCTCCGGGCTACTTAAATCGAAGATGATACTCCTAGATTTGGATTATACTACTGAGATAGAATTGTCATTCCCACTGTCAACATTGACTTGCGGATCCAGTGCAATACAACCATCGCATCCACGAAAGAAATATAAAAACAAAGCAAGCACGCAGATGAGGAGGCTATTAGACGGTCATAAAAAGAATATTCAGATTCAAATTCGACAAAAACACAAAAAGAATCGGTCGGCCTATTGAGGACCGTATGATTGGTGGCAAGAACTGCGAATTCTTGCCCACTACTGGAGTCGAACCAATTGCCTCCTCATTGCTTTCCTATAAGGGAATACTAGTGAGGCGCTCTACCGATGAGCCAAGCGGGCTTTGTGAGAAGCTGTTGTTGAAGAAATCTGGGTTTGAAAAGTCTTAAGTAAATGAGTTGATCCACTAACACGAGATTGACATGTGTCACGATAGATACGCCGAGTTATGGTGGGAGACGACAGCAGTCGTTAGAGATTGCGTAACACGAATGCTAGGGGTAGATCTATGGTCGTGATTCGATATCATTGTATAGTAACGTCTTGGTGTATGGACAAATAAAGCATGTTGATTGTTCTATTGTAATTATTATGAACTTTTGTCTATCAGGGGAAGTCTATAATGCTATCAAAATGTCGACTTATAAATAGTACTTCTGGGTGCCAGACTTTTTGTTCTGCATAAAGAAAAAGGCTGCAAGTGTCAAGCAAGACACGAGCCCTAGCGATTGAATTGCGAGGCCGGTAGAAAATGCTGTCGGATACCGTGGTGCTTCTGACGTGATGAAGACATTGGAAGAGACAAAATTGCAAGAGTTGCTATGATGGTGTCAGTCATAATTCATTATTATTGAGAATCAAGAATCATAGTCACTCACCCAAAGCCAGCAATAATAGCCATGCCAACGGCCTTTTCTGGTCTGCCGAGCACGTTGCTATGAAACCACGCAACACAGTTTGGCATCTGGATATTGGCGCCCCAGTAAATCATGTAGAGGCCAAAGTAGCGGACTCCAGCTGGTTGAACCTGAGCACGTTGAATGGACCACCCGACTATAGACATGGCGGCACCAAAGGCAATAACGCCAGACCGGTTGTTGAGTCGCCCAGCAATCCATCCGGATGACACCATGATGAAGGCGCCGACGAGATAGATGGGTATCAACATGACATTGGCCCGGTTGCCGCTGTAGCCCAGCTGGGAGAGAATGGTGGGCGAGAAGGAGACGGTTGAGGCAGCGCTCATGTCGCAGCAAAAGAAGACGAGGGTGCTGTAGTTTAATCTGGTTAGCAGGTGGAACCGAGTCAGAGATGATATGGAAGCTCACATTGCCCACGTCTTCCAGTTGAGCATGCACTTGATCCAATTGACGTTTTGCATGTCGAGATTTTCCTTTCCTCTCTCAATCTCGAGACGGCGCAAGAGGGCTTCGCGCTCGGATTCGTCCAGGAATCGTGCCTTTTCGGGCCAGCTCGGGGTGAAGATGGCGAGAACGATACCAAACAAGCCCGTCACGATGCCTTCGAGTATGAATATCCATCGCCATCCTTCAAGACCATGAACTCCGTCCATGTGACTAATTGCGTAGGCCAGGAACTGTTGTCAGTGATCTATTAGCACAAGTAATACCGAGTTGAGTATATAGTGTATACTTACAGCACTGAAAGTGTTTCCAATCAAGGCACAGCAAATAAAAAATGAGAACCTCGGCGCAAACTCGACTCGTCGGTAGTACTGCGCCATGAGCAGTGCCGCACCCGGCTGGACACCGGCCTCGACGGCACCCATGAGAGCCCGACAGGCATAGAGGCCGCCGGCGGACCGGGTAAGCCCTTGACACATGGAGGTGATGCCGAGGATAAAGATAATGCCACCGAGCCAGTACGCAGGCCGGACGCCGCGGCGGCCCAGAATCAGATTACACGGCACCTCGAGCAGGACAAATGGCAGGTAGAAAACCCAGAGGGCCGTGTTGTAGCCCGACGACGGCATGTGCAGGTCCGCCTCGAAGCCGTTGAGCTTGGCCGTGGCGATATTGGTGCGGTCCAGAAAGGCGAGCAGGTACATCATGCCTAGCAGTGGGAGCAGGGCAATGTCGATCTTGCGGGTGACCTTGCGGCTCAGGTCCGTGTCTTCATCGGTGACAATTGCATCGTGACTGTCGGTATCGGTCGTGTTGGATGCCGAGCCTGATCCGTCCTTGGTGCTCGGCCTCTTTTCGTCATCAATGGGGAATGGAGGAGCTGTATCGGCCATTGTGACTTGGATGTGTAAGATCCTTTGCTGAATAATCACCAATTCCCTCCCTTGGAAAGACAAGACTAGACAAACACTTTGGACCAACAGTCGGCCGGCAGACCGTGGAACAAGTCACGATTTAAGAAGGAAAACGAGAAGGCTGAGAGGGGGACCTTCTTTTTCGCCCGACATATGCAATAATGAAATGACTGTACATTTGTAATATAACCATTCGATTCTTACTTTTCCCCCGAACCGCATGACGCGAACGACTTTGATCATAACATACAACAGTGAACCTGGACGAGGCCTGATACCTGTTCTCCGATCGTCATCTAATCCACGTCGATGGCAACCTCGGGATGCATTCGAGAAGGCCCGTCAAGCAGGCAAAGGCAGGCAATGGGCAGGGATTCTCAGAGGCAGCACCGGGATTCAAGTAACATTCCGGGACATATAACGGGCAAGGCCCCCCTTGCATCTCTTGCTCATCCCACCGCGTGGCAATGGCCATTGGCTCGCTCGAGAGAAACTACTGTACGGATCTCTGTACTGTGGCTTTTGTGTGGTAGCAGTGTAATAAACAGAATTCTTCAGCGAGAATCACTGGCTCGACTGGTCTTTGGTTCCTGTCGAGCTTATCCAGTGGCCGAATCAGAATTCATGTTTGCTCAATTTACCCCCTCGGCTGACCCCAATGGGCAATCCCACATTCTACTGTAGTCAGTAGATGCCAGGATGCGTTCAAAGAATAACATGTCATGTACATGCGGCCGACCGACGGGAGTGTGGGCGGTCATCGGCTGACGGGCAAGCGGGAGTTATGTCGCTGCAGCGTGATAAGCGAGTGTCCAAAAAGGCGGAATTTAGAGCAGGATGTGGTATAGTCCAACCAAGTGCCAGGAAAAAGCAACTAAGACCTGCCAGACATTGACACCGGAGACAGTTCCAGAGACTGGGGGGATCCAATTAAACACGAAAGCTGAGTGGACTCTGTTGTGTGCAAGTTCAAGGGCCTGCGACACTGCAGTCAAGGCAGTATGAAAGGAATGCGACGCTGAAGCGGTATTTGCGGTCGGGAAGGAGGGAATCAATGCTCCGGTGGCCGTCCTTGCATACATTATATGTACGGTGATGTCTGCCCATGATATGACGATAATGATTTTTTGTGGCTCCCAGTTTCATGCTATGTGGCCAGGGGGTACGAGTATAGCTTTCCAGCTATAAAAGGGGGCATAGTCGAGGCGGAAAACTGTATTTTGTGGAGCATTTACTATAGTAATTCGGTGAATTGTTCATTAAGTGAGTTATCTCCAATGCTTGAAAGCACATGGTTTACGTGGAGGTGTTGTATCGTGATCCCTTCTTGTGCCGTTTCTGATGGTACGCCATGCCATGCAGCTCTCAACCTCTTTGAGACTTTCTGCGACCCATCGGGAACGGGTAGCCGTCAAAGGTGTTACGGGAATAGAGATTCTTCTTCATCCGCGAACATTCTTCTTGGACATAGATAATATGCTCGAATCCCCGCAGGAAATCAGGTGAGGAGTGATTATGGATATAAATTTTGCAGGTCATGTCCCATTTTGTTACTTCACGACACTTGATCAGATTTGATTCGAGGCGCCGCCAACAGAGTATAGTATTTAGTTGACTTGCCAAGCCTGTTTAAACTTTGGCATCAGTGGAGATGCCATGGTCCACTTGGCAATGTGGACACTGTGATGAGGACTATAATAGTCGTGAGTATACACACAATCTCACTCGTTGTCATGGAAAAAGCGTGTGAATACAGAGACTTGTTCAACATGTAGCCCACTGCTGAGACATTGCTACGTCTCACAGCCCGCAAGACTGGTAGACTGCCTGTGGTAGCGAGAGATCCTGTAATATACTAATATGCCATCTCTCCGTAGTCAGCTTGTAATCAAAATATCACCAAGCGGCATGGGGACATGCCCCAACTTTGGCCCTCACAGAAACCGAGGAAGCTATCCCTAAAGGCATGTTCACAACTCATGAAAGGAGGCTCTTGCCGGATGCATTGTTTCCCGGTCCTATCCAGATGGTCGGGTCGTCAAGCCCCACTTTTCCGCACCCATCAGCTTTATATCACGTCAAAGGATTCTAGCGACAGGCGAAGTGAATTGGAGGAATTCCGGGAACTCGGGAAACTTCTTTGATTGGACGATTATAATCATCAACTATTGCCATTTGACCTGGTATTTCCTCAGTTGCCAAATGCCTGGGATATTTGGGTATTGCCATACTATCTGCTTGTGCAACAATGTGCACTTGAGCGATCGACTTGCACAAGTGGTCACTTAAGCCAGTAGTTCTGGTATGAGCGCTATGGAGGGAAATATGTAACGATTATGGTCTAGCAAAAGCGAAAGATGACTCGGCTGCCTCCAATAAAAGTGCCCATGGATCATGTTGTATAATTATCTATTGATACCCGTGGGTGAATCAGGTCGAAGACCCAACGGACATGGTCGCCCTGTTTCGCCTTGGTGCATTAAAGAAGACGGTATACTACACGGAGCTCAAGGTTTGTCTCAGAAGGACAATGTCTTTCTCAGAATCGAGAACATGGTAAGTGCTGCATTTCTCGGGCCGGGTTGTCGGGATTGATCTGTTGTCAAGAGTTGTAGATCGTGTAATAGTTGTATGCGGACAGCTACAAATTAGGGCTCTGAGATCAGCTGTACTGATTGTGCCATAAAAATCATGTCACTACCACAACTGTCCATAGAGTGTGTAGCGAAAATACACATTCGGCGATGTTTACAAAATATGACAGTCTCATTTCATCGACAGGTGCTAATAATGAAAGTAAACAAAGTGACGCCATCATTCGAGAACTCGACGATCGTCGAAACCAGTTTCCCATGGGACAAGTCGTCTATTAATCTGTCGCATTTCGCTTCAAGGGTCCCTCCTCATCATGGGCGCGAACTGGTCTACCCGAGGTGATGGTGTAGTACCAACCACCGAATTTAAGGCCACAGCCCATGACAAGGCCACTAACGGTGCCCGGAAACAGGTAAAAGGTCCCACTGTAATCCCACTAGCTGCGTAATTCGAGGCCCGTTTAGCGCTACCAACCTCTCGATTACCGACCGAGATTCCCAACCACCAAAATTTCAACTGTTAGCAACTCGTTTGGGGCCAGCACATCATGGTGGTCGACATAGGGCATCGCTGCGTTGACATTCCCGCCTGCACGTGTGACAATGCCACTCTGACAGACGCGTCCAGGCGATCATTGGGCCGTCCAAGCCACCCTGGCAACCCACAACCCACTCGAAATGGAACTCGTAAGTTTGTAGACTAGGCGGGCGGCCATGATAGCTGACCGGCTTGGATCCGGCTTGGAAGTTGGATCTTGTGTACAAACGGGCCCGTCCGTGACGATGACGATTTGCCCAGCCCTCAAGTCAACAGTTTCCCCTTTCCCTTTACCGTTTTCATTCAATAAGAATCATTCGGGGCTGCGCGTGTAACTCAAAACTCCTCTTTCTTGCATTTCTAGAACCAGAACAACTGCATTGTACCAACATACCCGGAACCTAGTCGAGGGTGTAGCCTGTTGTACGAAGTAGTGTACATAATCAGGGTCTTTTTTAGATACAGGACCCTTCTTTTTTCTTCTGCATACTCTTTCCTCCCTCTCCAAGAACTCATATCTATTTTTGCTCAGCAAGCGTTCATCTGCTTCTTGATTGATATATTCCTGGCTTTTCTTTCTCTCTTCAGTACTATAATCACACAAAAAGCATGTCTCTCTTCAAGAGGACAAGTGCCGCTTTGGCAGCTCTCATGGTGAGCCACGTTGCTGCCCAGACATACACAAGTTGCAACCCGCTCGAGACAAGTATGCACCTCTTCCAACCACTTTGCTCAGAGACACACAACTAACAATTATCCCAGCATGCGACGCTGATACAGCGCTTGGAATGACCATTACTGTTGATTTTACACAAGGAGAAGTCAATTCATTCTCATCATCGGGAGGCACGCCTACATACAGCTCGACCGATGGTGTCACTTTTACCGTGGCTGAATCAGGAGATGCACCACAGCTCAACTCGCTATTTTACATCATGTTTGGACGTGTCGAGTTTGAGCTCAAGGCAGCACCGGGAGCAGGAATTGTATCATCGGTCGTTTTGCAGTCCGACGACCTGGACGAGATTGACATGGAATGGTTGGGCGCGGATACCTACCAAGTGGCGACGAATTACTTTGGCAAAGGACAGGTCACGACTTACAACCGCGGAGAGTGGAATCCGGCAGAAGGATGCCAGGACAACTTTATCAAGTACACCATTGACTGGACCAGCGAGCGTATTGTGTGGATGGTTGCCGACACGGTTGTCCGAACTCTGACCTACGACGATGCCGAGACGGACCAGTACCCACAGACGCCCATGCAAATCAAGTTTGGTGCCTGGTCTGGAGGAGACTCGAGCAACAGCGCGGGAACCATTGACTGGGCACGCGGGCCCACCGACTACTCCGAGGGACCTTTCAGCATGTACGTCAAGAACATGGTGGTGACCGACTACAGCACGGGCAGTTCCTACACCTACAGCGACACCTCGGGCGACTGGACCTCAATCACCTCTGACGGCGGCGAGATCAATGGAAACCTCAACGGCGCCGGCTCGCTTACCGTGACTGCGACTGCCGGATCAACGGCCACGGCCAGCGTGCCTGCTGGAGCGCTGGGCACCAGCACCAACACCGTCAGTGCCGTGCTCCCCTCTGGCTGGGTCATGACTTCGTCTGGAAAGGTTGTCCCGGTCAACTCGTCAGAAATGCGGGCACCGCACCCGGTACTCTTTGTAGTGCCTGCCATATTTACGATTTTGAGCGTCTTTGCTTGGATCCCCATCTGAGAGATTCCTCCTGCGTTACAATCTCACCAACAAACCACATTCTACCATATCCACAACTACAACATTACGACCCATCGATACATCGAAAGATCAGAAAACAGATCATACGCATCATGGACAGCATCCGCAAGAATCTAAGCTCGACTTGCTCACCATACATGAGCCAATTCATGAGCATGATGTATTTCAGCCACAATGGCAAATTCAACTGGACCACCCTTGGCGTGTTCTTACTATCTGTCCCCGTTGCCATCGAAATCTGGACTCAACACCGTGAGCGACGAATCCAGTTAATTGGGCTACGAGTTATCAGCAAAAAGCTCGACCGCATCCAGAAAATGCTGGAAGCCCGGCCCCGTGTGATTCGGGTGTTTTTGGGGTATTTGGGGTAGAATCCGTAAAGATGTATTGCTCAATGCAGCAAGGACATGCGGCTCGAGATGGTTCTCAAGACGGGACAGACCACCGATACGGGGCATGGAAACATAATTGTATTAATGAAGGACACATGAGCGAGGATACGAATCACAACGACTCAAAGCGATACTTGCATAAGGACATGGGCTAGGCATTAAAAGGACTACAACTGTACGCGGTACAGAGGATAGACATGGCGTTCCGGTTAGAGCTGCTTCATTTACGAGACTAATATACAAATACAAGCGTATACAACCTTATCAATATTTATAACGATCTCTGCCGATTCCAACTCAAGCCTCTGGTACGCAGATGGACTGCCCAACCTTTAACAAATCACAGTTCAGATTCGTGTTCAACTCCAAAAGTGTATCAAGTGAAAAGCCCCCATCATGGGCGATATCCCAGCACGTATCTCCAGAGTGAATGGTGTAGGGAACGCTGTCTGTTCCACACTGGCCCTGTCGCAGTCGGTCATCCATTTGGCGCGCCGTAGCTCGGAGGTAGAAGAAGACACCAATGAGGAACAGCCCGACAATCATGAAAAAGTTGAAAAGAGGCATCATCTCGGCTCGCCAAGACGCCTTTGTAGATGGGTCCTCCTCCATGTACGGCGGCGGCTGTTCAAGCAGGGCGTCGTCGTCATTTTCCCCGTCTCCCGCTTCATAGCCGTCTTCAGACTCCCGCGGTGGGCGTGAAGGTGCTGCCGGCGGTCCCGACACTCGGTGTAGACCGCCGTATTGGCTGCCCGGGGCGCTCTCCCATATGCTGCCGTCGGCATCGCGGAATGTGTACGTCTGGTCATCGGCGTCGTAGCCTATACGGGTCATGCCCGAGGGCAGCCGCTCCTCGTCGGTATCGTATTGCGACCAGCGGCCCATGATGAGGGGTGTGTCAAGTATGGGCTGTAAGAGGGATGTGAAGTGAGAGTTGTCACCAGATTCTATTCTGTAGGCTACTAGTGATGGAAGTAGATAATCTTCTTGATGGAATAACAGAATTTATGGATGAATCTCCAAGGTCCGTCTCCTATCGTTCACAGCAGTGAAGTCATTCGAGCTTGGGGTGGAGAGTGCACCGCCACCCTCCTGGCTTACCTCAGCTTTTGAAACAAAGAGTGGTTCATAACATGGATACTTGATCTGATTCGCATGTGCTGATAGTACACCAAAGCTATGACAATTATAACAGAATTATATTATCCATGAATAGGAATATAGTCATCAGGAATAACTCGCATTATGATAGAAACACTAATAATCGGTATACTTACGGTACCTCGATCTCCCTGCATATACTAATGCCCAAGAGGTACCGATTTGGGGCCCGCTGATTTGACGATCTGCCGATAGGGACCCCGCCATGACGAGCAAAACCCAATCAGCGTGCCCAACCCCTCCATGGCGCCTTTAATTTCTCTCTGAAAAAATTCCCATTCAGCCTTGCATAGGCTCTGACACATGCCGTAACGTTTGTACCTAAGGTCAGGTTCCAGTCCAGTCACAGAGGGCTCCAGTACCGGTTTGACTCACGAGAATTATTCCCCATTTTGCGCGCATCCGCTGAGGGGCTGCGGGCAAACTCCAAAGAATAATTTGGATGAATATTCCAATCCAATCCCTTCTCCGGTCCGCCAGACCACCGCGTTCCCTCCGACAGCTTTCTGTTCCCGTCTCTGCCTCTGTCCTCACCCGACCCCGATCGATTGGCAATTTTTGTCGCGCTACCACAGCTACTGCTGCTGCTACCACGACTGCAGTCCCGGCGACGCAAACAACTACCCCGCGTACCCGTACCTTTACCTCGACATCCCACCAACGGAGCTCCATCGAGACACCACCAGACTTCGACCCAGACTTTGACGACGACATGGCGCCCAAGGCCCCCAAGTTCGAGCTCAAGACCCCCAAGGGCACCAAGGACTGTGAGTTCTTTTTTCAAGACGAGGAATAAAAAATATCATGGAAGTGCTAAGCATCCACCAGGGGAGGGCAAGGACATGGTCATTCGCGACAAGATCTTCAGCACCATTACCGAAGTCTTCAAGCGCCACGGTGGTGTCACCATTGACACTCCCGTTTTCGAGCTCAAAGAGATCCTCTCGGGCAAGTATGGCGAGGACAGCAAGCTCATTTACGATCTCGCCGACCAGGGCGGAGAGATTTGCAGTCTGCGATACGACCTGACTGTGCCCTTTGCCCGGTGGCTCGCCATGAACAAGGACGTGCAGCAGATCAAGAGATACCACATTGCCAAGGTGTACAGGCGAGACCAGCCCGCCATGACAAAGGGCCGCATGCGAGAGTTTTACCAGTGCGATTTCGACATTGCCGGCGCCCTCTACGACCCCATGCTCCCCGACGCCGAGGTCATCCGCATCGTCAACGAGGTCTTTGAGGCCCTTGGCTGGTCCGGCACCTTCACCATCAAGCTCAACCACCGCAAGATCCTCGACGGTATCTTTGAGGTCTGCGGCGTGCCCGAGGACAAGATCCGTACCATTTCCTCGGCGGTAGACAAGCTCGACAAGCTGCCCTGGGCCGACGTGAGAAAGGAGATGACCGAGGAGAAGGGTCTGGACGCTGAAGTTGCCGACCGCATTGGCGAGTGGGTTACCCTCAAGGGCCAGCGAGACCTGCTGGAGAAGCTGCGCGCCGACGAGAAGCTCGCTGCCAATGCGTCCATGAAGCAGGGTATGGACGACCTCGAGTTGCTCTTTGACTACCTCGAGGCCTTCAACGCCCTCAGCACGGTGTCGTTCGACCTGAGCTTGGCCCGTGGTCTGGATTACTACACTGGTGTCATCTACGAAGTCGTCACAGAAGGCTCGGCTCCTTCAAAAACCCCGGCGGCCGAGGAGGTACAGCCCGCCCCCAAGAAGAAGGGCAAGAAGGCATCGACAAATCCCGATGACGACCGCTCCGACGACCCCTCTATTGGTGTTGGTAGCGTGGCTGCTGGTGGAAGATACGATAACCTCGTCGGCATGTTTTCTGGCAAGAACCAGGTCCCGTGCGTTGGTATCTCTTTTGGCGTTGACAGGATATTTTCCATTACCAAGGCGCGCATGGAGGCAGATAAGAACGCTGCTGCGGTGCGGCGCAACGAGGTCGACGTGTATGTCATGGCTTTTGGTGGCTCGGGCTTCAAGGGTCTGCTTAAGGAGCGCATGTCCGTCTGTGCGTCACTATGGGAGGCCGGCATCAAGGTGAGTTCCTAACAATATTGTAATTTGCAAACAACGTTCGACGGCGGCAGCACTCGGACTCTACGCTATATTTCAGCCTGGCTAATCATTTATCCTTCTGCACTAGGCCGAATTCCTTTACAAAGTCAAGCCCAAGCTGCAGAACCAGTTCAAGGCTGCTGAGAACAATGGAACACCATTTGCCATTGTCCTCGGAGAGGATGAGCTGGCCAAGGGTCAGGTCAAGATCAAGGAGATGGGTTTGAGCGATGGCCACCCCGAAAAGGAGGGTGTCTTGGTCAGCCTCGCCAACGTTGCCGAGGAGGTCAAGTTCAGACTACAGCGCAAGAAGGAGCTGGACGGTCTCACAGTCAAGGCCGAGGGTCTGCGGGTGGTTCACGGCATCAGGGGTGAAGAGGTCTCCCCGGGCGAAGCTGCAGCAGCCGTTGAGCAAGCCGTTCCCGTAGATGACGGAAAGCAGCAGGAGCAGCCACAGCAATAGACTTGAGTCGTGGCAATCTCATTGTACCGATGGGCACATCAACGCCCGGGCAGCTCCTTTTCCATGCTCAAATGCAGGAATCATTGATAGTCCCTCGAATAAGAAAGCAAAAGAAATTATGAACTTGACTAAGCGGCAACAATTGCGAATCCTGTAAAGTGGCGGCGCATCGTTCCAAGGTTTACATGTTAATGTTTGCTCATGCATATAAGATCAGCCACCTAGAAAAGAAAACATCCAAAGTCGATGCAATTATGGTTACTCATCCCATTGGTCAATTGATAAAAGTCTTGAGAGGTGAGAGGGGGTGTTCATCCCATCTTGCGGTCACATCTCACCTACACCGCAAAGCCTCGAGTTCGTTACCTGTCATATATGCATATTGCCATGCCATTGTATCCTGCAGGTTGGATATACAGTACACAACATCGGGACAAGCATCCGCGAGGCCCGATAAAGGAAAACGTTTTGGTCCGATCTTGCGAGCCGCGATCAGATCGCAAGCTGAAAAATAAATCATAACTATTCTTTTTTCTTTGAGGCTATGCATAGCGTTCTTGGGACGAATAAGCAAAACCAAATAAAACATTTCCTTCTCCTATCCTATCCAGTTCAAGTGGCTGCTGTTGAAGAGTTTTCCTCAAAAACCTACTCGGAAAGGATTCTCGTCATCGGGAGATTATACAAACAACTACCGGGTATAAATTTCTACCAGGTAGATCTCGGGGAGACGTTCCCGTCCCCTGGCATTTCACCTACGATGTACATGCCTAGATAAACTTACATGGCTTTTTGCCCTAGATAACGTACGTACATGAACCATCAGGGGTTGATGATGTTACTACTGTTGGTTTTGGACAAAAAAATCTATGTCGCATCTGTCAAAGCGAGATGCTGCAGTTGGGGAGAGGAAAATCACCCATGTCCCCCTTTCTCACTTTTTCGGCAGTTCCCAATTGTACGCCTCGTTTTTCTTGTTCAGATTTGTCGTTTATACTGTGTACTGAGGCGCAGTTCCTGTGGATACGAGAATATGAATGGCGTTTGCTTTTTTCCCACAGTTGATCACGAGAATAGCATTCTAGACCTTCTTTGGGGGCTGCTTATAATTGGAACCTCCTTGTGATTTGGTGTCTGGGTGCCTGTCTGGGTGCCTGCTTCTGATCGAGTGATGCAATGGTTATGGAGTTTGTTCTCCTCTTGTGGAGTTTTTTCCCCTTTGGGCGACCGGGGGAAGCGGAGATTTCTTTTCCTTAACAAAGATCGCAGCTCGTCATTGCGAAGTGTTTTGAGCCAAAAAGTGGATTTCTTGTCATGAACTGGGGTTGGGGTTGGTCGCCTCGAGAGATGATCTCTTACGCAAAAGGTGGACAGGCAGGACAGGGCAGCACAGGTACACCTGACATATCCCCTGGGATTTTCTTCCTATTATGAATAATGATGGTTGGATAGGCAGCATAGGTACTGCATGCAAATTTGCTCGAACGGATATGAGCGTTTGCGAGTGCGGACCATTAACGGGCGCAACCTTTAGTTTGTATTGTAAGAAAGGGACCTTTTGCTTGTGAATACCAATCTGTGGCTGAACTTGATATGGTAAGAGTCAACAGCAGTATGGCGTACTTGTGTATGAAACTTATTACCGTCTTATAGAGCTAACACTCATGGATATTGAAGTGGCTGACTCGTCATTGAGCCGCGTAGTTGTTAGTGCCCAGGTTTGGGATCCGGGTCGGCAAGTTTAGCCTGGAGTACTGTATATGTCCAGTTTGACGACGGATACTCGGCCGAGTATCGATCATAATTCATTGTCAAGTGAGGCTCAAATGTCTAGATATCTGCCGGTAGGGCTGGTGAGGTCAATCAGTCAACTCTTCATCTCAAGTCGACGATCCAATGACTGAAGATCAGTATTACCAGCAGGTCGGAGCAGGTCCGATTTTCTTGTTCGTCCACTGTTTCTAGTTGATCAGTGGAATGGTGAAATAGTAGTGCCCCCAGCGGCAGCGAAAATAGGCAATTCAGGCCAAGACGGGCCTTTTCTGGAGTGGTGAAAGCTTTTACCAGGAACAGCTTGGGCGGGTCGAATTGTATGAACGGTCGCCCATGCCGTTGGGTACGTTCAAACCTCGTAGCAGCCAAAGCGTCCATTCTAGCCGTGACGATTCGAGAAACTACTGAATTTCTAATTCTGTAGTTTGAGTTAGGTAACCATTATTGCTCCCCACAATCGACTATAACCACAGTAGATTAGTTTGAACAAGTCCTCCTCAAATCCTAATTGCGTGTTCATGAAATGGGGAGTTGGACTGTCAACAATGTACTGTAACAGTAGTATGGGGATATAGAATGAAACATGATCGAGCAAACTTTTGACGCTCGGACGTACAGGGTCATGATCGCGTGTGACCTTGAGTAGGTGTAGAGAAAAGCTTTCTGCCAATGCGAAGTGAGCACCATCTGCAGTTTCTGGTTGAACTGTCAGTGCGGTTGCATCCCACACTAGAGCCAACTGGGAATCATGGTCGTGCGAAGCGACCTCGCACCGAGTGTTGCGAGTCTGAGAGGCGGGATGAGGTGAGAATGGACTGCAGCTGTGTGTCCTGGTGTATGACTTTGACGAGAAATCGAGAGAGCGAGCGCATTGACAGGTTCGTCTCGAGGATGTACTGGTCCTGGCTGCGAATCACAATCCCCGGGTTTCCGTGTTTCGAGAGACCAAAGAGGACTGGACCAGCAACCATCTAGAAGTACTTTGTGTGGGTGACTGGCGAGACTGGCGACAGTGTAGTACGTCTGGTCAAGGAGTGGAGGCAGAGTCGCTTACGAATACTCGTGATTCTGACGAAAACTCTTCTAAGCGGGCGACAATAAACGCAAGGCTCATCCTCGTTAAAATGAGCTCGCCTCGTGGCTCTTGTACGATCTTGTTACCGTGAAGAGCACTTCTGCCCCGCGGACTGGTAGGCTGGCCATGGGGGTAAATGACAAAGTGCGCCATCGACTCCATGGCAACCCCACGATGAAAGTGACATCGGTTACAAGACAATGTGTCCATCGGGCAGCACACGCAGACACACGCAGACACACACACCAGACACTCGACACATGGTGAATTTGACAAGGTCCATGGATGATGGGATCGGCAACAGGGGATTTTCTTCCGTTAAGATGGGCGGGACAAGCCAGCCTACAAAGTACAAGCCTACAAGGCCTCGAGACGCAAAAGCAGAGGCCAGGTGTTGGTGGGTAAGGTAGCTAAGATTGAACACACCCCAGTATATTCAATAACTCAATAATCTGCCGCCAGTGGTGCCAAACGGTTTTATGAGCAGACGGGGATCATATCGATACGGGAAAGTACTAATAAGGGGGAAGAGAGGAAGAAATCTCGCTCATTTCGCTCCTCCCGAGGGACTCGATCAGATTCGTATCATTCACTGCGCAAAGAGATTGAAGACTAGAGCCCCGAGAAGCGGTCCATGAGCGAGAAAAGAACAGAGAGAGTAAATACCACAGACGAAAGAAAAAAAAGGGCTCCAGCCTCCTGCATCGCGAAAGCCATGGCGGCCGGGCGTCGGTAGTCGTAGTGTGCCCAGGTGCATGCACAGTGGTAAAAAAGTCGTAGATTAGGTGACAGAGACAGGGGTCCTGGCCAGGGCAAAAGCAAGTAAAACCGGCATGGCGGACGGGGCGCACCACGCTAACATCTGCTAACATCGATCGAAAAGTTGCCCGCCCCTCAGCGACCCTCTAGCAACCAGCGATGCCAATTTGGCGGTTCTCTTTTGCTCTCCCCAAGCTCCTCCCCTCCTCTCCGCCTGGGAAGTTGGAACACACACATGTTCAACGGTACTTTTCTTTTTGCATGGTTACAGTAGACCTGGAACTGCTGCTCTCTCGCTCTCTTTTGACACGGGGATTCGCCGTCTTTTGCCCTGTTCATTATGTGGCTCTTGGTCGAATTAATCCCGGCGCTGACTTGCTTGCTCTCCCTCCCGCTACGTTTGTACTGCTTGGTTCCCTGAACGGTCAGCTCGCAGCTCGGACCTTGACACTACAAGGCACACAGATCTGTTCGTTTTGTTCGTGCTGACCAGGCTTACCAGGTAGGTCCTGTCACTGTGTAAAAGGTGTAGATTGAGGCCAGATCAAATGGAGAAAAACCCCTCGACTTGGCCAATCCGGTGGCGGCGCTCTCTTCGTGCGGCTACACTATGCCCTGACCGTTTGAAAGCATAAAGTGGTCTATGGACCCTGCTTCTAGGAAGTCCTAGAAGTAAGTCTTTGTTTTAGTCCCTCCTCTATTTTACTGTGGTACTCTCCCCCCCCTCTACTCCTCTCTAAATCAGTGACCACTTTTGTATGATCTTTTTATCTTGAAAGAGATTGGCCCTTTTCAGCAGCGTCACATCTTTGCCGCATAAGTCGTCCTCTTATACATATACCTACCCGCCTCTCTTGCATCCGAGCGGGCCATGCCAGCACCCCTGCATTAACTTTGGACACTTTAAGATAGAGGGGGTCGGGTCCCTGGTATTGCTTCTTCGCCAAGACTTACACACATACATACAAGTCCTAGGATCTTCGCACATCCGATCGTCTTCTCTTTTCTCTGGGCAGACTCTTCTTGCTTACGACCACAAACTCGCACACCAAGTCACCAAGGACTACTAAATCACCAAAGCATATGTGATTATCTCGACCTGTGTATTCGTCAACTACACTATATTCGAGACATTATTATTCCCGGAGTCCCCCAACGGTGAAAGGGATTGTGTACCAGGAAATTGACACCCATCGGCACGACACGGGAATCTTATGATCCGGGAGGCGAAGCAGAAATCTTTAGACGATAAGGCATAGAGACAATCCGGGGTCGGAATCCTGGTTAATCGCTTCACTCAATCTTCAAGCACGGCTTGTCTTGGATCGCACAACCTGGTTGAAACGTGGAAGTTTCTAAACGTCCAGGTTGCCCCGGTATCGTCTTTGACAGCCGTTATCACCAACACCTACATTCCTTTGCAATAGGCGCACCAGATCTCGACTTTTGGATCGTGTTTCACTCCATCGACAAGCAGAAGCAACATCAACAAAATCGTCTGGCTTGTAAATTGTCAGATCTTTTAAACCCGGTCGTACAGGAAAACGCCTTTTTCCTATGACTTGCATTGGGCTTTCTCATTAACAAATACCATCTATCCGGAAGAACACCATTGGATGACGAAATCAGACGAAAAGCAGAACACCAACCTCACGCCATCAAGTATAACAACCAGCTCGAATTTGTTGTTGTGCAAAGCTTATTCATCAACTCATCTCTTCGCCTTCACACACTATATTCACCATGGGCGGATTAATACCACTTTTATTACCTGCGGCGAACAGCCGATCATCACTTCCCGCTCAGACAGCTGAAGTGAGAAGGCCAGTATCGCTCATGACACCTCATGTTCCCAGCTCCATGGGCCACCGCCGGCAACAATCAGTTCCCCTGGGCAAATCAGCAGCACGACTCTCGATTGCAACACCAGCTTGCCCTGCTAATGTCCCGGAAACCCCAGAGGACTGGAGAAACGCCATCAATGAGGTCAAGCGCAAGTATATCAGCCGCAAGTACCGCACTTGCTCAGCAAGATGTTCCGAAATTTTGGACAATTTGAAGGACACGTCCAATGTAGAGACTGTCCACCTCGTATATCTGCACTTTTATGCCGCCTCGTCCTCGGAAATGTGCGCACGACCTCTATCGCAATCATCCGCCTACCGGACCAAGCTTCTGGATGATGCGCGCGAGAACTATGACAAGGCTTCCATTCTCATCAAAAAGGCCGAGGAGGTTGCCATTGAAAAGTCGAGATCCGGCAGCTCGCTTTCCATCACTCCCAGTCTAAGCTCTTCTTCCTCGGGAAGCCCACGATCATCATTACTCGGCACAACCCCATCTACGCCCCGGGATTCGATATCTTCAGCAGAGGATTTAAACACAGGGACACAGCCGGCCAAGCCCAAGAAGAAGAAGAAGGTTTCATTCTCCAGCCTTCCTCAGATTGATATTCCCAAGTATGAGCCTCAAGAAGAGCCTTATGTTCGACCAGACAGCCCTACTCTGGGGTGGCAAGCGGATGGTGCCCTATTTGGACAGGGAGCAGTGGCCGAGCAAGCAGTGATCTGCAAGCCCATGGCCATAACAATACCCAAGTCAATGGACTCTCCCACCTTGCCGTCACCTATTCTGAAGTCGGTCCCCGAAGAGTCTTCGCCAAACCCTAACAGAGACTCTTTCGACCTGGAGTCATTCCTCCAAACGCGGTCCATGAATCGCATCATTTCACAGCTATCGGCCCTTCGGTCTCAAGTGGCTTGGCACCGGGACAACATTGACGCCCTCCTAACAGAGTCGGAGGATGTACCAGAGATTCCGGAAACGCCATCCTTGCCGGAAATGCCCTCCCTCTCGGGCCTGACGCCCACCACCGCTGGCTCCGCAAGCACTTCAGAGGGCGATGAGCAGCAGTCTCCCAACACACCCCTCTCGGCAGCTCTGACGCCGCACACGCTCGAGAACTCCCTCTCGCAGCAGCTCCAGAGCTCTTTTGGGGCCCAGGCCAACTTTGACCTCACCTCGGCGCGCCTCTCCATGTTTGGCGACAGCAGCGCCTGGGAGCGGACGCGTAGCGGCAGCGTGTGTTCTTCCAACTCGGGCTACTACCCTCAGCCCCGCGCCGCCAGCCAGATGAGCATGCGCAGCAGCGGTGGTGACGAGAACCTCCAGAAGCGCATTGAGAAGCTCCGCGCCAACGGATGGCAGCGAAAGAGGTTCGACAGCAAGAGGTACGAGGCGTTGCGGGAACAGGTCCTAAGCGAGCTGGGTCCTTGAATCACATTGAAACGTTTGTCATGAAAGTAATTGGAACTTTGTATTATTCATAGCCCGCATTAATAGGTGTCCGGGGCATATCATTTCTTGCTTCTGTTGCATATGGGTCGGAGTCAAAAGAGTCATTGGGCATTTTCATCTAGTATAACTAGTTTCAAGATATCAATAGGTACGATGGGGTATGCACAGAGAGACCAGCTCCTTGAAGAGTCTGAGTCTTGAACAATAAGAAATATTTATCACTACTACAAACTCTATTATTGCGTGAACCAGATGGACTTATGCATTTGTCCTGTAATAGGTCATGTTCTTGCATAGTAAGTCGGCCGTTTGCATCACATCAACATACGCCCACGGCTTGAAGCATCGAGTTCTCAGAAGAAATTCAACAACCACTGGAGGTGTCATAGTTTAAAAAAAGAGCTCCTTTGATAACCACAAGTCACAAAGGTCAAATGGCCGAGCGGTAAGCTCTCGAGTGCGGTGGCCACCCAGGTGAAAAGTGAATATCCTATGATCATACGAGAGGATCTTTGTTAGGGGGCTCGGGTTCGAATCCAGAGTCATCGCTCTTTTTTGACATTTTTTTCTTCCTGTACTTTTGCTTATCGTCTCTATTTTTTCGAGATCGTTTCTTTATTTTGCATTGAACCTATCGACGTCTTGCTCTCCATCTTCTCCATCAACAGTGTATGATCTGTAGCGAGAGTCGTGAAGAGAACCGCCCTCGAAAATTCATGGTTTGCAGCCAAAACAAACATTCCACGAAATAAACAAACGGGAATCGTTTAGACAACCGGTACATGTCGGCAGTCCTCGGCCTCGATACCCTCTGGAATCGTACGGCTGCATACTGCTTCTAGAAGTCACTCGGATCTCACATCAAACATGTCCATGACGTGCTTGACTGGTGTTCGTTGCCGGGAGCGCACATGGTCGCATGGATACAATGATCAAAACATGGCGGCAAGGCTTTTGAGAGACAGCATGGCTCCATCATTTGACTCACAAAATGCAAGACACGTATCACCCAAGGAATGGTCATGGATTCCAAGACAGATCCCGTCAAGACACGTGCCTCGAATCAACAAAATAATAATAATGTTCACTGACTGATTACCTAGGTAATACCCAGCCATAGCAAATATTGCTACGACTCGATGGAATCTGACGCCCTAGTACAAAAATACTGACGGGGACTCGGCATCAATGTCTTTCCAAGCATGACAATTCGTCACCGTCTTGAAGAGGCCAACCGATGCGTGAGTCGGACTCTCGCTCGCATAAATGGCCTCCAGTTTCACACTTTGACTTGAGGCAGGAAATAGAACACACCAGAGTCTGTTTGAGGAGAAGAACAACCTCCCATTCTATCAAGGTTGACGTTTTGCACTGTTGTTTGTCACCACCGGATTTGGACTCGTGTCTTGTTGCTGCTCCCGGCTGCCTTCCTAGGCTCCGTTGAAGCTTCTCCTCTTGGCCTCCTTCTTCTCGGCCTCCTCCTTGACCTTGAGGGTCTGCTCCTGCTCCTTCATCTCCCGCACCTTGGCCAGCACGACCTCGCGGAAGATGGCGCCCTTGGCAATCTTGCTGAGCGACTTCTTCTCGCGGGGCGGGTCCGAAGAGTTGGCGACGGCCGCGTCGGCGGCCGCGTCCTTGCTGTCGGCCGGGAAGTCGGGGTTCTCGGGGTCGTCCTCCTGCATCTTGAGCGCCTCGATTCGGTTGGCCAGCTTGACCATTTCGATGCCGCGCTTGAGGCGGGCCTTGGCAATGTATGCCTTGATCTCGGGCAACAAGTTGTGGTCCGTTGCGCTCTCTCCAGACAGCCACGAGTGGTGCAATGCTTGCTGTGTCTTTGGTTAGCTGGCAGAACCTTTAATCACAGATTTTAGAGACATACCTGACTTGTCCATCGGTCATCGGGCTTGGGCTGCAACAAATGAAGGATAAACTCCTTTGCGTCGTCACTGACATCCTTCCAGTATCTCTCGTGGAAGACAACCTGCGCGTTGCTGCACTCATCGATCAAATCTTGGAGGTTCTCTGATCGGAAAGGAGAGTAACCGCAGAGAAGGGTATACGTGATGACGCCCATGGACCACATATCGACGGGCTTGCCGTGGCCCTTCTTGAGCATGACTTCTGGCGCCGCATAACCAAAAGAACCAGCCATGGTTGTGAGCACTTCGTCCTTGGTATCCAACATCTTTGCGATACCAAAATCAGCAAGCACCAGATCCGAGTCGGACTGTTTGCTGAGATAGAGCAGATTCTCTGGCTTCAAATCTGGACAAGTGTGAGTAGGCGATTCAGGGGTAATCAGTAAAGTTATCCTCACCTCTGTGTACAACATTGTTGCGGTGCAGGTAGTCGACAGCAGTCAGGACCTGCTTGATGGTCTGGGAGGCATCCTTTTCCGTGAACTTGCCCTGTTCGCAAATGCGATCGAACAACTCTCCGCCAGTAGCGAGCTCCGTTACAATGTAGTACTTGTCCCTCGACTCGAACCAGTCCACGAAGCGGACAATGTGTGGGTGCTTGAGGCGCTGGAGCATGTCCAGCTCGTCGTAGACCATTCTCTCATTGCCCTTGACGTTCTTCTTTAGGATGATCTTGATGGCCACCTTGCCCGTGGGGCCGTCTGCCTCTCGCACAATACCATAGGTGCCAGCGCCGAGGGTTCGACCGAATCGGTACTTTGCCTTCTTGTCGTAACTCTCCGGTTGGCCCTGGAGCCGACTAAGCATACCCGTGACTGTAGACATGACGATTGATGTCAGCAGAAGCTCCAGGTTGGGCAAGAAAGGGTGTTGCGCCCGTCCATTGACAACCGCGATAAAAGTACAACACGTTGAAACCGTTTCGAGTACTTGTCTTCCATGGCGCAACATGAAAATTCACAAATTCACTTACAACTCATTGTTCCTGCCGTCTCAAGCCCTGCAGGTTGCAGCGACAGCTAGATGATAGATAGTAAAAGATACCGTGGGGTCGATTTGAGGGGTCCTGCGAGGGGCTGCGAGGGGTTCCCGCTTGGTGTAATTGATACAACGTAGGGTTGGAAAAGGGGGTATCTCTATGGCAGATTGTCGCCGTCTGTTGGAATAGGTAAAAACAAACGACAAAACCGAAGAAAGGAGCAGGCGACGTCGACGACGACGATGGATTGGCGAAAAAGAGCGGGAGTCGGGCAGGTTTCACCAGAAGCCTTGCGGAGCTCCCTGTTATCAACTAGACTTGGGAGCGCCAGTGGGAGTTGGAGGGGATGTCCTTGACACGCCGTTTCTTGGCCTGAACGGGTAATGAGGGGTTCAGCTTACTTAGGGACTCGCTGACTAGGTTGTTGGATCCACGGGAGGTGGTTGTGGGTGGTTTTGCGGGGGCCAAAAAACTACCTGAGCCTGATCTACTGCCTGTAGTCAGTAGTGTAGGAATTGAACGGGGCCAGAGACGATGAATGGTGAGAAAACACGTTCTTCGAATGAGAGAACTGGAACGATCAAGTGTCGAGAGGGTAGCGAGTCATTTATTACTCTTCTCGACTAATTATATTAAAGTCCTTGTTTGCAAGACTCATCAACAGAGGCGATGAGATGGAACAAAATTCACGTCCGTCGTCCGTCTGCCTCGCCCGACACTCTATGTGCAACCTCTTGTTCTTTCACTCTACCATGTGAAGGAGCAGCAACATTTGCACAGCCTGCATATCCTGGTACTGCGAAATTGCTCCAATACCGTATTCTAAAGTGAGCCTTGTCCACTATCCCAAGTGATTCAGGCCGTGGCACCGTGCTCAGCCGCAAACGTGGGACTGCTCTGATCAGCCTACGCGGAAATTCGGCAGGGGAAGACGAGAAATATGGTCAATAGGTCTCGTCTATTGGTTGCAGTCGTGGCTGAACCCGAAAAAACGACACCTACTTTTAAATAAAGATGGCTTGGTTCCCTCCACTGTCAAAGTTATTGCTCGTCAGAAAATAACTTGGCCACAACTTTGAGCATTTCCAAATCGAAGCCAGTTCGTTTCGTATTAGAACAAGTCCATGAACGGTCATCACTAGTAGATTCACTACTCTGGCGACAGGCACACTTGATGATCAGAGTGGTTGACGATCAACTAGCCATTGTCAGGCACGTCAGGCTCTACGTCTTGTGGCTTGAGCTTATTATATAAATATTGTCATGGATGGGTGGAGATGTCCACTGACAGGTAAAGTAATGGAAGTTCGCTGTTACATCACTGTGATACTTGGGTAGTTGACACCAGTGATCCATGGTCAAACAAACGATCTGTAGCAGTATACGATCTACAGCCAAGAGACATGTTGAACAATAAAGCTTGGCCAAGTCCAGAAGATTGCTGAGATACGGTCCATAGTGACTGCATATATTGTCGGTCGATCCAGATGATTAAAGCAAGACCAACTTCAATAGAGTATCGATCAAAGGTGACTAAGCTGATTGACTTGTTGTTGGGCGCCACAATTCAAGCATCGCTTGCATTGCATTCCCATGTTACCATGGTCCGTTGGAAGTAGCATTTGTTATGCGCCAGCGCGTGGATGAAGCACAGTAGCGTCAAGGCCAGCAATCACCAAACTAAGCACAGGCTAAGCCCGGCCCTTCAGGTGCTACCCATCTCACCTCTACTGCGTTCTTCAGGCCATTGCCTGCCCTTTGCAACCAGTGGCATTAAACACATGTCAACGCTCAAGACTGCGACCACATTTTATACTGCGCACCTGCAACCTGACGCGAGTTAAGCTTGTTTTTGGACCAAACAGAATTTTCAACTTGCGCCCGTTATCTGCAGAAAAGCACCTTGTCAACAAGTCGCTCTGCCTCTGGCGTCTTGCGCCGAACAACCCCACCATTGGCAGTACTGGAGGATATCTCGCCTGACCGCACTTCAAGACTGTCAAACGCCATGTCTGGGCTCGGGGCAAAGAGATTGGGCAAGGAGCTCTCAAAGGTGACGCCCGACTGACGACTGCCATGGGCAAGACGACGTTTGTCGCAACTAACATGGAACCCACTTCAGATCTCTGCAAGCCTGCCGCCTGGAATTACGCTCGTAGCCGCCGAGAACCTCGAGGAGTGGCTGCTCGACATTAAAGTCCTCGATACCAACCCTCTCTACGCGGACGAAACATACAGACTCAAGTTCAAGTTCTCTCAGTCCTACCCGATTGGTATGCGACCCCAGTGTGCGATATGAGCTGGAACATGGAAGTGACTGACACATTTTGAATCAGAACCGCCGGAAGTCACCTTTCACAAGACAGACAACCGCCCCATACCGATGCACCCGCACATATACTCAAACGGCATTATTTGTCTCGACCTTCTCGGAAGCCAGGGTTGGAGTCCAGTGCAAAATGTCGAGAGTGTCTGCATGAGCATTCAGTCCATGCTGACAAGTAACACAAAGAATGAACGGCCACCTGGCGACGAAGAATTCGTGCGTGGCAACAGATTACGGCCTAGAGACATCGCATTCATGTATCACGACAACACGGTCTAAGATGCCCTCTGCGAATGCGCCATATGCGGCGGCAAGCGTGAAAGAGGAGGCAATTATTCTGGGGCCAGAGAAGTGACATGGGGAATCGCATTATTTATCCGAGGCGTTGGAAGCATTTGTGTTTATAAGCAAAATACCACAACAATTGAGCGTTGGGACCTTTTCAATGTCAGAACATCAGGCCGTGGTATCGGATTTCTTAGGCCTCGTGACATGAGACGCCAGGCAGCATCAATGGCGGCCAAGTGTGAACGAGATTGCTCAGTCATGGGTCTCCGTGAGTGGTCGGCGTCACTAGTCACGAATGAAATGAAATAAAGTATGAAATATGCCATGGGGTCTTGCTCGTCTAATTTGACGACACAATATTACCATGAGATAGGCTGCAATAAATGTTGAAATACTGTTGTCCGCAAGACCAAAAAGTTATTCTACAATCATGGCGGGGCTGTTCCGTCCACCATTAGTGCTTTGACAGCAGGAGCTCGCTAGGGGCCTGGGGGGCTGTGACGTCGCATCGGGCAGAGCTCGACAAATCGCCGACGGGACTCAGCTCAGTGCCTGGAGGGGGGTAAAGGTTCAGGCCTCCCTAATTAATCCTACACGCTCTCACCCTCTCAAACCCGCGCCTCGGCTCCCTCACCCAAGTCGCGACAAACCCCCATGAGAGCTCACAATGGCTCCTCATGTGGGGTTCGATACCGAGCAGATCAGAGACAAGGCTCGGAAAGATATACTGTATCTGCTCGAGGGCGTAAGTCAGCCATCCTACCTAGCCCTCAGTGCTATCCCGTACATTCGACCCTTCAGCGAGTAACGTCGGACGTCCACTAGGTTCGCGGGAAGAAGAACCTCGTAATTGAGCGAAGCTTGGCCGGCCCTATCGGCGTCGTGGTTAAGGTCTCGACATTACAAGAGTATGGCGTCGATAAGTTCTTCTTTCTGGAAAACAACAATGCCGACACCAGCCAGCAAAATGTCGTCTTCATGGCCCGCGGCGAATGCGCCCGGCATGCCCAGAACATAGCTGGTGAGCTATCCCATCATTTTGAGGTTCGGCCATGGGCAAGGGATGCGACAAATACCTGGCGCATCTGTGCGAACAAAGTAGTGGGTGGCTGTTCAGAGATATCATACCAGTGACAGTCTCCAGATGGCTCCTCACGACACTCGCCACCAGATTATCATGTGACACAACGGTGGATTAGCTAACAAGTTCAAAGACCAGATCAAGAGACTTCAACGAGAAAGTCAAACCGGTCATGAATTTCACATATTCTGGGTCCCCAGACGTACAGTCGTATCTGACAAGCTTCTCGAGGCGAGCGGTGTACTAGGAGACGTCAACATCCACGAACTTCCATTGTACTTCTTTCCGCTAGAACACGATGTTCTCTCTCTTGAGCTTGACGACTCATTCCGGGATCTTTTCTTATCCAAAGACACGACTCCCGCCTTTTTGATCGCCAAGGCGCTTATGAATATACAAACAAAACATGGTCTATTCCCTCGAATCATTGGCAAGGGCGATAATGCGAAACGTGTAGCCACTCTGCTTGCAAGAATGCGACAGGAGATATTGGCCGGCGATAATGCTACTGATGCGGCTAAAGCAGGCCAAACGCCGAGCAACTCGTTCGAAAGTGTCATCATTATCGACCGTGAAGTCGACATGGTTTCACCATTGCTCACCCAGCTGACCTACGAGGGACTCATAGATGAAGTGTTTGGTATTCAAAATAACCAGACCGACGTTGACTCGAATATTGTTGGCGCTACGGCTCAACCTCCGTCTCAGAGCACCTCCAACGTGCCGGCCAGCGCCCCGTCGAGAAAGCGCAAGATTCAACTTGACTCGTCCGATAAGCTGTACGATGGGGTCCGCGATACCAACTTTGCCATTGTTGGCACTTTGCTCAATAATGTGGCACGTCGGTTGAAGAACGATTATGAAAGCAGACACACGTCAAAAACGACGGCCGAGTTGAAAGACTTTGTCCAGAAACTTCCAGGGTATCAAGCCGAGCAACAAAACCTCAAGATTCACACGGGACTCGCCGAGGAGATTATGAAGCATACTCGTGCCGATCAGTTCAGCCGGCTACTGGAGGTTCAGCAAAACCTGGCCGCGGGTGCCGACCCCAGCTCGCAAAACGATGCCATCGAAGAACTCATCGCTCGCGATGCGCCGTTGAAAGAGGTACTCAGACTCGTGTGCATATACTCGTGCATATCTGGAGGCATCAAGACCAAGGAGTTTGACCACTTTAGACGCCTAATTCTTGAAGGGTATGGCTATCAACATTTGCTCACGCTGAACAACCTCGAAAAGTTGCAACTACTTTTGTCACGATCATCGCCCATGGCCAGTATGATCCCCATGCCCGGCTCTGGCGCTGCTACAGGAACCAAAACAAACTACACATACCTACGCAAGCAATTACGCCTGATTGTCGACGAGGTCAATGAACACGATCCGAACGATATCGCATACGTCTACAGCGGCTACGCGCCCCTCTCCATTCGCCTCGTGCAATGTATATTGCAGAAACAATATCTCATGTCCATTACTCGTGGCAGTGGTGCATCTGGGGCCGGTACTGTTGCCAACAGCGGCGCCCAAGGATGGCGAGGCTTTGAAGAGGCTGCGAAACATGCCCGTGGTCCCACTTTTGATGACATTCAAAAGGGCGAGGACAAGGCTGTCAAGGCTCGGGCACTATTGTCTGGCAGTGGTGATAAAAAGACGGTCTTTGTGGTATTTGTGGGTGGTATCACATTTACAGAGATTGCCGCCTTGCGCTTCATTGCAAAGAAGGAAGAAGGTATGTTCTGCCATGGCCCGATAACTCTTTGTCTCTTGACTGACATGTGTATGTTCCAGCTCGAAGAAACATTGTTATATGCACCACGTCGATCATCAGCGGAAACAGGATGATGGAGGCGGCAATCGAGAAAGAGTCGTTCGCAATGGAAAAGCCGAGGTCTACTCCTGCTGCTGCATGAAG
Source organism: Neopestalotiopsis sp. 37M (assembly GCA_011058875.1). NCBI lineage: Eukaryota > Fungi > Ascomycota > Sordariomycetes > Amphisphaeriales > Sporocadaceae > Neopestalotiopsis > Neopestalotiopsis sp. 37M. The sequence goes on along the minus strand of SWKT01000038.1, from coordinate 160,901 downwards.
AGGCGGATCGAGAACAAGCTCATATCGACGGCTGTAATGTGCAGTGCACCAAGATATCGTGTATATGTGTCGGGGTTGACATTAAGATGCTATTGCCCAATCGGGGACAGTGGTTTTCACTACAGAAGAGCGTCTTGTGTGGCAGACTGTCAAAGTGACAAGTACAGCTCCATCATACTAAGATGTGAAAGAGTATGGTACAAGCTGTTGGTGCTTGGTGGTTGCAATCCAAGTCCAGTACTGATGCGATGATATAGACATTGTGATGATGATTGAATGCAAGCGTGGCTGAAACTCTACTCGATAGACGGGGGGTCACGTGTGTCGGCAAAACCATGACACTGCTTTTTAGGGTGCGGGTCCAATGGCCCCCCTCCGCCGATGGTTCGACAACTTTGCCGCATCTCTTGTACTTCCCATACTTGATAGAAACTACATCCTTCTTGGCGCATAAATTACAAGATCCCAGACTTGTTGTAATATTGATCCGTCTCACATTTTCATGATATAATCTTTGCGACGGGTTGTAAGCGACTTTTTGCGGTGGTCTAATCAGTTGGCGAGGTTGCTCTTGGTGGAAACCACTGTAGAAGGTACGATGGCTCATCTGCCAATCTCCCTCCCCCAGCATTTTGCCATGGTTCAATGGCCTTGATATTACAATATTTCCATCTCGCCATGTTTGGTACTCGGCCTTTGGCTAATGCAATTGAACAGTCTATACTTTTTACTACTTCGAATGATCACGCGGTGACAATCTCGCCTTGACATGGGCCTCGAGGGTTTTATACACTGTTTCGGACCAACCGCACTGGAGAGACCCGCCGAGCTCCGATAACTCATTTCGACCTCTGCCCTATAGATGGCCATGAAACTGTCTATCCACAACACTTTTGGGCTCTGCAAACTATGAGAAGCACTCAAGAAACTCTCGTGGAGGGAGGCAAGGCCACTGGTTCGGGGCCATTGAGGGATCTCAACACGTTGGACTTACATCTGTCCCTCTTGGCCGCGAGAGGCAAATTCACCACCACCCCAGCATCTCCACCACACGTTTGTGATACCAACTCATCAAATTCCATCGACCATTCCACTTCGGAACCAAGTCCCATGGCAGAATCCAGCATTGTTGTTCGTATTGATAATATGGACGTCGATGAGCCGAGTCCTGATCCAGGCCCTGCACAGAATGTCGTCGAGTAAGTAGCCATCATGATGTTGAATTATTGGCGGACATGTTTGAATTATGAGATTAATTCTAATCCCTCTTAGACCTAGTGAGATCGATCAAAAGACCACGGTCGACTCGGCGCTACTTGGGTATCAAGAGGGTGTGGTTAAGTCCTTTGCCTCTTCGGCCTCCGCCATATCAGACCAGTCAGATCTATCTTCACCACCTCCATCACCTAGTAGCAAAGCGACGACTCCTGTTCATGTGTCCGACGCAAAGGAATTAGTAGAAGCGCCGATTCCACAGAGTGTACAAAATGTCGACCAAACTCAACCTCTTCCAGCCAAGCCAACTTCGTCGAGGCGGAAATTTGATGTTCGACCCAAGGTATCGATACCTTCAGACATAGCCCCATATGACTATGCGAATCAATGTATTGCTGCCGCAGAGCACTCGAGACTCAATCCTTATGTACTACATCAAGAGGAGTATCATATATTACGAGAGCATATCAGTCTGGCACAAGTCACAACTTACCTCAATATCCGCAATGGTATTCTGAGACTTTGGATGAACAACCCACGTGTAGGCGTGGCACGTGAAGAAGCCATTGGTTGTGCGAGAGATACACGCTGGTTTGACATGGCCAATGTGTCCTATGAATGGCTACTTCGCCGTGGCTACATCAATTACGGCTGTGCCGAGGTTCCCATCTCCAAGGGACGTCGCACCAAGGGCGCTGCCCCGAGACGGAAAGCCAAGACCATTGTGGTCATTGGTGCTGGCATGTCTGGCCTGGGCTGTGCGAGACAATTGGACTCCTTGGTCAAGCAGTATACCGACAAGTTCCACAATCTGGGCGAAGAACCACCCAAAATAGTTGTCCTTGAGGGTCGAAGTCGTCTGGGTGGACGTGTCTATTCGCGGGCTGTTAATGGTCAGGACTGCCAGCGTCTGATGGGCTTCAAGGGTCAAAGATACAGTGTCGAATGTGGTGGCATGATTATCACTGGTTTTGAGCGAGGCAATCCCCTCAATGTACTAGTCAGAGGCCAAATGGCCTTGCCATACTATGCACTTCGACCAGACACGACCTTGTATGATGCAAACGGCAAACCGGTCGATTCGAATCGAGATCTACAAGTCGAAAAGCTCTTCAACGATTGTCTCGAGCGTGTTAGCGAGTACAAGTACAAGAACGCGCCCTCGAAACTCATCGAAGGCAACAGAGCGCTCATGGATGAAGGAAGAGACAGCAATTCCGAGGGGAGCAAGACGATTGCAAATATTGAGGAAGCAACTGCGGCCTTGCCACAAGCGTTACCGGTAGCGGAGCAGAACCTGGCACCTCAGGTCAATCTCGTCCCCGTATCGACCGACAAGGCTACGGGCAAGATCCACGTCGAGCCGGGTGCTCCCACCGCTCTCAATGCTGCACACAAGGCTAAGCTCATGGGTTGGTCACTCAAGGACGGGGTAGCGGAAGAACGCGATCTCGAGCTAGATACGCTGGCAAAGTCTTCCGACGTCACCTTGGGAGGACTCTTGGATGAATCGATATCACAATATCGGGACATTGTCGACTTGACGGCCCAAGACTATCGACTGATGAATTGGCATATTGCCAACCTAGAGTACAGCAATGCGACAAACCTGAAGAACTTGAGTCTGGGCCTGTGGGATATTGATGCCGGCAACGAATGGGAGGGTAAACACACCATGGTCGTCGGCGGCTATCAAAGTGTGCCATTTGGCCTAGCACATGCGCCATCAAAACTAGATATTCGCAAGGACAGCGTGGTCACTAAGGTCACCTATGATGATGCTGGTAACGGCGCTGCCAAGGTTCAGTGTGAGGACGGTGTTGAAATTGACGCCGACTATGTCGTTTCCACGATCCCGCTGGGAGTGTTGAAGCACGGTAATATCGAATTCAGCCCGCCCCTACCATCGTGGAAGACGGACGCCATTGGCCGACTCGGCTTTGGCATTTTGAACAAGGTCATCCTGGTGTACCAAGAACGCTTCTGGGACACGAGCCGTGATATTTTTGGTGTTTTGCGAACCCCACATTCTCGCCACAGTCTCAAGCAGAGCGACTACTCGTCTCAGCGTGGACGTTTCTTCCAGTGGTTCGACGTCTCCAACACCAGCGGCGTTCCGGTTCTCCTTGCCCTCATGGCTGGCGACGCTGGATTTGATACGGAATACTCCAAGAATGACGAGCTTATCAAGGAAGCCAGCGAGGTTCTTCGCGGTGTCTATGGTCGAAAGGTACCTTCACCAGTGCACGCAGTAGTCACCCGATGGGGATCTGACAGGTTCGCTCGTGGATCCTACTCATCTGCAGCTCCATCTATGCAGCATGATGACTACGACACCATGGCTCGTTCTGTGGGTAACCTCTTCTTTGCTGGCGAGCACACAACAGGAACACATCCTGCAACTGTGCACGGCGCCTACTTATCAGGCCTCCGTGCGGCATCTGAAGTTATTGACACGATGCTTGGACCCATCGAGGTGCCCTCCCCGCTGGTTCTGTCCAAGGAAGCCTCTTTGGCAACGTCCATCAATGAGCAGAAACGCAAAGCTCATGAAGAACCGCTTTCGCCCCGAGCAACAAAGCAAGCACGTGTGCAAGCTCACCAAGAAGCTGCCTGGCAACACGTTTTGAGCAAGATTGGCGAGAGACCATGGATTCCGCAAAAAGTGGCTGGCAACTCATACCTGTTGTACAGCAAGGCCAACTTCGAGATTGCCCGCAAGCGGTGTGAAGAGGGTCGAAGGCTCAATAAGGGTAGACCCAGTCCAAACGATGTCCGTATAATGACGAGTAAGATGTGGAAGGACGCTACTCCGGAAGAAAAGCAGCCATACGAGGAGCAGGCAAGAGAACAAAAACGCGTATATCAGGAGAAGCTGAAGCAGTGGGAAGTGGATTCCAAGGAATGGGATCGCAAAGCACAAGAAATCAGAGAGGAGTGGGAGGCTGACGGCAACAAGCTCGTACTTGATGATTTACCTACAGAAGAGCTTGGGAGCCAACGCCGGAGAAGTCAAAAAGTCGCCATGTACGCTGAAAGCGATGCCAGCGACATTGAGATGACGGGATAGGGGTAACATGGAGACCATCATGACAAGGAGTTTGGGGTTTTGGCGTGTTCAAGCCTACACTGGGATTGCGAGGGTTTGCCCGAGAAATGTATAGTCTCTGGGCTCTTGTACATATAGTGCCTGGGAAAGTATATCTGCCAGGCAAATGGGGATGCCATGGCACATTCTCTGGCACATGAGCGGCGTCGGCGTCGTCTTGTTGCATTACATTTGCATTATAGCACCCTCAGCATGTATCAGTTGGATTGCTGGTTCGAGCATATAATAAACGTTGTTTGACGTCAGATCTGTTGTTCTTGCTGTGATTCTTGCTGTGTTATCAGGAACGAGTATAAATGTCATTCTCCAGGCTACGAAGTATGATTTTGCAAACCAATGCATAGCACACCCACTCCTCAAGATGTCGGATGAAGGCGAAATGCACGCAAAGACTGGCAATGGTTTCGTTTTGTCATTTTCACCCAGAAAAGAACATGATTGAGGTCGGAACCTCGATTGATAAAAGTTTCACAGATCCTCACTTACAAACATTCGGACAAAAATGTATTGAAGCTTTGGTACAGAGGGTGATGCAGAATTTCACTGCATGGGGGTTACTTTGATACAAAGGGAATATTCGAGTCTTATACCAACTCCTCCCATCTATCATCTAGCTCTCTAAGCCTCGAGTTTACATGTCCTCGGAGGCGGTGGCACCAGTGATAATTTCGACCAGCTCTCCGGTAATGACGGCTTGACGTGTTCGGTTGAAGAGAATCTGGTACTTGTTGATCATCTCACCAGCGTTCTTGGAGGCGTTCTAAAGTAAAGTCAGTAAATATATTACTCCAAAAAGGGGGCAAGTCCTAAACTCACATCCATGGCGTTTCTTCGGGCAGAGATCTCGCAAGCGTGTCCCTCGGCAAGAGCCCAGTACAGGGAGTTGGCAAGGGCATATTCCCGCAGGTTGCCGATGAGAGCCTCATCGACCTCGAAAGCAGAGAAGTTGGAGGAAGCGAGGATGGCCTCCTCAGAGTAGGCGGGGACAACAGAGGGCTCGTAGCTGGTGGCGTTGATGAACTTGTTGTAGAGGATCTTGACTTCGGAGTAGTCGCCGGGGAGCTGGGTGATCTGGTCGGCAATGGCCTGGGCGTCGGCAAAGGTGGGAACGTCCTTGCCGATACCAGCAAAGCTCAGAACAATGTCGGGGCTGTTGGTACGCATGAGCTGGGAGCGAGCCTTCTCGCCGATCAGGACCAGGTCGGCGGCGGGCTTGCCGGGGCCGAGAGTGCGGCGGATGTAACGCGAGAGACCAGAGTGAACACCACCGCAGAGACCCTTGTCGGAGGAGCAGACGACGTAGAGGGTCTTCTTGTCCTCGGCCTCGAGAGCCTTGGTCTCGGCAGACTCAAAGACCTCACCAGAGGTCTGACCGTACTTGGCGGCATCGGTCATGGCACGCTGGGCGCGGGTGAGCTTGGTCGAGGCGACGATCTTCATGGTCTTGGTGATCTTCTCAATGTTGCGAATGGACTTGAGACGGCCCTCGATTTCACGCAGAGTGGCGTATCCGGCAGCATTGTTGGTGACGCTGTATAAAGAAAATGGAAATTAGCATGCAACGTCACGATGCCATCTGCGAATGCGCAATTCAAGTGTCCGTCAGTCCGGACGGACAGCCATCATGTCCCGGCTTTGATGATTCCGCGTTCGTGCAATCCCTTCTCCTCCTTCATTCCTTCTCTTGTACATATTTCTCTGATGCGCCGGGACGTGCCAAAGTCGCGAGTGGATATTTGAGGTTGAATTGACAGAGGACCGACGTACCGAGCAGGAATAGCCGCAGCTCCAGCTCTCAGAGCCGGGCGTGCTACCCTCGAAAGCATGGTGATTGGTATTGAGAGAGTGTGTCGGAGGGGTTCGTCCGGGGTCACACCTTGATCACGATGCGCAGTCGCGATCAATTGAGTCGATGGGGGTGATGGGGAGGATTGAAGTGGTGGTCTTCAAGTTTCGGAGGTCCAGCGTACAACCAAGCTCCTGGCCGTAGTTCTTTCGCTCACCCAAAACTGGCTGCACCTATTTTCCCTCGCATCAATTTTCGGGCCTAAGCCGGATTCTGCCGAAGTTCCTCCTCTTTGGAAGTTCTGAAGACGAACGTCTCTCGGGTGATGAAGTTGGCCTGTGCGTCCTTTTTCCAATCTCCACTTTTTACTTCTGTATCCAGACCAGCAGCAAGCTCTAGGACCCATAAAAGTGATGGCCTGAGATTTAAGGCTATAACTACTCTTCCGGCTTCACTCTTACCTTTTGCCGGACCATAACAAATAAACGTGCCTGTTCATCCGGATGGGTCTCGGTCTCGCGATCGATCGTGTTCTCTTGTAATGGAAAGGCAGCTGGAAGCCAGCAAGGCATCCCGCCCAGCAGTCAGCCAGCATCACACTAAGCGCTAAGCCCAAAGAAGGTAAATACTTTCTGCACCACCTGTTCCCACCTTATCGCCAACTGCCAATCCCATATCTCGGTCCCTCGGCGCCCATTGCCAAATTTTCCTTTTGCGCTACCAATAAAGTCCCCATCCTGCTGGAGCCATTCGACAAGGGCTCGGCCGTCAGTGACAATTCCCTTGTCGAAGGGCTTGCTCGGTACCTACCTTGCGGCTTGCCTTGTGGTGCTTGCCTGCCTTTCCAGCCCCAGCCTACTTACCTGCCTGGCTACTTACTGCCTACCCACAGTTTAGCCAAGCAGCTGGCTGGCAGCATCTCTCAGCGACGTCAGCCCCCCGTAACTTTAGTGATTGGTCCGCATACTCAGCGTGCCTAGTGCCCAGCAGTAGTCGTACCGTACAGTAGTGTGTACCTACCTTGCCTACCTACGTAGTAGCCTTTGGTCGTTGCGCGCCTGCTCCACCTCTGGGGGCAATCCTAGTTCGTTGCCTCTCCAGAACTGTCTTTCAGACTGACTTGGGAAAGGCCTCTCTTCCCTTCTCAGATCGATCCAAGTCTCTTCTCACCCCCCAGCATAGCTGCTGTTATTTTTTGTTTTTTCCTTCCTTCTTCTTTCCTTGCACACCTTGACCTTCTCGGCTTCCTTCCCGTCAACATTTCCTTGCGCTCTCTGCTCAACTATAGACGGGGTTGGCTCACCGCGGTGCAGTCAACCATCAAGTCTCGTCGCATCGACTCGTCTACTACCGGTACTTTCTGCACAAAGTCGCTAGTAAAAGCAAAGCCTGATCTCGGATTCACTCTTGACTCGAGCCACCACCGATCCTTTGCGCCCTGTCTGACTGCTCGTACCATCACGAGCATCAACAACATGGCTTCAGACTTTTCCGACGACGACATGCCCTTGTCGCGACCCAATGGACGTCGTAAGTTTCTCTAGCGCTTTCAAGTTGCATTATCGCATCTACTATTGGCGCCTGCCCATTCACTTCTCGATCCGCCTGCCGAGGTGCCGCCCATTCCCTCTACTCGCTCTTGCCCGTGATCCACCTCTTCAGCAACTTCTAGCAATCAGCTTAATATCTTTCATTTCATCAACTAACTTGACTTTGCTTTCAGTCTCGGCAGCAACCGTCTCGAAACAAGACCAAGCCATGGACGCCTCATCCAAGGGCGGTTTGCCCGCACCTGTTTCCATCCGTAATGGTCCCGTGAACCCGGACGATTCCATGGATGTGGATGGTCAACACCTCAACGGCCTTGCCAAGAGGAAGTCGCGAACCTCTGCTGTTAGCTACAAGGACGAATCCGACAGTGATGATGCGCCCATAGTATGTCCAGACGACAGAGGTTTCGGTTACGCGTAATTAAATGTACTGACTTCCAACCCCTAGGCCAAACGTCAAAGGAAATCCACAGGCAACGTGGAAGGCGCAAGCCTTCCTCCAAAGCCGACAAAGGCAGACTTCATTGACAGTGACTCGGATGACGACAAGCCTCTGACGGCCAAGTTGGCCCAGAAGAAGAAGGACATTGAGGTTGCAGCTGCCAGAGAGGCAAGGAACAAGAGAAAGTCTATTAAGGATGAGTCTGACTCTGATGCTCCTCTGGCCGCTCCCAAGAAGAGACAATCAAACGGAGTCGCCAAGTCCAACGGTGTCAAGAGGGATCCAGATTCTGATTCGGATGCACCCCTCAAGAAGGCGCCTGCAAAGAAGGTGGCATCCCGACCCGCTCCAGCAACAAAGGGCAAGGCCACTGCCACTCCTGCCAAGAAGACTCCCGCCAAGAAGGTTGCCCAAAAGGCGGCCAGCAGCAAGGCCGCGAGTGAGGATGTTGAAGATGACGATGAGGCTGAAAGATGGTGGGATAAGCCCATGATTGAAGATGACGGCATAAAGTGGCAGACTCTTGAGCACAATGGTGTTATGTTCCCGCCCGACTACGAGCCTCTCCCCAAGAACGTCAAGCTCATCTACGATGGTACACCTGTTGTGCTGCAGCCCGAAGCCGAGGAAGTCGCTGGTTTCTACGGTGCCATGATCGACAGTCAGCACGCATCGAATCCCGTCTTTCAAAAGAACTTTTTCGAGGACTTCCGAGGAGTTCTGGCCGAGCACGGTGGCGCCAAGGACAAGCAAGGCAACAAAGTTAACATCAAAGAGTTTGAGAAATGTGATTTCAAGCCAATTTTTGATTACTACAAGGCCAAGTCCGAGGCCAAAAAGCAGCGCACCAAGGAGGAAAAGAAGGCTGAGAAGGAAAAGAAGGACAAGGAGGAAGAGCCCTTCAAGTTTTGTGTCTGGAACGGCAGAAAGGAGAAGGTGGGCAACTTCCGGATTGAGCCTCCTTCCTTGTTCCGTGGTCGCGGTGAGCATCCAAAGACGGGAAGACTCAAGCTTCGCGTCGAGCCGGAACAGGTCACCATCAACATTGGCAAGGGAGCCAAGGTGCCTGAACCTCCCGCTGGTCACAAGTGGAAGGCTGTCAAGCATGACCAGAATGCATCCTGGCTGGCCATGTGGCAGGAAAACATCAACGGCAACTACAAGTACGTCATGACTGGTGCAGATTCGAGTACCAAGGGTCAGAGCGATTTCAAGAAGTTTGAAAAGGCTCGCAGCCTCAAGAAGTACATTGACCGTATCCGCCGAGACTACAACAAGGATCTCAAGTCGAGCGTCATGGGCGATCGGCAGCGCGCTACGGCCATTTACCTGATTGATAAGCTTGCCCTGAGAGCAGGTAACGAAAAGGACACGGAAAATGAAGCCGAGACAGTTGGTTGCTGTTCCCTCAAGTATCAACACATTACCCTGAGAGAGCCTCAAACCGTCATCTTTGATTTCCTGGGCAAGGACAGTATCCGATACTACGATGAGGTACAGGTCGAGAAGCAAGTGTTCAAGAACATTCGGCTCTTCAAGAAGCCTCCCAAGGGTGAGGGTGACGACATCTTTGACCGATTGACCACCTCGTCCTTGAACAAGTACCTCACTGGTTACATGCCTGGCTTGACTGCCAAGGTGTTCCGTACCTACAATGCCTCGTGGACCATGAGCAGACTGCTCAAGGAGCTAAAGTTCCCACCTGGCGCCACCATTGCCGACAAGATGGTCGAGTACACCAAGGCCAATCGTGAGGTTGCCATTCTGTGTAACCACAAGCGTACTGTTGGCGCAAACCACGCTCAGGCCATGGAGAAGATGGGTGATAGAATCAAGGGCATCAAGTTCCAGATCTGGCGCCACAAGTTGATGCTTCTCAATCTCGATCCTAAGTTGAAGAAGAAGAAAGGAGCCGACTACTTTGCCTTGGAAGAGGAACTCAACAATGACGAATGGGTTCAAGCACACATCACCTTCTTGGTCGAGGAACAACGCACAAAGATCACCAAGAAGTTTGAAACCGACAATAAGAAGCGCGTCGAAAACAAGGAAAAGCCCTTCCCCGAGAAGGAGCTCAAGGAGCGACTCAAGGCCGCTGACGACCTTGGCAAGGAGCGCAGAAAGGAATGGAAGTCCAAGAAGGTTGAGGCCGAGGGCAAAGGTCCGACTGTTCAAAAGATTGAGGCCAAGATTGAGAAGCTGGAGGCCAGTCTCAACCAGGCTGAGCGCAAGATGGAGACTCAAGAGGACAACAAGGAGGTCGCTTTGGGCACCTCTAAGATCGTAAGTCTCATTATAATTCTCTTCCTTGAATCTTACTAACACTTTCAGAACTACATTGATCCTCGTCTCTCGGTTGTCTTTTGCAAAAAGTTTGATGTTCCCATCAACAAGGTCTTTTCCAAGACCCTTGAGGCCAAGTTCGAATGGGCCATCAAGTCTGTTGATGAGAACTGGGAGTTTTAAGATGCCACCGCCTTTTACCGCATATTTACTCTACCAACTCTACCAACTCATCTTGGGGACTCATTCGCTGTATAACTTGTAATACCACAATGCATCTTGCCTGTGGCTCATGATTAGCGATCATGGCCGCGATAGAGGCAGAGCCCCCCACTTACCACACATCCACCAAGCAGTATTCGATCTTTCTGGTCGAATCAGCTTAGGAGACGCGACTCGTTTTTGGCCGGCAGGGCCTTCGGTTGTATTTGGCGTACACCCTCTCTTGCATTTCTCTTGCATACGAGAAAGAGGATCAGTGATTGTCTACGCTGTATCTGGGGTAGTCATAGTTTTCCAATGTTTTCGTTTGCGTTTTGGCACCATCTAGGTAGCCCTATCAGAAAAGACAACACGGTAACGCATCACTTAGACAAAAACAAAAGAACAAGTTACAAATCTCCATTACTTACTGAAAGACCGATTACATGACACGTGAAATGTTTGTAATACTGCCCTTACTGACTCTTGGTAGGAATGATGGCACTGATGCTCGCGGAATGCCATTTCGGACCAATTAGCACGAATGTCTCGACAAGTCACTCGTGGCAGGAATGGCATTTCGCGCCATTTCGCACCAATTGGCACAAATGTCTTGACAAGTCACCTGCTTCAAGCCATGTACGACCCACGTCGGCAATGTCTCGTTTGCTGTGGTGTTCCATCATGTCTCATGCGAGGTACTAAAGTGTCTGTTATTATGTATGATGACATTCTGATTGATTCAAATTAGACTATGCTGGCTTTTGATCTAAATATGTCCAAACTGTATATAATGATTCGCCGTTCCCATAGCTTTTGCTTGTGCTCGTGCTTGTAATTCTAAAATCCGGACCCTGTCATGACCAAGCTTGTACATTAAGCATGCTTATGCCATACAAACAAGAAGAATGAAAAGAGGAATACGCTATTACAACTCCTTGCCAACTTCGTATATACAATTCGCAAGCATCACTTCCCAGCCTGGTGTTGTCTCAGTTGAGAATCCACTTAGGCAATCTTGTAGACCCGTGTAGCCGTCAGGTAACAGGCGGCGCCAAACGCCACCAGACCTGCTGTGATGCACCAGAACCACGTCAAGTCGCCTTCGTACTCTTGTCCGGGTACCCATACGTTCATACCCCATAGACCGGTAATGATGTTCATGGGAAGCACAATGGTACCCAGGACCGTCAGTTTGTTGAGCATGTCATTGGTCTGTTCAGCTCGCTTGTTCATGAGAATGTTGATTTGGGCGAGATATGTGTTTGAAGAGACGCCCAGGGTTCTGTTCCATGATTAGTTATTGACTCGAAGAATAGTAGAGACATGAAAAAGAAGACTCACTTGTCAGCATGCATCAGATTACCCGTCATGGTGATAATGTGGTCTTGGATATCTCCCAAGTAGAGACCAATCTCGCTTCGTGGTGCAACCTCGTAGTGTTCATTGCACCTCTTGGCAAAACCCTTGATAACGTCTGCCTTGTTGCCCAGCAATCTGAGCAGTTCCGTTGCCTTTTTGCGACACTGGCCGATTCGGTGCAGCATGTCGCCGTCGTTTTGCTCCACTGCCCCCGTGGCAGCCACGGACTTTTCGTCTGCATCCTTTTTCCGCTGCTTCGCCTGGGGCTGTGACTGAGCATTCAACGACAATATCGCATCCTCAATGTCATCAACTTCTTCCTGAATGTGCTGAACCAACGGACCAAAGACGTCGGTAATATCGTCAATAATGGCGTAGCTGATCCAGTCAGCACTGAGGACAATGTAGTCTTGCAGCTGTCTGATGCGTCTTCGCACATTCGCGGGGTGTGGCGTGTGATCGAAATGGAAACTGATGATGCCTTCACGGAAAACAACAACATAGATATTGACAGGGTCCAAGTGCTTGTCACTCTCCTCGTCCTGATCAAACGATCGATATGAGACAAAGTAATAGTGTCGGAATAGTTCCACCTTTTCACGTTGTTCCTGCAGCATGATATCTTCCGAAGTCAAGGGATGGATGCCAAATGTCTTTTGAATGACCTTCATCTCGTCTGCGGTTGGTGACAAGATGTCCAGCCACCAGACGGGCCGATCACCGAAACGAACAGGCTTTTGAGAAAATGGTTCCGGCGACTTGAAGTCGATACCCGGAGGTGGAGACTTGATCCCGTTGCCGTTGCCGTTGCCGTTGCCGTTGCCGTTGCCGTTGCCGTTACCGATAGGTGTAGCTTCGCCAGACTGTTGTCGTGATGCATCATTGGAACCACCCGGTACTTGCCTGGGTGATAGGGGCCTGCTATTAGCAGCTTCGTCAATGGTTCGCTGTGGTTGGGCCAAGGAAGGCTGTCTGGTTGGGACCTTGGTGCTGTAACCTGTCTCGCTACCCCTTACTGAGCCCCGTGCAGAAAGATGTGATATCTGGACTGCCTCTTCTTCCGACTCGGACTCCGAATCAGACAAGATGGGCGGCTCTGGCAGGAATAGCTCCTGAAAGCTTGAATCCGGCTGCACAAGCTCGGAGATTGTCTGGCTGTGGATTGTGCTCTGAAGCTCTTCACTAAAGTATGTGAATCGATACGGCGCATCCTCCTCGGCCTTGAACCATCCCTTTTGTGTTGGACGAAGTCTACCATTGATGAGTTGCGGTTCTGTAATCTTCTTGATCCGCCTTTCCTCGTTCCGATCAATGATTTCCTTTTCAAAGACGGACCAATCCTCGAGGACAGACAAGTCGGGCCACCGATCTCGGCGCTTACGTCCACGGCGGCTGCGCTGTTCTTGTGATGGTTGAGTATCTTCGTCGGCAATTTCCGACATGCCCTCTTGAGGATAGCACACGTCGTCTTCGGCCTGGAGAGCTATAGTGTGCCGCCGTTGCAAAGATGTCGAGCCATGCATGGGGTTCCCGTCGTCGAGCAAGTGATTGGTTGACGCAGAAAGTGCAGCACTCAGCTCCTCCCGCATCATTTCATCGCCGAAATTGACAACCGAGGCGCCCAATGTAGGAGATGGTGGCATCGACGGAGGATAATTCACGTTGTACTTGTCTCCGGACGGCGTGGTAGGAGCATTGATCCTTCTCTTACTGGATCTGCTGGATCCGCGCCTGTCGAATCTGGGTCGCATATCGCTACCGCCATAGCCCTTGCGCTGTCCGGCTTCTCGTAGGAGCGAGCCTGCCAGCAATGGTTCAATCTCGCTGGAGGCAGTCTGTTCCTCTTCAACATCGCTGTCAATGCGTCCCGAGTTGGGTCGTCTCCGGGCAACAGAGTCCTGCTGTGAAGGATGTTGGATCGAAGAGGCGAGGATGGAAGGCCGGCGGGGTCTCGATCCGAAGGGATACCCGCGGTGGTCGAGCAATGCCTGGTCGTCGAGGCTCTCGTTGCTCGCGCGACGTGCCTGCATGTAAAAGGCACCACTGCTCAGGGCAGCAGACTCGCGCTCTCCGCCTTGTACGCTGTCGCCATCGTCTTCGGGGAGGGCGGCAAAGGACTTTCGTCGTGGGCGGCGGTGCTTGCGGCCGCCGCGATGCTTCTTCTTCTTTTGAGCCATGGAGGCTTCATTGGGAGAGGCAGCTTGCGAACCGACAACGGCAGACCTGGAAGGACCTGGTTGTGACATGGTGGAAAGAAGTAGATGAGAGTGATCGATGCACGGTGCGGAGTCTTTTCTCCTTTGGATGTGTCGTAAGCTGATAGGCAGAGCGGACGCCTGGATCAGTCACTACACGCAATCCACAACAGGTTATGCTCGGCCTGCTTTAGGAATCCGATAGCTGTTGTAAGACGATCAGATGGGCAGTGAGTGGCTCCACCCGAGAATCAATCGTGCACAGTTGGGGAGTCGCTTCTGCACGTCAATCCCGGAAATAAGAGATATGCAGGCCAAGTGGTATTGGTATCGCAAGTGATCCCGTAACAGGTCAAGAGTCGGCGGTGAAAAGCTGCTCAAAGCTCAGCTCTCCCGTTTCGTCGGTTATGAAATTCCAATGGCCCGGGATTTGGGTAGGACAAATCTTTTCTCTCGGGGGTCAACAAGAAAAATAAAAAAAGTGTTATGTCTCACAATTCCACCCCTCGTAAGAAAAAAAAAAAAGACTAGACCTGGCAAACCACGACTACCCGGACAGACTGATGGATGCTGGAGCTCTGGCTGATGGGAATTGAATTGAATTGATTGATCCCACCCCGTTAGCGATACGTAACGAAGCTAAGAGTTCCTGGTGATGTCAGTCATGCGCAAAACACGAAAACCCCACACTGGCGAGACTGGACCTGACTGGACCAAATGGAACCTCGAGGGGAAGTGGCTCGAGTGGGCTTGGTTCGACGGACCTATTCCGGACTAGTCAGCGGAGCTATCCTGGGATCCCGATGCATATCTCATGGTCCAGATCTTGAGTGACACCTTGGATGGTTGAGCGGGAACCTCGTCTGTTCTTTGCGGCAAGTGGTCGCGTGCTCGAATGGGAGTAAATATTGTTGTTTGAGTCCAATTGATTTGAGTCAAGGTCGCAAGTGTTCTCAGTGTTGAAGCCGAGCGAGAAGTCCTGAAAGACTGAAGCAATAGCTGAAATTCCATGTATTACCCGTTATACCCACCTACACCGCACGTAGCTTTTCACATGCATGTCATTGTACAATTATGTAAAATTTTGCATCTGGGCTTTATTCTCCTTTACTGGTGAAACCTTATCTTGGTTGAGATGGGTTTCTTCTTTACTTGACAAGATATACCATGTCAGTGACCGTTTCCTGCGTCTGGATTACACAAACTGTAATTATGCTCTCAACCAAACTGTGCGGTAGCAGTTTTCATATCCTGACATAACGTCTGAGCATTATAAGATGAATGTAGTGCACCCACACATGATTCCTTTCTGAAACTGATTCTCAATATCAATAGCCGCTCTAGAATAATTGCCAGCTGTGAAAGACTGCCGAATCACATGCTTTTCAATAATCTGATCCCCCTAAACGCCGAATGCATATACACATTGTAGACATGGCCCGTAACTCCTAACCAATGCTGAAGTGATGTTTTTATCGGTGTTGTCCCATCAGCTGAGCACGCAGCATCATAATCTGCTGTCTCTCGCCCTCGGGAAGCTGATCAATAGTCGCCTGAGGAAGCTCCATGACCATCTTCAACAACTGGTCAGAGTCTTGAGCTGGGGCCGGAGCTGGTGCAGCAGGAGCGCCGTAATTAACTGGAGTCTGTGCGACCGGAGGAGGTTGAAATGGAGCGGCTACTGGGGGTGTACCCGTCGGGACTCCAGGGAATCCGGGCATGGCCGGCATCGAGGCTGCTGGATAGGCCGAGGGAGGTGCTTGGACAGGCGGCGGTGCGCTCGCATCAATGACGGAGTGAATAGCTTCGGGTGAAACGAGTCCCATGAGCAGAAGTGCCTGGAATACAGCGTACGAAAGTTGAGGTGCCGCGGTGAGCAGTTCTGTTGCGCGTGCTGGATCTGTCGTGGCCAGCGTCTTCATCTGCGAGAGGATATCGAGTAATTGAGCTGGCGGGAGAGTATGAAGAGTACGAGAAATGGCATCGTGGAAGCTGACTCCTGGTGGCAGCTCTTTTCCGGGCGGAAGCGGTGGCAGTGTGCCGGCTGGGACAAGAGGAGGTGCAGCCGATACGCCATTCGAGTACGATCCTGCATTGTTTGTAGTGCTGGGTCCCATCTTATCATCCTCCTCGCCAACGCGACCTTCGGTACTGTAGTCGACACGGAGCTTGCGGTTCATTACTTCGTAGTCATTGAGGTTTCTCACTGCAGATGCCGCAGAGTCTGTGATTGCGAGGTCAGAAGAGTTGCAACAGTGGAGGAGTAGAATGGACATACCAGCATCAGGATACTCTGCAAAACCGAATCCCTTGGGCCTTCCAGTCTCTCTGTCGTATACTAGTCTGAAGTTAAGGACCTGGCCGCAGGTGCTGAAAATGTCTGTGATTTGTTCTTCGGAAAGGCCTGGCCAACTGTCAGTGAGGTGTACACGATCCATGCTCTTTGCTAGTCCTTACCATATGGAATGTTTCCCACAAAGACCACCCGAGAAGGCGGCTTCGTCGACATTGTGGATGGAGGTTGTCTTTATTGAAAGTTGTGGTATGTGAAGAGGCTGCGATTCGGACAATCGCAGATCACAAGGCTTGATGGAATGAATGGGGCAAGGATGAAGCCGGGACACTGTAGAAACAAATGCGCCAAATGATATACAGTAGTCACTTGCTGCAGAGACGGGCGGAGGACAAGATAAGGATCTATTCAGGCGCCGATTCTCACTAGTATCACCTGCTGAGGCAAGTCTTTCTTCGTTCACGGTTTCGGTCAGGGCCAAGCAAGCTTGAGAATTGGATGCGATCGCGAACAGAAGCGGCGCGTTGCCATGCAAGCTTTCAGTGGAAGAGGAACCGGGGTCCACCCCAGATTGCCGGAAAAAGGTTAGACCACTTTTAGAGCTTCGGTTCCTAGGTGGAAGCTGCCCAGCAAAAGCCCATTTGAGGCTCCCAGGCGTACCGTCAGCTCTCAATGGTAAGCTAGAGCACGGGCCTTCTTTCTCGGGGCGGATCCTAGCGGCATCCAAAGAAAACGGATCATGACTTTTGAAGCTGCTTGGTAGGTTGAGTCCTCTGAACAGCCGAAAGCTCTTTGACACGCCCGACCTCAACACTCCACACCTTTCCGTCGACCCTCGACATCCTCCACCTCATATCAAGATGTCCAACAGGTCGCCAATAGAAGAGTACGCTGAACGCGCCAGGCGTTTTGCGCTTCAGAACCGTCGTCGCGTTCCCTTTGGCGGCGGTGGCGGCGGAGGACCGGGTCTTGGTGCTGCCGCAATTGTCACCCTCGGTATTGGTGGAGCCATCTTGTTGCAAAACTCTCTCTTCAACGTCGATGGTGGTCACAGAGCGATCAAGTACACCCGTATTGGCGGTGTGAGCAAGGAGATCTATAGTGAAGGTATGGCGGCTCGTCCGGAGCTCAAGATGCAAGACATGTCCCGGTTACTAATTGGATTATAGGTACTCACTTTATGCTCCCCTGGCTCGAGACCCCCATCACATACGATGTTCGTGCAAAGCCGAGAAACGTGTCCTCCTTGACCGGTACCAAGGATCTGCAAATGGTCAACATCACATGCCGTGTCCTCTCCAGGCCAGAGGTTGCTGCTCTGCCGCAGATTTACAGAACACTAGGCCAGGACTATGACGAGAGAGTTCTTCCTTCTATTGTCAACGAGGTGTTGAAGAGCGTTGTTGCTCAGTTCAATGCCAGTCAGTTGATTACACAGCGTGAGATGGTGGCCAGATTAGTCAGAGAGAACCTGTCGAAACGAGCTGCGAGATTCAACATTCTTCTGGATGACGTCTCGCTGACTGTGAGTAATGCATGCTATGATCATGAAGAACATCACTAATACTTTTCAGCACCTTGCCTTCTCTCCCGAATTCACTGCTGCCGTTGAGGCCAAGCAGGTTGCCCAGCAGGAGGCTCAGAGAGCAGCATTCGTCGTTGACAAGGCCCGTCAGGAGAAGCAGGCCATGGTTGTCAAGGCACAGGGTGAGGCTCGATCAGCCGAACTCATTGGTGAAGCCATCAAGAAGAGCAAGGCCTACGTCGAGCTCAAGAAGATTGAAAACGCCCGTATTATCGCACAACAGCTTCAAGAGGCTGGTGGCAGGAACAGACTCATGCTTGACTCGGAAGGTCTGGGCTTGAACGTCTTTGGCGATGACAACAAGAAGCAATAGAAGCATTGGCTTTCATTTATAAGGGAACAAAAAGAATCTCCACTGTACTCTAAGTAATAATCACTGTAAAATTGAGGAATGACTGAGGAGTTGAACAACTCTTCTCACGGCAATGACGAGTCGACTTTCAGCCACCTGTGAGCATCATAAACATGAGAAATCTGACAAGACACCATATTTGTCTCCCATAGAGATGTCTGAATATATGATACTTGTACTGATCCATTGATAGTCAATATATGTCTACAAACAGGAACTAGGATAAAGTAATCATTCAAGTGACCGTCATCCGAACGCCGGGTTTAAATGTGGGGTGTCACCTCCAGTCCCGCCGATCACCCCACCATAGGCACGGCCGGGCAGCTGCCTTCTCGCATTGACTGAGGCATCTTTCACGACCGACATTCCTGACTCGCAACTTGACTTGCACCAAAACTGAGATCTATAGATTCAAGAAACCTCCATACACGACGTACCACCAGAAAACCACCAAATCGCCCCAATAGATCTCCCATAGTCGAATCAAGACACCGCCAACATGCTCATCAAGTAAGGAACCCCGCCATCCCGCGATTTCGCGGGCCAGGCTCCAGGACCGCCCGTTGCTCTCACGTATGCTAACCGGCGTATCACACAGGGTCCGCACCCTCACCGGCAAGGAGATTGAGCTGGATATCGAGTCCGATTACAAGGTACGCTTTTCCCTCGACGAGCCATACCCGACGCCTCTCCCTGGGGTCGATCGCTGAGGAGGCGCAACGGCTGCCCGCCCTTTCGTGGAGGAGACAACCTTCCGTTGCGCCGGCGCATCCCTCTTGATAGACGATCTAGGGACTTAACTGCCGAATTTCGGAGTGCTTACCCATCTTCTACTACTAGGTCTCCCAGATCAAGGAAAAGGTTGAGGAGAAGGAGGGTATCCCACCAGTCCAGCAGCGTCTGATCTACGGTGGCAAGCAAATGTACGTTGAGACAGGATGGAACGCTTCCATGCCATATCTCTTGCAAATGGTGGGAACTGCAACATTACTAACGGGTCTCTTATCTAGGGTCGACGACAAGACGGCAAGCGAGTACGAGCTCGAGGGTGGCGCAACACTTCACTTGGTTCTGGCGCTCCGTGGCGGTCAATAAATTTGCGAAAATTTACCATTGCAACTCGATTTGATGGCAGATCATGGCTCGTCTCTCTGCGATATCCCTTTTAAGCGAATAAGAAATCAGTCACGGCATCGACTTGGCGCAGAATGGCAGTACCAGGAGGTCAGAATGGAGTCCGGATACATGATAGCAGTAAACGCTGCTTTCGTGGAGGCTTGTGGATGGCATAGGGGGGAATATCTCAAGTCCACGGTTTACTCAACATAGATGGAGCCGGTAGTCCTTGACAGTAATTCGGGACCAACCGGCTGGACATTGGGAAAGGTGCTGATGGTATCCTCGCGATATTTGGCGTTCGCGGATTCGCGACGTACGGTTGACATTTCATGATCAAACAAGCACAATAGACATCAATTGATTGATTTCATTACCCTAGAATCTCTTGTCCTAGTATTTCTTATGATCCCTTCGCGATGATGCTGATCCTTGAGAAATTCTCGTAAAACTCCCTTGACGTGCTGGCCAATATGCTGCAAAACAAAGCAAAATAGATGCAACCTCCCTATGAATCGCTCTGAAAATGATCATGCCCTTCTTCCTAAACGCCTATGCAATGCCTTGTAATTTCATGTTGTTGTGTATACGTCCAGAATTGTCTGGATCAAAAGAGTAGCCGTCAATCGTGACGGTATGTGGATCGTAAGTCGATTACCGTCGCTGAGCCTTTGCTTTCGGCTTCATAAAGACGTCGACGGCCTTGCGCTTCATTGGCATCCTCTTGGGCTCTGGAGAGGTGACAGTAGTAGGTGCCGACTTGGGTGGGCTGTTGGGAATATACGCAGGCTTTGACGGGGGCGAACGGTTGACCGGTCTGGCATCTGAGCGGTTGGTGTTGCTCGGTCTGTTGCTTGTGCTTGAGCTCGTGGCGCCGGATGCTCTGTACACCTTTGAAGGAGCAGACGTTCCATGCGCATTTGACAAGAGTCTCTTGCCTGGTAAGGCGGCCTTCTGTGGTCGCTGGGGCTTGGCGGGCTCGTCGTCAAATAGATCCTCCAGGTGATCGACGGTAAGTGCTCCGCCACGGCTGCCGCCGCCATAGTAATCGTTGGTCTCGTCGTCGTCGACGTCCGAATCTTCAAGAATAGAGGCGCCCTTGGCCTTGAGCTTCAAAAGGCGAGCCTCGCGCTCTCTCATTGCACGATCGTGCTCCTCGTCTTCAGGACGGCGAGCAACCTGGGGCCGGATCTTGAGCGCAGGATTACGCTTGACGGCTTGCTCATGTACCATTCCTTGCGGCGCACGCTTGATTTGGCCTTGTCTGACAAGCAGTTGTCCATTGGGAGTCATCAGTTTGTTCCGGGCAGCAACTTCAGCGGCTTCGCGCTTCACCTTGCGCATGACACTAGCGCCAGAAGTCGTCTTGGTACGAGAGCCGGCCGTCCAGCGAAGCTCACCAGTATCATTGCTGCCGCCTCTACGGCCTTGAGCTTCCTTTCTGCCAACCGTTCTAACATCTCGGGGAGGGCGAGGCAATGATCTGATGTTCTCAATGGTGCTTTGCGACTCTTGCTTCTTCTTGTTGATGCCAGCGAAAGCGGCGCGCAACTTAGCTTCAGCTTCGGCCTTGGCCTCAGCAGTAATCTTTGCGTACTTTGCGTACACCTTGTGCCATGAAGCCGGATTTCGAGGTACCGTGCCGTGCTGGGAATCGAGGACGGGATAGTGCTTCTTGATCAACCGTCGCCAACACTCCTCATCCCACTCGGCGATGTGGGGGCAATTCTGCTCGATGGCGTGCAGTTGAGCGGCATTGTCGATTTTCATGAGAATGGGGCGGACAGTGTCGTAGGGAAGTCCGCCGACATCGGTGATTTCTAGTAGCTGGTCAGAAAGGTTCAATGCTCGAAGGGCGCTGCGGGCGCGTCCAAGGCCGCCATCGTCGGGAGAGGGCGCCATGGTAAATAGTGAAGTTGTGCTTGTGGAATAAACGACGGGCTCGGAGATGAAAGTGAAGGATGCTACATTTAAATGAAAGAAATGACTGAGAGGCTCTGAATGGCAGAAGTAGCAGTGAATAGAAGCAAACAGGCATCATTTGAATAGGTGCAAATGCAGTGAATCGTGTCCCTGAATCCCTTGTTCTGACTTACCTCGAATGTTCTTCAGGCATACTGCCGTGCAGAGTTCTGCCAAGGACTTTGTCGGCATTGTAACAATATCTTTGGCGCTTCTTGCGCGCAAATGAAATTCGGGTGTATGTTGTGCTGTAGATGAGGATTGAATTGTTGTAGAGTTCGAGTGTTGTCGAGTCGCGATGCGGACGAATGCTGGAGAGGATCCGGAGTTAAATGGGACGCGCAAAGATCCAATGGCTTTTGAATCGCTCGTAAGCTTGGAACTACTGTAGGCGCAAGTCGACCGAAAAGGAAATCAGAGAATCGAATATTCAAAAGTACAAGGGTAGAAGTGAACAATCCATGGCCAGTCCGCAATGACAATCAGCTGAACAAAGAAAGAAGGGTAGGTGTTGCGTAGGTCGAGTTTAGGTTGACCTTCAGCCGGACAAAGACAGGTGGAGGCTCTAGGGTGGGGCGCGGCCACATTTAGCTCATCAAGGTCCCTGGTTAGCGCCCGCGCCGACCCCCACTGGCAGCGGGCAGGCGGGTAGCTTTGGCGGATAGCTGATAGGGATCCATCTGAACAATCTATTCAAAATCGGCAGCCTACTTAGATTGTTCTCCCTCGGCGGCTTGTGCTGGAGGCATCACAAGAAAGCTAGGCATGGGGAGAGATGCAGACTCTGCTAGAACGACCATCACAGCGCTTATACTTGAACGGCCTTGGTATCATGAATTTGAGTCATTAACATTGAACCATTATCTAACTGTCGAACCGCGAGGTATTCGTACATCTATCGTACTGGTAGAGGCCATCTATCCCCAGACCTTTGCGCCAGCCCAAAACTCTCATGGGCGAGGTATCATTCTATGCTCTATTCCAACATCCTATCGTCGACCCGTGTTCAGAAAATTGTCCTTGTATGATGTGCTACCGACAAAAGCTATGCACTCCTCGTATTAAACATTCGGTGCCAGATCTCGAGCACTATTCGCGTATTAGCTTGGTCGCTTGGAAGAAGGGAGATCTTTGATGGGAAAGTAGATCTTCAAAAGTGTCGCTAACCTTACTGCCGCCCGTACAGCAAGCCAAAGTGTCTGCTTCGCCGTCTTTATTATATCGACACGCGCCGGCACTACCACAACCAGTGGGATCTTTGCTGTTGATGACTAACTCGGTACCAGCTACACATAGCTATAGAAGAAGCAAAGTTAGCAATAATCCTTCCAAGAAGAACGTTGTGGCGTTCAGGAGCAGGGGCTTCGGCAGTTGGCATGACCGTAAGCAGATCCGTGTACAGCCTCGCATGCGCAAGTAGGGATATAGAGTCTACTTACTCCTTCGATTTGTGCCAGCGCGGTGCCGACAAAACACCATAACACCAATAACCGCAGTATAGAGGACTGAAATAGTACACGCATTTTGAAGATGATATCGTTGCTTATTGTCGAAATGAATAAATGTAAGGTGTTCAAACGAGCGACAGTCAGGATATTATAATTGAACCCGAAAGAGAAAGTGAGCTAATGTAGGATAGATGACAGACGAGATGCGGCCAGCGGCGTGGGCGGCTTTCCTTTTAAACTCAAACTGCAATTTTCCGTACATGACTGACATGCAGCTGGAATGTTGGTACATATGCTTTTTAGGAATGCCAGGCGAGGCGCGCACGCCTGTCATTGGCCAGCCCTGTCAAGGTTAAGCACAAGATTCCTGGTCCGTCGAACCAACAGACAAACTGGCCCCAGAATTCGACCCACGAGCATTGACGCAACTCTTTTCCCGCTCTCTTTTTTCTGTGCGTGGGGTCTCGAGGTATGTGATATTGAAGTTTGTTAGTTCTCACCTGAGCATTTCTCTCGTCATAGTCTCCCTTCTTTAGAACATCACATGCAAGCAGCCGGCATTGGGCATGGCATGACATATCGCGGTTCTCGGTAGAGTTGAGGACGGCCATACCCGAAGGCGGGGTGCATTGCCGGCCGCATAAAGATGTTGCTGTCTGTCCTACATGAACCAGATTTAAGCTTAGTGAGTTGTGAAACATGAGGACAGGGCGAACTAAATGGTATGGTGCGTATCTCGTGGCTTCACGTAGCAACTGATGAGATGAAAGTGACGATTTCCTCAGTCTTATCGTGTGGAGATGAGTAAAATAACGATTCTCCATTTCGGCAGGGATCCCGCATGAGTTAAGCGCGGTGCCGAATCCACGGGTCCTCGAACTATATTTAGGTACCTAGGTAGTTTTCGTCGGCTCTCGAAACATATCTTGGGACATGACACAAAGCAAATCGTAAAGTGAACACTGACTCTAAGCGCTGCGATGGTGTATCTACTGCAGATATATATCGTCAAGCCACTTTGTGCATTATGCCCTTAGTCCTTGCGTGGAGTCTTATCATTTGGCGTTTAGCCTGTGACTTTGGAAGTCTAGGAATTTCGCTGCCCTTTTCCTGGTTTAAACAGTTTCTTCTGGGATGATCAGTATCTAACTATTTGATACTATGCTATATCATGGTCTCTTCTATCACCATTGTGTTGGGAGCATTGATTGGGAAACCGCACGATCACGTGAGTTCTTATGGATATTGAACTTGAAATCATCTCGCGATATCGAGAGCCGCAAGTCACCTCAGGATGCGGCCGGTACTTGACATTGTCTCAAGAAAGAAAACTGTTCTTGCCATCGTGGTGCGTTCGAGTATAACTGCCGAAATCGTTGCTGTCATGAGGCTTGAGATCTTCCCGGACGTGCATTTGCGTCTCTTACCGAAGTTTTGGGGCCGTCATTATGGACGAATCTCGTTGCAATGTTCTGGTAGGCCTCCCCTAATGCCAACCTAAAATAATTATCACACCGCTCAAAGGGAAGATGTTATCAGACTTCGTCATTCAGGTTCGGCAATTGATGAAGAAGTCCTTCGCTTTGCTCATATCTCCCTGCCGAGATGGTAGACCTCTGGCATTGAGGCGCCGGCTTGGTCGCCTTGTACAACCTTTATTGAGGCATCACGACGTAATATCCTTGCTTTTCGTAGAGTATCAAGACGTCCCGTGTCATCATGTGATCATTTTCAAATGCACATCTGGCTATCAAGCTTGATTTGGAAGTTGTACGATATCGGGTTGATTCCATGAGGCTCGGAATGTGAGGCTGCCACGAGTATATATAGAAGCTCTCTTCAACTACTTTGACCGAATACTTCTTCAGCAGAGAACATCATTCCTCAGATATCCTCAGATTATTTTCAATAAAGAAACAACTCCACCAAATACATTGCTTGACTACGTCGAAGCCACCAAAATGCCAAAGAACGAGATGACCAAGGCTGATTCCGAGAGGATCCAATCCGGCCAGGTATTACACATTCTCCTCATCTCATAGATACACAGACTGACAAATGAAAGGCCCTTGGCGGCAAAGACATGTCTTCGGGAGGATTTGCTGCGAGAGCTCAGTCCGCCGGCGACCGCAATGCTGCAGCTGGTGGACAGGGTACTGGATCGGCGGGCGGAAACACGGGCTCTGGCAATGGGGCCAATACCGGGAAGAAGTAGTGAACAATTGGTAATATCAATATCTCCAAATCAAGGAGGACAATTGGATTTCGGGGTCCCGTCATTTTGAAATTTGCCCTTCTGAAGAAGGACATACCGCTCTAGTCACTCGTTGTCATCTTGCAGAACGAGGTTGCAAGTCTTCAATCACCATAGCATACCTCGTAGATACATGCTAGCATTCTTTTGATATCCAAAACACCTCCTAGACTTGGAGGATGTTCTCAACCGGCTAATCAATGTTTCCTATCCCAATCTTGGTACAGGATTGGTCGATTGTTCACAGGCCGCCAGTCGCTTGGGCAGTGAAGTGGCATGCTGGTGATGCATTTCATCATATAGCGACTCGCATGCGTCAATCTAGATTCAAATAGCATCCGACTATGCGACATAGATCTTTATGATAGAAATTTGTGAAGTGGGTATTGATGATCGTTTCCGGAAACAATTCAACTCTTGTGTTCTTAGCAACTCAATATGGCATGTTTATCTATCGACAGGCCATGGATGATAATTCGCGAAAACATTGCCTCACAACTTATGAGAGCTTGCGCCCTTGGGCTCACCCTGCACAGATTGGAAAGAACGTCTTCAAGTACATCCGTGTCGCTTGCCACACTAATTCACATTCATGCAAGTGTCTCAAATGTTCCTCCTTAAAGTCATGAACATGCCCGCGATCACATTGATAAGGGAGTATGGCTGGAACTTTGCAGCTGTCGACGTGTCTTAGTTCATTTTCGCTTCGATCGGTTGAATATCCACCACAGGCACATCTTTAATTCTCCTCGTCGTTACTCGAGAGATTCAGGTTAGAGGCATTGGGAGTAGCGGCAACGAGCAAGTCAAACACATTCACGCTTGTGTCGACAGCTGGTGGCAGATCTGCTGCCGAGTTGTTGTCGTCGTCAGAATCATGGATCTCGTAGTCTTGGTAAGCCTCGATTTCATCCACACTATTCTCCTCGTTGTTGTCGTCGTCAGAATCATGGATCTCGTCGTCTCGGTAAACAATATCCTCATCGTCGACCATGTAGCCAGTCGGGTCGACATAGTTGTTGGCCTCCCTCTCAAAACGAACCAGCTGCGTCTCCTCGTTGTTACTCGAGAGATTCAGGTTAGAGGCATTGGGAGTATTGGCAACGAGAAACTCAAACACATTCACGCTTGTGTCGACAGCTGGTGCGGCTTGCTGGCCAGACTTTTGCTTCTTGGGTTTATAGAGAGCTCCCTGGTAATTTTGTTCCTCTGTTATACAAGACTGGTGGCATATTAGATAACTAAGCTTTGTTAGGGGAGATATGCTCCTCCTCGCGGGGACCTACCGTATGCGAGCGGTACTCCGCGCCGGGAAAGTAGGTCATGCACTCAATACACGTGAAAGTGGCACCGGGACAACGATTCCTGTGTGGATCGAGTTTCTTCTTTGTTAGGACATCACCACAGTTCTGTGGATATATGGGTTAGATTCTTTCGGTCAGAGGAATAATGAAAACGGCAGACTAGTAATAAAAAAGGGTATGCATGCAAGTGGGTGGATGATGGAATAGACGAACATATCAGGATTGGGTGGCAAAGGGAGTTGTATTATTTCTGGTTGGAGGAGGAGAGCATAGAGCAGAGGGGGTATAGTTACCTCACACGAAAAGGCCGGTGACCTCTTTAGTGCCTTTCTTTTCTCGACATCTTCACCAGCCTCGGATGTGGTGTTAGCGAAACGGACTGACTGCTTTGTCAAGTCGTCTGCGTTATTGTTGTCTTGCGCCTGGATCTTGGGCAGTGGTATTTCTGGAGATGGACTGAGCGAAGGCAATACTTTTGGCGATGCAAATTCACTCCCAGACGATACAGAAATCTCTGAATTCTGGTCATCATCCTTGTCCCATTCTGTTGATATTGGCAGAGATCCCAGAGCAATTTCTTCAAGATGGTTACCAAGATGCCTGGTGATAGATGCTTTTCCCGATTCTATATTTTCGCGACAGAGTGGACACTGCAAGGATGCCCAGGCAGGTGCCATCTTATGCTCGAATGATATGTGTGCGAGCCAGTCGTTGCGTTGACTAAACACAGAATTACCAGAAGGACATTCAGGGTCCAGGCACATCCAAGGGCAAAGGTCCTCGTATAGATGGCGTTTCCAAAGAGAGTTGTTCTTGATGCTCACAGTCTTGAAGCATGCAACACAAGTGAATGGTATTCCCTTCTTGGCGTCCTCACTCAGAGGGGGCACGCGTACGCTTTGCCCATTGCCGTCAGCTCCATATGACATGATCGTCTCCGCATAGGAGGATTTGCTTGGTATTGATGAACCTAAGCCTGAATCATGAAAATCGGATACCACAGCTGTGTTCGCTTTTTGTGCAGGGCCGAACACGTTGGTATCGTCGTTGCTGATTTCGTCTCTTTTCTGACTGCACCGAAGAAACCGGTCATAATTGGCCTTTCCAAGTCGTAAGACTAGCTTGTCGATGCTGTCAGGGAAACGAATTCCGATACGCTCGCAGTACGGTCGATGCGGTTCCCATGAAGGCACTGGAACGTCAGAGGCACTGTCAGTAATGTGGGGTGATTGCACCGTAGAGTCCAAAAGCGAATTGGTTCTCATGAGGCAAGTAGTGTCGGTTTTCAAGTCCTCAGCGATCTCAAAGTACGAGTCGTAGTCAAAATCGGTGGTATCCGAATCGTCATCAGGACTGGCTTGGATCATCTCAACAATAGCCTTTGTGCTTTGAATAGAAGTCTCGATGTGGTCGATCGCAAGCTCAGTAGGCTCCTTTCTGAGTAAAGTCATGAGACCTTGGAGGAAGGTTAGGATACTTTGGACAACGAAGCAGTGAATATATCATTTTTAACGAGCGCCCCAAGAGAACCCTCTGTCACGTTTATGCTTCATAATAGAACAGCATCGTGAAGAATCGATACACTCGTGAGTACTTACGGTCTATGAGAGTAGCACCTATATCTTTTAGGTGTCTCGCCATTGATTCCGTCAAATTCTGAGGCACACTTCCAGGTGGAGCACCACGTAATGACTGACAGTCATCATACCAGAGTATGAGACGGCTATAACTCCTGTCCAGGCTGATGTACTCAACCTGCTCCTTTAACTCCGCATCTAAATCTTCGAGAAGGGACAAGATGCCGGAGAATAGCTCTTTGACTCGCTGATAGAGATCTTGAACGTGGTCGATCTCAATACCATATTTATTGGCGCGTACCGTATCTCGAATGTACCTCTGAATAAACTCATTGGGGTCGTTTGTGTCTTGATTCCGGATTAAGTCCATGTCGACAATGTTCTTTGAGATCTTCCGCCTTCTGATCGGTGGGTGTTAAGATGGACCACTGGTGGTGTGCAGCTGGACCAGATCATGGCTCCAGATGCCCGCGGAGCTCCTCAGCTTATTCGATTGGTGAAACTCCGGGACCAATCGAATGATGCAAAATCCAGATAGAAAAGGCTGCGCTGTAAGCCATCACTGACGAATCAATCTTGCAGCAATCTCATACCACTTGCCATAAAAGTCACTTCCCTGCCACTTTTGCATATCGTGCCCGCGGCTGAACGACCCCGCTCCACTCATAATTTCACAACTTCGAGAACGAAACCTGCTTTTGACGAACCATCCTCCAGCCCTCCAAGCTATAGTGAAACAGAAATGGAACCAGCGTCATTAGTTCTAGGAATACCACCCTTGGTCGCGGGCGCCATTAAAGGGTACGGCTCGGTGAAAAAGAACCTGGACATATTCAAGCATCACTCCCGAGAGCTCAAACGCATGCAAAAGAGCCTTAACATTGAACGAGATGTTTTCCTTCGCGAGACGGAAACCATGGTACTTGTAGTTGTAGACGACTACACGCTAGTAGCATCTATGCTCGAAGATCCTGAGCATCCCCAATGGCGCAGTGTCGCAGTGGATAGGACACTGAAAGAGGTTCTGGGCCGCAGTTACGATGAATATTGTGAAACAATCAAGACTATCTCAACAGCGATTCAAGAGATACAGACAGAATTTGACTGTTGTGATACACTCGAAGGACAAGTAAGCAACAACTGCCAGAAAGTCAGCCCATTTATTCTTGTCCCCTAACTTGATGGAAGAAGGTACAGCAGAGAGAAGTGTTCCAGCGGTTTCGCGATAAACTCGCGGTAACCCGGAAGAAGCCACAGCTCGAAGTATCTTTGGAGAAGTTGGCTCGATCCAATGGAAATCTCAAAGGTCTTGGAGAACAGGCGAGAAAAATCCAAGAGATAATAGCAAAGAAGACTATAATCCAAGGCTCAAAAAAAGCCCCTGCACGAGAAATTGCAGACTTTGGGCTGATCAGACGCGCATCCAACGCATTCTACCTCGCGCTTTCGCATGCTTGGTCTTTTCAAAATGATGGACGCCGACATTTGGAATCTCACCGACACGATGTCAGGTTTTTCTTGAACACCAAAGTTGTAGACAGTGTGTCTATGGAATTATTGGTGGCTTGTCCAAGTCAGGTAGCAAGGTAAGGGAAAGAGGACTAATGGACTATATTGCTAGACACTAATGCATAGTATTAGAGAAACAGACATGCTCAAGAACCTACCATACTCTCAGCCATTGAAACTTGAAATCAGATCCCAGGTCATACAGATGGTTCAATCAAGTCCCCGGCGTTCCTTAGATCTGATTAACACGACAGAAGACGACAAGCTCAAACAGAAAAAGGTGCGGTTTCAAGACGACAAGGACCATCGAGTGAATAAAGAACACTCAGCAAGAACATACGTTCCAGCGGACGGCGATTCTGAGAAGTCAGCCATCCCGAACCTTCTGAATCGCGACTTATGCTACTATCTGCAGCAGGCAGTTCCCCGAGCTGGAAGCAGCACTTATGTCAAATGCGTCGGATATCTCGATTCCTGTTGTGACGGAAACTTCAGACACTCGATCTACGATGTCGTGCCCGGTAATTTCGATCTGGGGAGCGTCGTGTCAATGCAGGAGTTATTGGACAGCTACTCGGCAGAAAGGGGTGTGAGGATGGTAGACCAGCTCAAACTCGCGCTCTCTCTGGTTGCCGCGGTCCTCAAGTTCCACTCGACACCATGGCTGGCGCAATATATAACCCTGAAGGACATCTCATTGTTCCACAACAGCCAAGATTTTGCAAAATGGCTGCCAACGCTGCACTTTGGCACAACTTTCGTGGACAGCGAAGGACGGGATGTCGGCACGGCCAGCGAAGAGGATTCGACAAGCAAAATGGCAACACTCATTGAAGATGCGAAGTTTGAGGTCGGGATTCGGAATACGACTGTGAGTTATCAACGATTGCCATGTCCTTCTCAAGCTTGGTTCCTTACTGATTTCTCATCACAATAAAGCTCTGGTGCCTGGGCGTTATCCTCCTTCAGATTGGGCATTGGTCAGGCATCACGGAGCCACACGATGTCAAGGCAGTTCGCCAGCTTTCGTGGGGACCTAGTAACTTCGGAAAGAACTACGAAGAGCTAACACGCCAGGTTCTCGACTGTGACTTTGGTTTTGGCCCAGATCTGACGCAAGCTCAACTCCAGCAGGCTGTGTATGAGAGGGTATATCTAGGGCTTGCCGGCATGATTGATAAAATGGACAGACCAGAGTGCTGAGTAGCAAGATCCAAGATATTCAGTAATTCACGAAGATTGATGATCACACAAGTATTTCATGGTCTGTCGAAGCTTAAGCCACCGCATTGAAACACTATACACATTTTAAAGTGTGACATTAGACATGATTGGTCTAGCACACAGCATCATTCACTACTTTATGTCACATTTCCGATTCAGAAAGATGAAGTACTACTTAATGTCTTGTATTATGCCATTGCAATGCCATAAACTACGTTCCGTCTTCGTATCCTATGCACGTCAGAATCTGACGTTCTAAACTACCTAGACTGCGGCCAAATGCCGTACAAAAACCCTAAACAAGGTACAGAGAAAGAAGTGACTCTGAATTTTAATAACCAGAATACCAGTGGTATCTCCCTATTCACCCCAAACTCCTTTGAACGCCGTTCGGCCAGGCCCAATGCGGAAATCGCAAGATGAAGAAGAATTTGTACAATGAAGCATCAACTCATAACACAGCAAACACCAAATCCACACGCTTATGCTGCTGCCGCGACAGTTTGCGACGGGCCAGCAATTGCAGGCTCGGGTTGTGTGACTTCATCTTGGTTTGCAATCTCGCCACCGGCTTCGCGCTCAGCCCAGGCTCCCCAGAGGCCACGCTTGCCACGGACGCGTATCGACTCGCCGAGGAGTCCCTCCTTTTGCTCGACCTTGATGGCATCCTTTGTGGCCAGCACCAGACACTCGAAGAACATCTTGGTGGCATCTGCCTTGGTGGTTCTGGTCTCGGGCAGGAGTTCCTGGAATACAACCGAGGTCTTCTTGCGCTTCTCTTCGCTGGTGGCAGCCTCGGCGCCGAACAAGTCCCTGAGGACGTGGACTGCGTGCTTTGTTCCGAGGGAGACGGGTCCGCTGTCGGCAGGGTGGACCATGGGGGCAATGGTCTCGTCGAATGCCGGGAGGGCACTGCCTTCGCGCTCGTGGTGCTCGGTGTCGTCGATGACCAAGCCTTCCTCGGCGGGAATGTCGATAATCGTGCCATCAGCAGCAACGCTCTGATCTCCAAGACCACCACCCAGCTGCAGGGCCGTCTCATCCTCGTCAATCTCAAGGCGCGGCGACTTGGAGGCGCCCTGCTCATCCTCGCTGTCCATATCAGCAACACCGCTATCCCGCTTGCGCTTCAAGTCGTTCATCTGGCGGAAAGACTCGAGGGAGAGCAAGCCTTGAAGTTCAGGGGCCCAGGCCTTGCTACGGCCGTTGCTCATGATGTTCGAGACAAAGTTTCCACGGTGCTTGAGCTCAAGGAGAGCAAGGAAGTAGGGATCCCTGGCCACAAAGTTAGGCTCCTTGAGAATGTTGGATCGGTCTGCCTGCTGCTCCTTGATGTGGGCGCTGGAAAGTTGAGTGGTGGCATCGAGTCCAAAAACCTTGCGCCTCGACTTGGACTTTCGCTGCGGCTGTGCTTCGGCCTCCTCGGGCTCCTGGTCGGGCTCGTAGATGCTGTGGTTGTTGAGTCTCGTCCACTCCTCGACATCCTTGGCGGTGGTCTCGTCAATGTCGGAGAGGGGCGACTCGGAAATGCGTGCGCGGTTAGGAGGTGCTACACCGCCAAGCTCGGGCATGGCAGATTGATCGTTGATGTTGAACTGAAAGTCGTCGTCCATCTGAAGGTCGCCATCGGCGTCGGCAATCTGAATGCCATCACCAAAATCAAACGCAGTAGATTGGTCGCGTGCCGGACCTTTTGCCGGACCCGCGTCAAGCTCGCTCATCAGGTCGTCCTCAATGGAACGAGCAGCAGGCGCATCTCTACCCATTTCGACGCTCATATCCAAGCCTCGAGGTTGCTCATCCAAATCCATACCAAAATCGAGCTCCAGTTCCAAATCGTCGTTGTTCTCAAAAGCCATTTCGTCCTTGTCCATCATGTTGTCCATAAGAAATTGGCTGTTGTTGAAGTCCTCCTGGAGGTTGATTTCACGGTTGCTAGGACGTCCTCTTCCACGTCCCTGAGATTGAGTTTGTGTTGGTGCCACGTCGGCATCCATTTGAGCAAGAAGCCAGTCGGCATCAGGAGGAGGCAGAATGTTTAGGTTATCCGCCGGTGTGATTTTATCGGGAAGCATGAGAGCATCTCGGTTAGGCATGGCGAGATTCTCCGGCATGTCATTGTTGCCAGTAGAGCGGAAGGCCTGAAGAGTTAGTTGACAGTTACTGACGATGGGTAAAGGAGCTTACCATTTTGATCTTGAGCAATGCTTCATTGCAATCATCCAAAAGGTAACGCGCCTTGCGGCTATAGATTCTGACGACACCCAACAGCAGCTGACCGCTGAGACGCAGGGCCATGGGGGCCTGACGAGTGTCGACAATGGCATTGACACTTTCTGGGAGGTTAGATTGGAGAATGTGATTCTTTGAGAGCTTGCGCTCCAAGTTTGCCGACAGCCAGACGCGAGCCAGTGGCCCGGTCTTCTGCAGCAAAGCCTCTGAATAAAACATCGCGACGGCGACGAGGACAAGTTACGGTCGACGAAGCGATGAAGGAAATGGGGGTATGGCGAGAGAAGTGCAAAGAGACTGCAGTGCTACTCGAGCATCAAAGGCAATGCTAGTGGTAAGCCCTTGCACATGCGCCTACGCGTTGAATGGATGGAGGGGGAGTTGAGGTGTATGTTGCAAAGTGGTGGAGGTCAGGTAAACAGTGGGAGCGCGTCCAGAGGTAGATTAGGTGAACCGCGCGTGGTTGCGGGCTAAGCCTTTTCAGCGCAGCGCTGCCTGCCAGCCGTCAGTGCCGCGTCGCAAAAAGAGCGCAAAGACAGCAGCGAGTTCGGAATGATGCTGTTTAATTGTCGACAATGTGGCTAGAGGCAATGCGACAAGTCAGAGTCGAGAGGATCGTTGGCGATGATGTGTATTGGTTGCAAAGGTGGAAAGGGAAAAGAGACAAGGTGGTTGTAGGTGGGTTGGTTGGAGGGGGGGTGAGGAGGATGGGCGTTTGTGGTTGTGGAAGCAGCAAGCAATCACTCATTAACCCAGCGACCGACGAGCCAGAATAAGCGCAAACCACTGCGAAAAACCTGGCGACGAAAAAATCAGGGTGACGGGGCGCGTCGAAATTCAAGTGGCTGGGACCCACCGTGACACAAGCCACAGGAATGCAAGAGTGGTGATTGGGCGGAAGCCTGGAGATAGTGGAGTTAGGACCCTTAGCTTGCACGTTTCTCTTGGGATGAGGTAACAAAATGCTGTGGCTGGGTTTCCAGCGATTGGAGCTTCATTGAGGAGCATGGGCCTGGCAGTCATAGCAGTGCATTCTCTCTGACATTTCCAGTGTGTTTCGTGAGAGATTCCAGTATTGGGCCATTCAATTACGCTGTTACACTGATTTCTAAGCCCATGCTGCCCGTGATGCCGCATTCACTAGAGCTGGCATATGCACTGTACCTGATGCATACGGCCTTTCCCCAAATCAGGTACGTCAAGGCAGCTGACCTAGCTGTCCAAGCTTGAAAGAAGGTAGTTGTTCATTCATCGGTGTTACTGCTTGTAGCAAGATCTCTTGGCTTGGAAATTTAGGCATCTGTGAGAACCTAACCAGTGGTGGCTCAATGATCGTGAGAGTATATGAAAGTCATTACGCGTGCATTCAAAGCCATTTCGACTTAAATCGTGTCATTCACCGTGAATACTGACCATTACCATGCACTATAACTACATGATGACGAACTTGTTTACTATTAATCAGTCCATTCACACAGAGGTGAAGAGTGTGATCCTCAATTGGGACTGTTGTATTTTCTATAGCTGTCAAAGTCACACATACTTTCCATGGCTAAAGGTTATTTCAATGGAACATTGGCAGGCAGGACATAATATGTTACTGCTCGTGGCACGCCAAACTCTACCACGAGTATCAACTTCTCGGAACAGGCCTACTCCAGGCTGAGGTCAGGGGTGAGCTACCTTCTGGCGCATGTCTGAACAGGGGTCGATAGAGCTTGATTCGTCACTGTATCCACTCGAGGTTCCCCAAAAATCAGTGCCTCTGCCTCTGGAGTGCCTTAAAATTTGCCTAGAAGAGCCGCAACCTGCAGCCCAGGTCGGCTTGGCGTCGAAAGCCCATCCGTGCAAAGGCGCCCGCGCCCCTGCCCGCTCAACGCTAAGCTAAAAATCCAGTCCAGAGTTACACGTCTCCAAAAGCGAATCTGGACTCGACTCGCTCCATACAAAGATCCACTGGCTTCTTCGGGACACTCCTGGACTGACTCCCCTGCTTGGGCAAACAACTCGACGACGACTTTTTGGACAGACATGCACTTTTTGCATCTCACGGCCATGACAGTTCTGCTTACTCAATAGATCCGGCGATCGCTCTACTCCCCCTCGAACCAACTCCTTTCTTTGTCCGCCTGAGACACCAAAAGACAGACTGCTGCGTAGCTCTGCCGTCTATACGTTGTCCCATGCAGTTTTGCGCGACGACGTCACGGTCATACATTACCGTTCACCATGCCCCCTTGGCCTTGGGCTGGTCGTCGAGATAGCGGCGAAGATCCCCTTCTGCCCACCACCGTCCCGAGTATAAATGGATTGGAACGAGATTATGACGACCACGATCACGATGATTCGGGTCCAGGAAGAACCAGGTCTAGGAATTCAAGACCTAGGCACTCTCGCACCACATCGGCGCAATCAAGGGTATGTGCAATTGCTGATGATATTGACTGACTTGGCTGCTTCAAACGCTAACCAGCACAATTCCAGGGAGTCGCTGATCAGTACTCTTTCATGACTGCCACCGAAGCCGCATCGAATTTGCAAACGTCCTTGACCCACGGATTGACCGCCGGCGAGGCCTTGTCGAGACTACGCGATTTCGGACCAAACGAGATTCCTCACGAGCCTCCAGAGCCGTTATGGCTTCGCTTCGTCAAACAATTTCAAGAGCCATTGATCATTCTTCTATTGGCTTCGGCATTTGCCTCTATAATAGTCGGAAACTTGGATGATGCTGTGAGCATCACAGTCGCAGTGACCATTGTGGTGACTGTAGGTTTTGTGCAAGAATATCGTTCGGAAAAATCCATTGAAGCTCTCAACCACCTTGTTCCCAACCATGCTCACCTGGTCAGGGCTCAAAATGCGAAACCCGCTCAAGGCTCAGCTGTATGGCCGCCGGCCGCCGACGTTGACAAGCAGGTCGATACATTGAATGGCGCCGAGACCCCTGCGGAGGAGCTGATGGAGGCCGCCTCTACCAAGGTCATGGCTGCTCAGCTTGTTCCAGGAGATTTGGTTCTGTTCACCACTGGCGACCGCATCCCCGCCGATATCCGAGTCACCAAGGCATCAGATTTGACCATTGACGAGTCCAACCTGACGGGCGAGAACGAACCTGTCAAAATTACCGCGAGCTCTCGATCTAGAAACTTTAACTCTGCCAACCGCCTCCCGAGTCCGTCGACCCTTTCTCCCTCAGCCTACGATGCCCAGAACGAAGACGCTTCCCGCTCAGGCGGCAGCAACATTGCCTATATGGGTACTTTGGTCAAGTCTGGATATGGACAGGGTATCGTCTATGCTACTGGTGGTGATACCCAATTCGGAACTATCGCTGCAAGTGTCTCTGGTACCGAGAGCCCGCGATCTCCTCTTCAACTTTCCATGGACGAGCTCGGTTCTCAGCTCAGCAAGATATCGTTTGTCATCATTGGCTTGATTTCGGTGGTGGGATGGCTCCAGGGTAAGAAGATTCTCGAAATCTTTACCATCTCCATCTCGCTGGCTGTGGCTGCTATTCCCGAAGGTTTGCCCATTATTGTGACCGTGACATTGGCTCTTGGCGTTCATAGAATGGCCAAGTACCATGCGATTGTCAGAAAGATGCCTAGTGTAGAGACGCTGGGCTCAGTCAATGTGGTATGCTCCGACAAGACTGGAACTTTGACCATGAACCACATGACCGTGGCGAATACCTGGTACTTTGGAGCAAAGGAACCGGTTGATGTGGAAACCGACGAAGTGACGGAACAGACACCAAACTTGGCTACCTTGAGGATACTTCGAATTGGAAACATTGCCAACAACGCCCGTCTTTCTCACCCCCAGGCAGAGGGTGCTACGGTACTCTCTGACAACCAGAACAAGGATTTCAG
This sequence comes from Neopestalotiopsis sp. 37M, assembly GCA_011058875.1. Lineage (NCBI taxonomy): Eukaryota > Fungi > Ascomycota > Sordariomycetes > Amphisphaeriales > Sporocadaceae > Neopestalotiopsis > Neopestalotiopsis sp. 37M. The sequence goes on along the minus strand of SWKT01000038.1, from coordinate 124,027 downwards.
CAGACATTCGAGATGGGTTGGTCAGCCGACAGATGTAGCCATGCTGGATCTACTAGATCGCTTCACAGAACACGATGTTAGAGACTCGATTGGACCTCGCACTGCAGAAACGCCATTCAGCTCGGAGAGGAAATGGATGGGCATGGTGATTGGCGCAGACGCACGGAACAGCGACAAGGAGTTTGCTTACATGAAGGGCGCTATCGACAAGATTCTCGATGCCTGCGACACCTTTCTCACGGATGATGGAAGAGAAGTTGTTTTGGATTCTGCGCGCCGCCAGGAAGCCTTTGCCGCAGCGGAGCGAATGGCTGAAAAGGGACTTCGTGTCCTTGCATTTGCCAGCGGTCCAGTTGCCAGGTCCAGCAGGAACAGATCCGGTCTTAATCCCAACTCTAGAAGTACTACTCCCGGTAACCTCGACGGTAGCGACAGTCCTGGACTGCCCAACGATGAGAGCTTGTTCAAGGGACTCACCTTTGCCGGTCTGGTAGGAATGAGCGATCCTCCAAGACCTGGCGTTGCTCGTTCGATTCGACGATTGATGCGTGGAGGTGTCAAGGTTATCATGATTACTGGAGATTCCGACACTACTGCCGTGGCCATTGGAAAGCAGCTCGGCATGCAGATTGCCACACCGAGAGAACATTCATCCAACCAGATTACTGTCAAGCCAGTCCTCAGAGGTGATGAGGTTGATGCCATGACAGAGGACGAACTGGCGGCTGCCATGCAGACTACTACAATCTTTGCACGAACGAACCCCGACCACAAACTCAAGATTATCCGCGCGCTTCAATCCCGAGGCGACATTGTTGCCATGACGGGTGATGGTGTAAACGATGCCCCTGCTCTGAAGAGAGCAGACATTGGCATTTCCATGGGACTTCACGGTACCGATGTAGCCAAGGAGGCTTCGGACATGATTCTTACAGATGATGACTTTTCCACGATTCTACACGCCATTGAGCAGGGCAAGGGCATTTTCAGCAACATTCAGAACTTTATCACTTTCCAGTTGAGTACCAGTGTAGCTAGTCTTACCTTGGTATTCATCTGCACCTGCATGGGGTTCAAGACGCCGTTGAACGCCATGCAGATTCTATGGATCAGTAAGTACACTCATTCTTGACCGTTGATATCAATCAGCTAATCTTTGCAGACATCATCATGGATGGACCGCCCGCGCAATCTCTTGGAGTTGAGACTGTCGATAAAGATGTCATGTCTCGACCTCCACGTTCACGAAGCGAACCTGTTCTCACCCGCACCCTGCTTACCCGTGTTATGACGCAAGCATTCATCGTTATGGCCGGTACAATGTTTGTATACACTCGCGAGATGATGGCAGATGGCGAGATTACCCGTCGCGATACGACCATGACATTTACATGCTTCGTGCTATTCGACATGTTTAATGCATTGACGTGCCGATCTGAGAGCAAGTCGGTTCTTCGTGGCGAGGTTGGATTATTCTCTAACACTTTGTTCAACTGGGCCGTGGCTCTCAGTCTGGCAGGTCAATTGCTGGTCATTTACTTTCCCTGGCTGCAAGAAGTGTTCCAGACCGAGGCCTTGGCCTTTTCGGATCTTTTCAAGCTGCTCATCATGTGTAGCTCTGTATTCTGGGCGGACGAAGCGAGAAAATGGTTCACATATGGAAAGCGAAAGCTGGGTGGTTATAGCCAGGCTGTATAAGAGGAAGCTGGCCCTAGATAATATTGAGGTGTGGAAAAGCCGCATACTCTTGATGATAAATGCATAGCTCTTTTACCTGTACAAATTAAAAAGCCCGCCAGTGAGGTTGCACTGGAGGCCCTGTCGAGTATAATAGAATTGGATTCAAAATAATGGTCCAAATGAAATGATCTTCTCTGGCGTTTGTTTATTGCTCAAGTGCCGTCGTTATTCTAAGTCATTATTCGTATCCCCTGTCCTCGTTATTATTACACATGGCAAGGCAGTTTCCCCTCATCATACCCCTAACAGTTTCCTCTCCAGGTCACATTCCTCCAAAATGTACAGCACGGCAGCTCACAACATAGCAGATTTGAAATACTCCTTTACCTCTTTCTCTCCTTGTACGTGTCAGACGATGCTGCCTTAAGGACGAGCTGCTGGCGGGCAGTGAGGACACATTCCAGGATCGAGTGGAGCTTGTCCTTTTCGCTAGCCATCATGGCAATCATTCTGAGGATCTTGTCTTCACAAGCAGCCTTCTTCTCAATGGCTTCAGAAAGACGACGGATTTGTTGCTGGGCGATTTCCATGCTACAAGAATCATGGTTAGATGCTTCGTCCCCAAACACTTGTTGGGAACTTGAGAAGAGAGAGGACATGAAGTAAGGGTAAGCTTGGCACAGGACGTCTAGACATACCGCTTGATCTTCTGAGTCTCATAGTGCTGATTGATGCGCGTCTTCAATTGCGATACGTCTTTGGCAAAGTCACGACCAATTTCCTGTCGAACCTTGATGCGCTCCCGTCTAAGACGGTCCTTGAATTTCAGATTTAGCATTCATGACACAAGGGCAAAGGTGAAAGTGAAAAAACGTACGACTTCATCGATACTGTTCTTCAAGCCAGCTGGAACGAATTGTTGAGAAGGGGAATCGAATTCATCGTCGGTATGGCCTTCAGGTGTGACTGCTTTCTTTCTGGGAGGCATGTCGAGAGAAGGAGTTTGGCTTTTGGTGATTACTTGACTGGAATGAGTATAATCTCTCTCGAATTTCGAAGTAGTTTTTGAATAAGAAACTGGATTTCTGCCAGCCTCAAAGAACCATCTATGATTGAGAATTATTGAAAAAGAATTGTTGAGTGTTCTCAAGGTAGATTGTAGGCAGAGATTCGGTAACACAGCGTTACAGGTGACAAGACTTGATGTGGGGCCAGTCACAATCTGGGTGCCGCCTTCCCCTTGTTGCTTATCGGCCAAAAATTTCCAAACTGCTTCGCAACTCAGCGTCCGCAATTTTGGTGGGGCGCCCCAACTTCAACGCTCTCTGCCATCTATCTGCTGTATTTTCTGCTTTTACCGTCGGGAGAAAGGTTGCATCACAGGCCGATTACACATCATGGGTCTCGCAGGCAAGAAAGAGTAAGGCGAAATTATATTGTATCCGGATTCAGCCCTGCTTACTGATTTTGTCTAGCAAGCGCAAGCTGAACCAAGATCCAAACAACACAAAATGGAGTCGAAATGAAACGACGTTCGGTCAAAAGATTCTGAGAGCGCACGGCTGGCAACCCGGCCAGTACCTCGGTGCCCAGGATGCTTCTCACGCCAGCATGCACTCCAAGGCGAGCTCGGCGCCCATTAAGATCACCATGAAGGACGACAACCTGGGTCTGGGTGCCAAGGTTCGCCAGAAGCAGGCCGACGAATGTACCGGTCTCGACGTCTTCAAGGATCTCCTTGGACGTCTCAACGGAGAATCCGACGAGTCGATTGCCAAGAAGCAGGCGTTCCGATCCGAAATCAAGACGAGTCTCTGGGTTGAGCGCAGGTTTGGGCCCATGCGCTTTGTCAGAGGTGGTCTGTTGGTTGGAGATCAGATTACGGAGCTCATCAATCAGCAAGCGGCAAACAAGGCGTCTGAAACTACCGAATCCAGCGCAGAGAACAGCGATTCGGCACCCGAAGCCAAGCCCGAGAAGAAGGAGAAGAAGTCCAAGAAGCGGAAAGCCGAGGACGTTGAGGAAAACGTTGATGCTGAGACGGATAGTGCAGAGGGCAAAAAGAAGAAGAAGAAGCGATCAAAGGATGAGGCTGCCGATGTAGACCAGGACGAGTCTTCAGACGCCGAGAGGAAGAGGAGGAAGAAGGAAAAGAAGGAGAAGAAAGCCAAGGAGGCACAGGCCGATGCCGAAGAGGACAGCGCAGAGACCAAGTCCAAGTCAAAGAAGGAAAAGAAGGATAAGAAGAAGCGAAAAGAGGCCAAGAGCGAGGAGCAAAGCGACGAACCGGCAGAGTTGTCCAAGAAGGAAAAGAAGAAGAAGAGAAAGCAGCAAGAGTCCGAGGAGGATACAGTGGTGGCGAGCACAACTGTCACCGTTTCGACAACCGCAAGCGGAACCTCTACTCCAGCAGGTACTGGCACTTCTACACCGCAACCACTGTCTCGTCACATGGTGCGATCTCGTAATATCGCTTCTAAGCGCATGGCCATGGCAGATATGGCAGCATTACAACAGGTATGTCCATATTTACGATTTTATGATTTAGAAATAATGCTAACTTGTACTAGATTTTCATGGTCAAGCCTGTGTAGAGGTATAATTCAGATAGAGCATCAAGATACCCTCGATAATGGAAGCACATTCAGCGTTGACTTAGAACAAGAGCATGCCAGGTCTTGGATGTACGATCCGGCCTCTACCAGAGCATTGCGCAATAATCATTGACTCGAGAGTGCTGTGTTTCTTACTAGGCGAACTGAACAATAGCATTGATATTTAGTCACTCTCCCACAGCGTGTCTACCTTGTGACAAGAAAAGTGAGCAGACAAATGATCAACCAAGCTAGGAAATAAAAGGAGACTATATAATCGAAAGCAAGATAGAAAATATAGAAATGACTGCTTTGAATGAGTATTAGCCATAGATACCTCGGCATGCGATCTGGCAGCTGGCTGTCGGCCGCGGCCACTCGGACCAGCCCGCCCCGAGAAATGCCGAATGCAAACATCATTGATTTGAGAAACATCCGTCACGGTTCTGATGACAGCACAACTCATGATGTGTTTAACACTTTAACTTCAAGATTAGAGAGGACTTGAAGCAGTCTGAAAATGAGGTTGTCAGGCTTACAAAAGGAGGTTTTGGCTCTCTACCGGCAATGCATCCGTGAAACTCGCAAGAAACCAGAGGTACTTGATCTCATATTGAAAGTATGGGGCAGATGCTAACAAGACATTAGCAAGCACGGCCGCACTTTCAGTCATTTGCAAGGTAAACCAATGTGCTAATGGTCATCGAGAATCAGTCACTTATTGTTATCAGGTCCGAATTTAACAAGAACATTCAAGTTGATAAGAGGGATTTCGCTGCCATTGAATTTCTTCTGCGAAAGGGAAAACGTCAATTAGAGCTATACTCTGCGCCTGGCATAAAAGATATCCGGTAAATCAGCAGTTCAGGCGCAAATTGGCTACCTGATCTCGGACAAGACCGGAAATATTAGCCGGATCATACGGACCGTGATATATACAGCTCGGCATGACATCAATGCCCCAGCAGAGGAGGAAGGCGCGTCTTTCGCACCCCATGGAAGGCTCGATGAGGCCGGGTACGAGCTAGCCCCTTCACCTCACCCCAGGGGAAGGAAGAGAATGTTCAAGTTCTTCCCGATTCATCATCGGCGGCCACAAATACATTTTTGAAGCATCTATCAACTGCCTTTTTGGACCTTTGTTTTCTTGGAATAGACGAGATGCCTCAACTTAAATTACCCTAGAAAGGAAAATCGCAGCGTCAACCAAAGACCAACCTCTTACCCATCGATCGACTGGATTTGAAGCATCCTCAGAGGGCTGCCCGAGATGCACGAAACGCTCATCGTATTCCTCCTTCATCGTCTCGCAGCAGTATAGGCTTACGACAGAAACGAATCAGTCAGTCGAGTCGTGGTGTCCGGGTCAGCCGACGCCTCCCTTCTCAGTATGGTAGACCAAACTCTTGGAAGCGGGAGAGTCTTCTTATGCAAGTGCCCGAGGAAGAAGGACAGAAGTATGGCAACAGATATCATGACCACAAGGCAAGAAACAGTGGGTATCATGGTGACGCCGTGGATGGTCCTGCTGTTCCGGGTGATTCTGAACTGGTTTCCCCTCCGGAGCATGATGCGAGTCGACAAGCTCCTGGCAGCCGTGATCATCGCCCCATATCTGACCCCAGGAAGCGATATGGCTTGTCGGATCCTGATGTGTGGGCTGCCATACAAAGAACACTGGCTCAGCAAAATCGCGTGTCGTCAATTGTGCCAACGGAAGCGTCACCTAAGAAAGCTGGCGTGATTCGTCGACCGGAAGTGCCATCTCGTACAAGCAGTCAACGTCGGGCTCTGAATCACTTTGCTCGAGAATTAGAGAAATATGCCGATGCTGCCGATGCTACTGGGAAGCTGCCGGTCATTACTCCTACTGAATCAGATATGAAATACTCCCTTCATACCGTCAAACCACTTTCTCCGTACAGGAAGCAATTCGAGGCTGCTGGACTTGCCGTTACTGCAGACCAGCAGAGAAACAAGTCGCCAGAATTGATATACGAGCAACCACAGAGTAAGTGTATCGCTTCAAACTGTTGTAATCAAGAGCCTCATGGAGAAATAGATGGCATCTATGATTATTCTTCAGACTCTGCAACCCCGAGTTCTCAGTGGGTAGTCGAGCTTCCACAACCAGATCCGGTCCTCGCAAAAGACGAAATTCCTGCTCGAAAACAGGGACCACAAGCTATTGACAAGGACTCTCCAATTCGAGGCAGAAAGTTGCTTCCCTGGCTGAGAAGGAAGCATGATACAATGGAGCCTGATCCGACACCAAGACCACGTGTCGGGACCATGGTCGAAACGAGACGGGGCGAATGGAAGCTCGCTGGGAAAGAGAATCAAGAAGCAAACAAAGTCCTGCCAGTTGCCATCAAAGACCGTCCACGCCGAGGAGAATCTCAGGAAGCAAGACAGAAGATATCTATTGATGCTGTGGCTCCGCAGACTCCGGCCAAGCCTCGTCCTCATGTACGATCGCACATTGCCGAATTCGTAAATGGCTCTTCCAATCAGCCTACTCGAGCACAAGAAAATACCACGGACCGCAAGGGCAAGTTTCGTCCAGAGAAGGAGTTGGCACGAGCCTCACTACCTCGTGTGAAATCTAGCAGGCATGATCAAGATGTCGACTCGCGACCTCATCATCACCCCTTCTTTCAACGTCATCATCTTTCTCCTCATCACCGTATCCATCATGTTCATGGGGCGCCCGTGACCTGGATTGAAGAGAAGCCCAAAAGGTCTCCTCAGCGACGCCCAGAAGAATCACAGGGGCTCAGGAAACCGAAACCAAGACCTCAGCCAGTCTCTCCAGCGCCAGAGCTTCCATTTACATGGAAATATGCAGTGAGCAATGCATCATCACTGGAACGAGCGCTCAATGTAGCACAAGAACGAGTGAGCCGGATAGAGTCCCAGGCTTTGCGACCAAGCAATCCAAAAGTTGCGCCCAAAGCTCATACAAAAGCTCATAAGCATCACCCATTGCTCGCTCAAGACTCATGTCGGATCCATACTGGTTCTGGCCGCCCACCAAAGCCTGTCGAGGCTATCATCACTGCGGAAGAGGTAAAGACTGGGACAGCTTTTGGGAAGGATACAACTCATTTACAACGCCGTTACCCTCTAGCACGAGCAGAGAATCGAATTGAGAAAGAGGAGACCGACAAAGCCGTTGCACCTCTGCCGACTCAGCAGACAAGAAATGACGTCAATGATGAGAAAAACGCCCAGCCGAATGATCAGTCTGCGGCAAAAGGGAAAGAGACGATGCGGAGTGGAGAGCTTGGCGAATTGGAAGAAGCTAAGCCAACGCCTTCAAGCAATTCTCCTGATGAGCTAGATGCGGCCCTCAATCACCTGGATGTGTTTTTCGACACTGACGATGCAGCTATTGATGATCGAGAAGTATTACAAGGACTGCAAGTCGCTGTCAGGGCTGCGGTAGACGACTTGTATGATGGATTATTACGTCAAAGGACTGGATTGAGGATTCGACGTTTTCTGGCCGACTTGAAGGCAATTGATTCCTTTGATCCCCAACTTGCAGTCAATCAACCCATGCCCAAAGCATCTGCCTCGAAGCGAGCAAAGAAGGATCAGGCTCTGCAATGAACTTCCGGCAATCGCGTCAAAATCCCAGACAGAACGGCATATATAAATTTCGACGTTTACTAGAATCATGAATAGAAATTGTTGTGGATTGCGATGCTTGGCACTCTGAGCACGATTGAGCACTTTTGAGGCGTTGCCTAGAATCCAACCAAGATGGGCATGACTTTGAAGATCTTTCGAGTCAGAATGAATCAGATATGCCAAGCTGTCTAATAAAGGTAACATTCCTTGAACCTAACTACCTCCACTTGTAGTTACTCAGCAAAAGATCTCCAACCGGCAGTCGCTGGCACATGTCTCACGGTTCACCAAATAAGCACTAATAAAGCCACCAAGGTGTGCACATATCATTCTAGGCTAGTCTGCTTACGAATCGATCCTACGTGCGACGAATGCCTAGAATCTAGTCATGCCACGTTCATAACCCAAAGATTTCCGATAACAATATAAGGCCGAGATTGTTACGTGATCAACGCCGCTCCGATTGACAAGTACACTACAGAATCACCAACCATGTCGCCACCGGAGCAAAACGGAGGGGCAGCACCGAAGCATCGGGCCTGCGATGAATGCCGTAAGTCTCGGTGGGTCAAAGTACCCGGGATCTCGCTCCGGACTGATGATGGGCTCGTCTCGTAGGCACCCGGAAACTGGCATGCACGAAAGAGGCAGATGGATGCAGTCGATGCAAAAGAGAGGGCATCACCTGCCACTACTCGCCACAAAAGCAAATGGGCCGACCGCGCAAACGACCGAGGGATGAAGCGGGCGAGACGAACACTACCGCCGAGTCGGCTTCCAAGACAGCCATGCGGGAGCTGCCACCCCATACGGAAGATCCTGGCATGGCTTTCTTAAACTTTCTTACCGGCGGAGATGTCGATTTCGATGCCGAGGCCGCTTTTTCAGTAGACTTGTTGGATCAACCTCAGGACAAGGAGCCTTGGACCTTTGGATATACTGGCAATGACTTTGGAACGTTGAACTTTGATACAACCGCCCAACATGCGCCTTCGTTCTCGCCTTCGAATATCGATCCTGCATTGTTCACTGCCGGCTCGACACCAGATGCGAGTGTACCGGGCTTAACGTCTGCCCATTCGAGCTCGCCCGCCGCCAGTGATAGTACGAATTCCGCACTCGGACCGACCAACTGTGCTTGTATAGCAAGTCTATATCTGTCTCTTGACTCGATGCAGAGGTTATCAAAAGACGTTACCGAAGCTGTACGACAAGCCCGTCTGGCGGCCAAGACGGCATATCAAGTTGTCAATTGTCCTTGCTGTTCAGTTAGAACCTTGCAAGCTCACGCCACGGAACCAGAAAAGGGCACACCAATGATACACAACTTTCAATTGCTGATGCTGTTGGCGACGCTCATTCCCAGTATTGTGCATGCCTACGAGCGCATTATTGTCATGGTGGATCAAGAGACGGCCAAGGCTCAGGCGGACCGCCGTGAAATCGCCTTTACACTTGACAACTATGGTGGCATCTGGGGCGGCCTTGCCAAGGATGACTGCTGTGGTGCTACCAAGGCGCTCAGCCACCGAACCATGGAGCCCGTCATGTGGCGACTCACCGTGAGGGCCCTGCTGCGTGTCGATGTCTATGGCATCAGTGGTTGTGAGGACATGGGCTCTTGTAGTACCTCGGGCGACCCTTTCCACCTCGGTCTCAAGGATATTGTTAACCAGATGGAGACTCTATCAAAAGCACGGCATGCCATTATCGATCCTCTGGTTGAGGCGGGCCAGTGGGATCAGTGTGCCAATGCAACTGCGCTCACATTTCACAAGCAAGGTGAAACGCCGACATGCCAAAAGATTATTCAAATGGCTAGAATGTCCATCGATAATCTAGTCATTGCTTGAGTCTATCGTGGGGGTATTGTGATGATTACATTTACGACAGGGCGGATCAATGCTTTATACGTTGATTTTTTCCAACGTTGCTACGACCTCTTCCATGAGTTGGGCGGCATCCTCGCTCGATATATCGTCCTTGGCTGTGAGACACTTTTCTACAACATCCCGGTATAGCCGTCCCACCTTGGCGCCCAAGCGCGGCAACAGTTGTGGCAGAATAATTTTGTCCCGCCAGCGCTCGGCCGAGTAATGCGGTCGGTAATACGTCTGCAGCACCTTCCAGTCGCCAATCTCTAGCAGGACCAGTCCCAGACTGTAGAGATCATAACTCTTGCAGTATGGTCGCCGCGAGGGTCCGCTGAGGGACTTTGGATGCCGGTGCAAGTCGAGAATCGAAGGGTTCTTGGGGGCTACAGACATTTCAATGTCCAGATCCGGCCGCGAGGCGTCAAAGCCCACGAGGTACGGATTCGAAATGTCTGGAACCAAGGCTGCCGACGCCGTCGCCGTCGTGGCCGAGGCCGAAAAGGGAGAGGGGAAGAACAGAATATTGTTCGAGCACAATGACTTGTGCAACCAGTCAAGTGAATGCAGAGATAGGAGCGCCACCGAAAGTGTGTGCGCCAGCTTTATCCTATCGTTGAGATCGGGCGTTTTGAACTCATTGGTAGATATCAGCTTGTGCAGTGTCGAAAACGACGGTTCCGGAGCTCGATAGACGAGTCCGTAGCGGCTCATGGCGGTATCGTCCGTGTAGCCTAGACAGTCTATCGTGTGCAGATCTGGGTGTCTGTCTACCGCCGAGTGCATCATCCGGGCCAGGTCGTCGAGCCGTCGCATATGCACGACACGTCCGTCGAGGTCTTCTTTGTCATAGTCGACCCATTCGATTATGACGTTGCCTTTTGGGTCATGGAATGCTTCGCTCCTTTTGGAGTCCGTGTCTGCTAATTTCAGCGCGTGTCTCTGCACCTTGAGCGCATAGGTAGGCCGGAACTTTTGCTGGGGGGTGTTGTCGAGGTTGACGCGCAGTTTCTTGAGGCTGGCAGAAGCGTTGAGCTTGGGGTATGTCTCATCCGAGGCCTTTTCCAACACGCTGAGCTGTTCCACGTCCTTGGCCGCGTGAAGCATTTCAAAGACCCAGCTTCGTTGTACACCGGGGATTCTCGAGGCGGGAAATAATTGTTCCAAACCATCATTGAAATCTGTATGTGTAAGCTGGCGTAGATAGATTGAGGATTAATACTCTACTCACGTTTGAGGTCTGCTAATAACGAATCAAACTTGTCCTTGTCTGTGATTTATTCAGTCTCATCGCTCTCTTCAATCAACTTGTAAGGTGACAGTAAACTCACCCGCAACAACCCACCTCGCCCGTATCGACATGCCCTTCATCCTGTCAGTGACGTTCCGTACATCCGTACTTGATCTTCGGGCTGACGAATCCATTCTCTTTCCGCCATCCTTCTCATCTCCATCCACCAGCCCATACCTGCCCTTGAGCTTTTGCACATCGGTAATGGTGGCATGAAGATTATTCAAAATCTCCAGCGCCATATTTCGAAGCAGCCCACCACTCCCACTCACACCACCACCACCCTCGGCAACCTTACTTTCACTACCTCCCAAGTCCACCTGGGAGAGGTGCTTCTCGAGACGGCCCTCGGCGACCCCCCACTCGCGTCCCCACACCACGAGCCGCGTCTCCTCGATCCGGACCTTGCAGACCAGCCGCTGGCTGTCGGCGTCAAATGAGGCCGCCCGGCTGAAGAAGGAGTAGGCCTTTACGCAGCCGTCGAAGACTTGGCCCAGCACGCCCACGACGGCCAGGGCCGTGCCTACGGCTTCTGCCATTGGCCTGTAGTTTCTGACTGCTGTTTGTCCAAAGCAGACCAATGACCTCCCTTGATATTTTCCAGAAAGTGAAAGGAATCGAGTCTGTCTGTTTCTCGAGTTTATGAAACTCTTGATAAGTATCGTGAGACAGGGGCTAGATCGGATATATGCGCGGTTATACTCGTGTTACCAGGGATGCTGATCCCACAGCTGCTGTCAGCTGCAGTCTTACAGTATTCGAAGTAACTGTATAAGTCTTTAGTTTCCGGACTAGAACTCGTACTACTATTATGTTCCATTGGTTTGAAGGTGTCTTGATTGTTGATTTGTGCTCTGAGAGCGTAGGTGAGTTACTATAAGTGATGGTTGGTACAGCCAATGGTCAAGCATGTTATGCGTATTCTCCACATATACCTGCAACCTATGCCAGTCCTCCCGATTGTTTCCCAATAGACAGACCATGTATATTCACTTTCTACTCCCCTCATCTTCTCCTCATCCAAATAAAAGAAATTTGGCAAAATTCCTCCCCGTCATGAACCGAATATCATCCATGCCCGCCGCCTTGGTAACAACGTCCACACACACCCGGACACCACGACGGTCCTCTGCCCACCGCGTCAAACCCTCGACCGTCTTCTCTTTGGCATGATACCGCCCCGACGAGCTAAAGATGCAGGCTCGGATGCGTTGTATTCGGGACAGACTACCCGTGGCTTTCATGGCCTCGCAGCACGTTGCCCAGCGCTCGGCTTTCCATGCGGGCACTATGCTGTTCGCTCCCGGGCCCTCGGCGTGCCATGAGCACTCGAGCTCGCGGACGCGGCGGCGGGTGTGTTTGAGCTTTGGCCATAGGAGGTATGCTGATAAGGCGTCTAGATCTGTGAAGACGAGGCTGCGCGGTTGTATCGAGGTTGCGGCCTCGAGGTATGTGCGGCGGCACGCCAAGAGTAATGATAGACCTGGTGCCGAGGATGATGATTTCTGCTGTTGTGATATCGATAGACTACTCTTATTGCTCTCTTGTTCTTGGAGTTGCCGTGTTAAATGAGTCCGCCGCCTGACCGAATCCCATGATTTCTCAACATGTTGTGGTGCCTCGCTCAGGTGTTCGTAGATCTCAAGCCTGATCTCTGCAGGCAGTCTAGTAAAGAATGGTGATTGTTGTTGTAAGTCGGGTTCACCGATCTGAGCTGTAGTATAATCGTCCATCATTTTTCTTTTCTCTTACAAGATTCAGTTTGGACTTCCGTTGGTAGAATATAGTTTGGTATAGAAATGATAATTCTTGAAACAGAAAGAACTGAAAGGATTCGAACATAGAAATACATTCCCGTTATGTATCTACGCGCCGGATCCAGAGTGGCTGTGTGTGGGGTTGACGTTGTACCGCGGAAGGGTGCGTAACGGTAAACCCCCATGTCGCCTTTTTTAGAACTTTTGGTCTGCCTTGTGTCACACAAAAGTGCCTCTCTGGAATTCTTGCATAGCCGTTGTGGCTATTTTGAATCGCGGGTGTTGGTCCGTTTTGGTCGCGCAAACAACAGTTCGGCACTTTTGTACAATGAACGGAGCCAACACCGATGAAGAAATTATGAAATGAGGTCGCGGTCACTTGTTGGTTCCCTTTGCAGTATATCCTGGTCTTTTGACAAGCTTGTAATATGCCGAGGTGGAACCATTCTGTCGATCATGGCTCGATAGTATATAACTGCATAGGCGCATCCCAGTTGGCATCGTATAACCGCGGAATGACTGTGAAATTGCGTTGACATCATACAAGCAAAGACCTTGGAAGTTGCTATCATTGTTCAAAGAGACCTGGTAGTTTCAGACCGACCATTCGAGGTTTGAGACGCATGCTTTGCTGTCAATCATGTTTGCCTGCATGAGCGGGCTTAAGCGGGTGATTAGTTGACAGATGTCCAGGGCAGTGTATGGCCTTTGATTACGCCAACCAGAGTGACACGTTTCTGTGCTTGGGAACTTTTCCAAAGGTTGTGTGTGACTTCGGCCCGAGGATCCAACAAGTTGGCAATTGGTCGGTCAGTGAAATTGACATGGATGAGCCCTGAATGGACAGCCATCTTCGGACCGCCGCCCTTGCGTCGCGATCCTGCGGGTGGGAGAGTGGGAGAGTGGGAGACTTTTGGGCGTGACTCACCCAGACTGTCGGGACAAAGATGAATGGGAATAAATGTGTCATTTCAGACCCTTTTGATTGTATTGCCGACGTGTGTTGTCGTTGACTTACATTGACTTGTATGGCTTGTCTGATGTATATAATTCGTTACCAAATCGGTGATGTTATGGTGGTGTGGCTTTTTCGTAAAGCTTGCTCACCGCCGTCAGTATTGGCAGCATCACTTTAATATGATCTTGTATGTACTATAGCTGACATTCTAGCATCAGTCATATTGGTTGTAACTCTCACCTTAGTCTAGCAATTTATAGCTGACAGTAGACTATACTAGACAAGTTGTAACAGAATCAGTGCCTTACCAATACGCAAACAGTATGATTGACGACCCGCAAGACCTCTCTGTGAGTACGATTTATCCCATCAATGAAGTTAGGATCAAGAACTACCTGTGAATAACATCATCCTGTTGTAAGCTCATGAGCAGCCGGATCAGTTACCATAATCACTTGCGACATTGATGCTTCTCATCACAGCACTACCTATGTAGATGTACTCATCACTCTGATCGAAGTGACAAACCTCTAGGATAATGAATATAAAAATCTAGAAATCTTGTGTCTAGAGAATGCATTTCTTCTCGATTAAACAGCACTTACTCCACTCCTCCCAACACCCATCTACCATACCTTTTACTGCTTTCACACTCTCTCATTACTTGGCTTCATCGATCATCGATCTTTGCTTTCACAATGTCCAGACACGGAAACTCTCGCCATGCTCAGCAGGCATGGGAGGAGCAACTAGCATATGAGGAAGAGGAGGCCAACCGAGCATACTGGGCTGAACAGGACTCCTTGGCTTACCAGCAACAAGTGGCTCAAGAGGAGCTCCAAGCACAAAATGACTGGGAGCGCTCAATGGCCGCACACCACGCCGGTTCAGGATATGAAGATGCCTGGGCCTACGAGTATCAACATGAATACGATACTCAACAAGACTATGAGGCGCACGCAATCTATGAGGCTCGCAAGAACGACCCACGTCGTCTGCAGAGGCAAGAGTGGTTGCGAGAGAATATAGGCGCGGATGAGATTTACGACACTTTCTTCCCCGTGGTATGTGCCCTTGGAGCACAAACGGAAGGTATCACGGTCGACGATCTCGACATCCCCAGCAAATTCACTATCACGGGCCTACTCAGTCAGGAATTCCAGGCCGTGAGATATGACGAGGCAAGACTGATTGCTTACTGCGAAGTGATCAACGAAATCCGATTCATGCAAGATGAGTGGGCAAATAAAGTAAATCACCCTGAAGAGGATTATGGCAGTCTTGCTCGTATGATCATCTGGCCTGAGGCCGAATGGAATGACTTTGGAACTGGCGAACTCAATGAGCCATCTCGTAAGAAAACACGTCTTGTCTACACTGAAGACTTGAGAGTGGCTGGCTAACCCATCGTAGCACTCAGCTGCATCCAGACCATTCTGGAGTTCCTCATCTTTGATGGAGCGAACTTTGAGCAACCCCATGTCACTACCGTTATCATGCAAATCGTGGCTCAGTATCCTCCGGCCATACCCTTGGTCAATGCAGCTCTCGATCGTTTGATGGGTAAGTCCTTATCCGCCTCAGAGGCTGTTCTGGATATCTGGGCATCATGGCTGCCGTAACTCAGACGCTAACGTGTTGTGTCCGCTATGTACACTGTAGACAGGACGATGGAGAATCACGAGTATGAGATCAAGCACGATCCTTCACATCATTGGAGAATGTACATTCAAGGAGTCGCTCATGTAGCCTCAGACATGTGGACGGAGGGACTGTGCAGTTCTCCTTTCGCCTTTGTCGTGGTCCTCCGGATCGCCTTGGAGACGACGTGTGCCATTGAAGGAGGATACGTCGAGGCAGCCAAACACATACTATACTACCAGGGGCTTGAACTCCGCAGGATCATTGTCAGCGGCGCATTTGACTAGGACTCATTGTCGCCGCTCGACCAGTATCGCTATAAGCATGGGGTAGACATTACAGACCAGGACCCTCTCCCGGGTAAGCCGGGCGGTATTCACGAAGGTCGATGGGCGTACTGGAGACGTATCATCCTGACCCTTTGCAAGTCGGAACCTTACGCACAAGACCAGCTACACCGCGAGCAAGAGGGTGGGAACCTCATCGACATCACGATGGTGCTGGAAAACATGAGATGGGCAGAGGCTTCTGAGCCAGTAGACCGGACCCAGGTACCGACCGTCCAAAGAGCTCCGACGCTGCCCACGAGGGAGTTGCCACGCGCCAGAAGACATTAAGCGGTTGAAATGACTTTCCGTTTCATAGCGTCTAGTGTATCTTGATTCTATTGATATTAATAAACTACGAGTTCCCTAATATGTAAATCGCTCAAAAGAAACACTTTCGTGTCCGTATTGTCATGGTTACAATTTTGAACATCATACATTTCAAACCCATTTGAATCCATGTTGACGAAAAGCGATTAGATTTGATGTCCGCCTCATTATTAATGGTCCTTCTTTTTCACTTTCCGTGAGTTTTGACCTTATGATCGAGACTGTGATATGATTCGTGAGTGATACAGTTCATCTCTTGCAACTTTATAATCTACAGACTAGAGGTGAATAGCTCATTAGCTTTGTCAGTGAGTAACCTTTAGATTGGTAAATATATAAATCCAGAAGTCTGCCGTTTACCAGAATCCTTTTTCTTTCCAAAACAACTACGAACTCGACTCAAGATACTCATCTACTTTACTTACTATCAATACCACACTTTTTCTTCTTACTGGCTTCATCGACATCGAGCTTTGCTTTCACAATGACGTACCCTTATGGTTATGGAGACCACGGTGCTGAGGATCTTTCTGGGCAATTTGGCGACATGAATCTCGGTGAAGAATATGGCTATGAAGAGCCGTATGATGAAGCAACAGAAGCAGAGATTCTGCTTGCCAGGCTCACTGAAGAAGAGGAGTATGGCCTTTTCTTTCCGATTATCGGGCAAATCGCGGAAGGAGTCGAGGGTTACACCCCCGAACTTCTCAGCCCACCAGAAAACACCATCCAGGAAATTCTCGCCGCAGAGTTGTACAAGGTGTCAGACAACTGGGACCGAGTGGTAGCGTACGCACAAGTGCTGCACTGTGTCCGGCTCACACAGGGCACCTGGTCAGACGACTTGCAGGACAATCCCACAGACGATGAGGATCAGGAACTTGCTGAAAGCATCATCTATCCTCAGGGGCCTCCCCCCTCGCAGCCTGCAGGTAAACATACGCTCCCCTCCCTTGACTCGGTATAAGACCACGGCCAACTGACATGTCACAGACACCAGCTTCATTCAGGCCGTGTTGGAGTTCATGATCTATGATGCAGCAAACTTTGCTGAATCAGTTCCTGACACCATCATTGCTCGGATGCAAAACTTGTATCCATACACAAAGAATTTGCTCACAGCGGCGTTTGACCGTTTGCTAGGTAAGTCAGAACTTCACGAACCGTCTTACACATCTTGGTTCTTTTCGAAATCATATCGCTAACTTCTCCGTCTCTTATTCGCATTGCAGACAGAACAGTGACCATTCGTCAGGACTTGATCCAGGATGATCCTGATGGTATCTACGAGGCATACATCATGGGAATAGCCGACGTGTCCTCGAGATTCTGGAAAGCAGGATGGTACACCTCGCCCTACGCCTTTGTAGCGGTTCTCCGGATCTCTCTCGAGATGGAGGTCGTCAGCGAGCGCGGTTATTTCGACGCTGCCGAGACCGTCCTCGAGAATCACTCAACGGACCTGCGCGCCTGTGTTGTCGACCCGCGTGCATATGTCTAGGAGACTATGAACCGGCGAGATCGGTCCCGCTACATCCACGGGCCAGATACGAGGCCGGAGGATCACTTGCCTGGCAAAGACGGTGGTCTTCACGAAGGTCGCTGGGCCTACTGGAGACGCGCAGTCACCAGCATAGCAACTCAGCGTGGTGGCACGGATATGATCGCCATCGTGAGAGAAATGAGGGTTGCCGAGGTGGCTGTACCGGTGCTCAGAGATCAGGTGCCGAGGCCCAAGCAGAGGCAGCATCTGCCAGAACTGCCACGCGCTAGAAGATGAGCCGTGGAAGAAGCTATCCTCGCCTAGCTGGTTGTAACTGTGATTTCCATAGCTTCCAGATAGTCTGGCCGTAGTTGATCTCTATTCTTCTGCTTTAATTCTACATGCGTTGATACCAACTTGTAAATCGTTCTTCAAGAGAATCACCTGGACGTAGGTCGTTCCAAGCATGAATAAAGTAAAATATGTACAGACTTCCGAGTGACATGATTGTTTTCTACGACTTGATACTATAAAGACGCTGTAAGACTGATGGCAAGCATTCTGTGTGTCCGGCTTCCTGCTCTACAGTAGATAGATGGTATACGACGCTAAGAACAGATACTTGATCAACAGATCAGTCTTTGATTCACCAACGCTCCTATTACGCCGTACCATACTTATGAACTGATGGAGTTCCGAAAATGTCTTCTGATAATCAATCAACTCTACGTCTTCATGTGATTCAACCTCTTTTGTAGTGAATCAAATCTCTGTGATGAGTAAATCATCTCTTGATAAATTGTATATATTTTCATGGTAGACTCCCTTCTGGAAGATGCCTTTTCTCTGAAGAATATTTTTCACGATCCCCATCTACTACCGTACTACCTCTTACATTATTTGAAAGGAGCTTGACAATCACAATGACCATGAATTTCCCCCCTCCTTTTTCTAGATCTGGAGGTTCAGCCCAGGCCCGCCCGCCGCCAGAAACATATGTGGACCCGGGGTATGGCGACATCTTCTCTACGCTGCATCATATATCCAGGAGCCGTGAGACTGCTGACGACCTGCCACCAGCCAATGGAGACTTTATTACGGGGGTCATAGCCACAGTGATGCGGAACGCGGACGAAGAAAAGGTGGAGGACTACGCCAGGGCATTCTGCGAAATTCAACGATGGCAGAATTGCTATTGCCCAGAGGATGCTCTCGAGGACATTATTGAGTCTCTAGTCTTTCCTGCGAGACGCAGGGCGGACGAATCTGGTACAGCATAATGCTTTCTATTCT
Source organism: Neopestalotiopsis sp. 37M (assembly GCA_011058875.1). Classification (NCBI taxonomy): domain Eukaryota; kingdom Fungi; phylum Ascomycota; class Sordariomycetes; order Amphisphaeriales; family Sporocadaceae; genus Neopestalotiopsis; species Neopestalotiopsis sp. 37M. The sequence goes on along the minus strand of SWKT01000038.1, from coordinate 105,167 downwards.
TACAATGAAGACCTTTAATATAAGAATTGGCTAATGGCATTGCAGACCCGGAGTTCCTCGAAGCAGCCTTGGAGTTGATCATCCACGACGCCGGGTTGTACAGCGATAGCACTGTGCCCGTGTCGCTCTTTGAAAAACTACACCTAGAATTCGACCTGTCCTCGTGGGTCACTGCGGCTTTCAATAGCGACCTGGGTGAGTTCTAGTTTCTTAGCCTGGCCCAATGTATAACAAGAATAATAGCGGTATACTAACAAATATCAGGACGGACTATTCTTTGGCAGGAGAAAGCATTGACCGACAGTCTCTCGAATCAGATCTGTGACCGCATCTGCGGAGTGGCCCAACTGGCCGCAGAGCTGTACGCCATCAAATGCTACACCTCGCCCCTGGCCGCCGTCGCGATCCTGAGAATGGTGCTCGAGACCGACGACGCCACCACCGAGGACGAGCTCGTCGTCGCGGCCTTGGCGATTCTGACGAGTTGTTCCCTTCAACTCCGCGAATGGATGCAGAGTGGTAGATGGAGCCACATGTCCCTGGATGATAATCACAGGTATTTCTATCGCCAGGGCCCTCAAACTGGACTGCGCCTACTTTATGTCGAGCCTCTCAGCGGCTTGTCCGAGAGTCGCTGGGCTTTCTGGAAGGAGGCGATCGCGCGGCTTCTCGATCGCCGCGACCCGGCCAGGGCACGAGTTCTCGGCGCAATGGCGGCGGCAGAGGCAGAAGTCCTAGTGGACGAGGAGGCAGTGACCCGGCATGAGGACTATCGGCCGGTGTACAGGGGCATGTATAGACCCCTAGACTACGAGTCGCGCACGCGCGCTGTTCCCAGCGACTATGAGGCATTCGGGGATTACAACTATTATGAGACCCCTCCAGGTTGGAGCCGAGAGGACCACACAGGTTGATCTGGAAATCAGAACCAGCCTCGTATTCATACGAACCAGTTCCGGCAACAGGTGTCGCGAGATCCACCAACGTCACCACCGACCTGACGTCTCTAGCCAAGTAGTTTCTGCTTCTTTCCTTTCTGCGTATCTGTTTCTGAGCTTGAGCCGTCCTCGACAGGACTGGCTGCGTTCCTCACTTTGAGCATTCCGGATCACTATACCTAGATATCACATAAATATCAACAGAGGACATCCCTAGTGTTCACCTTGCAAAACACGAGTGACTTGTTTCAAACAATACTTTCTGTTTAAATCCTAGAACATAAGCCATTTTTCTTTTTACACCCGTTGTATGATAGGGCCTGGCTACGCCGTCTCGACCCATGCGCTAACTTCAAGAGAAAACCCACTTCATTCCCTATGCGCCAAAGTGATGCGTGCCTGGCAGACCAAGAAATGATCTGATGCCGGTCAAATGAGGTACTAGCCTACAGTGTTTCTGTGATCCTGAAATATTCAACACTCTAGTAGACCTTCTTCTTCTCGTCGATACTGAATTGTCCGGGGCCGCTGTTGACCAGGAGAAGCAGACCACCAACAATGGACAGGATCTGGAAGAAATCGTACTTGGCAAAGTCCTTGTGGGGGTGGTGCTCGTGGAGCTAGAAGAGTTAGCTTTTGATACAAGAAAGTGGCGGATTGTACGTACAGTCCAGAAGTTGTTGACCAAGACGTTGAAAACACTCAGGATGAGGACCAAAAGAGTGGCGCTGAACTTGGCCTTGAAACCGACAACAACCATGACACAGGCGAGGAGGCCGACCAGGGAGACGACAATTCTCCAGAGAGACCAGTCACCGCTCCAGACAAAGCCAATGAACAGGAAGATGAGCAGAACGCGACCGGCCAGCTGAAAGTACATCTTGCGGTCCTTCTCATCGATGGAAGGCAGCCCAGCAAAAGCCTTGGTCTTTCTAACCCAAGAATCGGAGAGCACCATCAGGAGTCCACCAATGACGGACAAGTTTCGCAGGAAGAAGTTGAGGTCGAAAATGAGACCGTAGCCGAGAGCCTGAACGACCACGACGCCCATGAGGCCGGCAACCGCATAGTCGGAGTAGCGGCGGGTAATGACGAGGAAGGAACCAGAAACCATGGCGACAACGTTAGTGAGGAGGAAGATGTGGTTCAGACCAGTCGGGACTATTGTGGAATTAGTTGTCTGCGTAAGCTGACGCGCAAGCTGGTTAACTCACAGTGTCTGTAGTCGTGCAGATACAGCAATTGATCACTCCATTGTGTGAGAATTCGCAGCGCGTCCTCGAGGAAAGTGACCACGATCAGGAAGCGACCGAGAGCTGGGAGGTATCTGAAAGAATATATTAGCTATTGCACTTTCAAGGCTCTCAATGCAGTTCCCCTCCAAATCAAGGTCTGCCAGCCAGTTTCTCAGTCAAACGTACGGCTTGATGGGCTCGCTCCACGTGTCGAGAATGTCCTCAATCTTTGAAGTTTGTTCCCTGATTGTGTCAAGGGGACTCGGGTCTGAGCCGACATCTCTCGAGGGGCCGCCAAATGCTGGCTGCGTGCCGCCGAGGTGGTAGTTTGCGGTGCCTCGAATTTGAGCCATGGTTGTAAAGTTATTGATACTTGAAAGTCTACTCGGTGACTTGTGTATCGTCGGCGACTACAGACCTGCTGAAGCGGCTTCGAACAGGTGGCAGTTTCGTCGATTCGGAGCTCGGAGAAAGCTACAGAGGTTATGTAGCTATGTCAGTGCGACGAGGTGTGCGTGTGCGACGGCGAGGGGGACAATTGATGCGCGGTAGTTTGGCAATCAATGTCAATCAGTTGAAGGGAACAAGAAGTTGGAAAAGAAGGAAAAGCCGACGAAGAGAGCGGAATCGCATCCGTGTGAGAAGTTTATAGAGTCGAAATCCAGTGGGCTGTTTGTTGCATTCACGGGCAAGGTAAAGGTAATGGTCAAGCTTTGTGTGGGCGCTGGCCTAGAAACCGTGTCCTCAATTGCACGGGATCATTCATTCATCTGAGATATGCAGGTGGTGGTGCACACTTAGTGTCTAGTACATACTAGCTACAGGTACCTTGGACTGCGGCAGGTATGTACCCTGACCCCTCTGGAAACGACCAAACGACCCAACTTTGCACAGCTAGCCTGAGCTTAGTGAGTTTACCCTGCCTGGCCTGCCTGCGATACAAGGGAAAATCCCGTGATGGTCATAGTTCCGAACGCGCTATTGGCCACCAGGGAAGGTGCTCGAGGGTCAAAAGTGTTTCATCGTTTTACTCTGTCTGTCTCTTCAGTACTACAACACTACCTCACTAAAACTTGTTGGACCGTGAGCCAGTGTGAACCATCCTTTTTCGCTTCGTGCGTTTCCCCTTACTCCAGTGCTGGTCTCATCCTTCTACCCCTAGATAGTTTGTAAGTTGGGTACCTTTTTTCGCTGACGTTATGGACTGGACGGCTTCGGTAGCTCCGTTCTCACAGAGGGGCACAAGGACATTTGGCATTGGGGATTATTGATGAACAGAACCACTTCAGACAATGTACTACAAATACATGCGAGTGATGGTAAAATAGGGACTCCCCGCTCTGTCCCGGTAAAAGGAACAACATTCAAGAACACCTCACGGAATACTTCCATTTTGGCAAAGAAACAAACCGAGAAACACCACACAGCCTCCAAGAGCCTCCCTCGATTGCTCCACAAATCCATTTAAGCTCGGGAACTACGGATACGGACCTTGGCTTGGCATTGCGGCGTGGCCTCTAGTCACCTGCGTGTACCACTCCATAAATAGCAGGCCCTTAAGTAGAGGCCACTTTGCACGGCCGTGTCGAGTCTTGGTGCTTCCATTTTTGTTTGCATGTCGAGCGAGTGTCTAGCTGGACATTATGAATGTCAACCAGACCCTGAATCCTTCTGGAAATGTTCTTTCAACTCTAATTGATCCGTGAAGACTAGGCACAGTGACGTATTCATCTCAAGTTTTGACCCCGGACCCTGAATCCTCTAGGGTTTCTTCCTATGACCACATTTGATTGCAAAGGATTTCGTATCTCCTATGATGACTATTCGAGGCTTTGTACGAACCATGACGTTGGATACACTGCCTCATGGTCATGTCAGCTTCGGCGATGTCTTTGCATAGATTTCGACTTATCCCTCAGCAACGACCAAACAGGGCTGTTAACGAGAGCTGCAGGTTATAGCGGGTTTATCATTCCGTCCTGTTCCACTTTATTAGCAGACTTCCTTTTTTGATCTCTTTCTCGGATACCTGCATTTCGACTATAACTGGCCAGGATAAGGAGATCTCGTGAGCACTATGCTGGCAAGAAGCTCACCTCTCACACGCAGCCTGATATAGCATGCAACTTTTACCCGTTCATTCTGAACACCTCCTGAAGTCACTTGCATTCAAACACAGCGACCTGATATAATTTCACCACTGAGTGATCGTCGTGTGGATCCACGATATATTCAACTATTAATTTCAACAATGGATATCTCACTTCCCAATACGAAGGCTCCGAAAACGTATTGGACTCGACTATATCCCAAGGTAGGACACCATTCATAGTTGACGTCTTCCAAGACGGGAATCATGGTCATAGTCAACGTGTATTATCGCACAATTCTCTTGAAGCTAACGCCCACTACCTATTGCCCACTCAACCTTTCACTCATCAAGGTATTCAGCGCAAATGGTAGGCCCATTGAGGTTCATCACATCCCCAATCGTCACATTGGGCGCGATATCCATCATCCAGAGGGTATGCTCCAGCGTAGTCGTGCTACCACCGTCGTTGAAGTAGTCAGTGACATTGGCGGGAGGGTAGTTTGGCGAGTTTGGTCGCGTGCCGCTGGGAATGTTGGGACCGCCCATGTCCGTCAGGCGAGCTGGGTAGTCGGCCTTTTGCCTATCCTGGGTATCAGTATACAGCTTCAAACACAAGAATACGAATAACTTGCCATTCCCACCAAAGCTTATCGAGGTAACTATGGTGGAGATAGAAGCCGGGATCGCCTGGGGAGTAGGTTGGGTCGCCCATCTGTCGTGAGGTTAGAGATGAGATTGCAGACAGTTATACTGGAATACTTACCAGCCCACCAATACCGCCGTGTCCGGCACCGTGAGGCTTGTTTGCCCAGCACTGGTAATAATGATTAGTCGTGACATCAGTCTGGGTCTGTGCGATGCTTACACTCCACGCGCTCGTGTAGTTGCTGATGGCCATGCACTCATCAATATTGACCTGCGCAGCCTGCTGCAGTTTGGTCTCGCTAAAGTTGCGCCAAACGCAGTGGCGACCATTCTCGTCGGCGTCATTATTGGCAAAGGCCAACGTCATGTTCTCAAAGGAGCCGCTGCCGATGCAACGGTCAGTGCCCGCGCCGTTGCCGCCAAAGTACTCGTCCTTGAACATGTCGAGGTTGGCAATGACCGAGTTGATGTCGGCCAGCTCGTCCCAGTAAGGCATGCGGCCCGTGTAGCCGCACTCGTCGCGGATGAGGTTCTCGTGGACGGTCATGTAGTAGCGATGGAAGGGAAGAAAGGCGCCCTGTCGAAATGAGTACTTGATTTTGACGACGAGAACGATTCAACTTACTACTCCATGGACCCAAATGGTCTGGTACACATGAGGCCAGTGCAAGTCATCCCATCGAGTTTCGGCACCGGGAATGCCGGCCTTGGAGGGAGAGTTGATCAAGCAGAGGTCTGCAGCAATGTATGATGACTTTTCGTCATCCGAAAGGGATGTCCTAGAAGAGTCAATAGAGACCGAGTTTGGTTGTGGCTACAATACATACCATGGAACACGGTACGTGATATCGGTACAGTTGTCAGTTATATCCCGCTTGATCTGACCCTGTGGCCGTGCCGAGACAATAGAGCAAGCTGCAAGAAGCAGAAAAGCTCGCTGAGTGAGAGAAACCATATTGAAGAATATGTCAAGTGAATGGACTGCTTGAAACAACCTCTATCAACTATCCAGCTTCCACCGAGAAGGATACTGGTTTATATACAGCATCTTGGCCCTCGGCATACCGATTTGAATGCAATGTAACCAGGAGAGGCGAGGAGAGGCGCGGAGACTGGCCGCGGAGAGGCCCAAGATGAAGACTGAAAGAGCATCCAATAAGAAAAGGCCTTTCCGACTTCCGAGAGGCTATAGAAACTGATCTTAACGTGTATAAATATCTAGATGGCGCGCTTGCGTCTAGTCATTACCCCACGAAATCTATGCTTAAACATTAAGCGAACATGACTGGTCCGCCTAGTCGGAGAAGGCTTGTATATTGCCGAATTCTGCACTTCTATCGCCTGCCTGATCTGTATAATCCTGGTTTGATATTGCTGTGCCTTGCTTGGACCCCTACGATGAGTTGGAGAAGACGGAGAATATGCACGCCACAGACTTACTTGACTCGGAATAGAAGTTGATCAGCAATGTTTAGTTTCTTTCCATGCCGGCCTCAGGGACTCATCCTATCATGATAATCAGATTACGCGGATAATGCAGGGGCGTGATAGATCCATCATGTTGTTGAGTCGTAGTAACCACTACTTGCAGATGCCGGAGACGGGAATTTATTTTCCAGGGTCTCAGGGTCGTTCATCTCGTGTTACATTGCGGCTAGTTAATTCACCGCCATGTATCAAGGTGGTATTAAACCAAGACGAACACGCGTTCTTCATTTCGACCGCTCTGGAATCTGGGTAATTTCGGTTTACCGTTGCCGGCGTTTACGAAAATGTTCTTTTTCTAGAAAAGGTGGCTACCATTCCGGATAACTCGCCACAACTAAAAATATGATCTTGTGCTAGAACTCCGTTGCTCGGGGACTGCTCCCTCTGGAACCATGGTAAACTCTTCATCCGAACTAGATCCATCTCCATTGTAAATATCAGATCTATCGGGAGGCGCGCGCATAGCTTCTATAGTCTGTTTGCTAAGCTCGGGTACGACATAGGGCTTGATGGAATGAATCTCTCGACCAGACGGCATGGTCCCAAGTAATGTACCGGGCGCTGGGATAGATTGTGTCATCATCTAGAAAGTCAGTCTTGAAACAAAGTATACGAATCGATAATCTTACCGTGTCATTGACCTTGGTCCATTTCTCGTGAAGCATTTCAAGAACACGGGATTCCTCCAATCTACCACCATCAGATCCCCAGCCTGTCGCCTTTTCAACCTTTTCGTCTTCTCTCTTGTCAGTCCAAGCCTTTTTCATCTTGGACAGACTTGGACCCTTCTTTGTAGGCTTTGGCGGCTCAATGCCTAGTTCTTGAAGTCCAGCCTCGACCCATCCCAGTGCATCTCCAACTTTGCCAGAAGTTTCGGCATCGATTCCAAAGAACCGACATGCCTTTGCGCGAGCCGTCTTTTGTAGATCATTGATGTAGCGGATCAAGGGGTCGTTGAGCTTCAAAGCACCCTTGGACGTGTCCTTGCAAAGAGCGGATGCCGTGGCAGCGTGGTCCGACGCAGCCAGACAGAGTCGTGCAAATAATAGTGTCCTGACTTTGGGAATCTCTGGTGCCTTGTACATCCATTCACGGTCATTCTTGTTTCGGTCTTGTGCAACCACTGCCGGCCATGGATCGTCTTTGAGGACTGCCAACAGTGTCGCCTCGGCCAGTGCCAAAGAAGCCAGACCTTTGGTGGTGGACGCTGAAATGTCTGCACATGGCGGATTGGTAACCTGTCCTTGAGCTCGCTGGGCTATGAATTGATGTATAGATGCAGCGTCGAGAAGATGCTTGGTTGCATTTTGAATGGCCGTGGTGCGTGTCTCGGATCCAACTGGCGCACCAGAAGTCACATACAAAGGATGCAGGGCAGCGCGTGATAGATTAGTGTAGGCATAGGCCAAGGTAGACAGGACAAAGTAGAGTTCATATTCCAGAGACTGTATCTTGACTCGAGCCTGCTCCTTGCGCGTCACGGCATTGTCAGATAGCGTCGGTCTCCATTGAATGGCTGGTGTAGCCGTAGGGATGGCGCTGATGATTTCCTTTTGCACAGGTTGCTGCCTGAGAGCTGCATCCAAGACAAGCAGATAGGGCAGATAGTTGTTGATGCTTGCAACCACTGTCGGCAGATTGGGCGGTTGCAAGGTGGGCGGCAGACGCTTGTGCTTCTTGAGTGTATCTCTTACTACCCCGCGGTGAGTGCTGGCGTTGAGGGGCAGAGACGGGTGAGATTCACAGCCAAAACTTGACGAAAAGGCAAAGTGAGAAGTGGTCGGGAGTCTAAACGGATACGGCATTATGAGAATGGAATGATGATGGGTATGTCAGAGGAAAAGTCATGACCATGAAGCCGTCTTCGAACTGGTCCCATCATGGTGATGACCTGGCATTGCCCAGAATTGCTTGGCAATGTCTTGTCACCAAACGTGCTTCGACCTAATCACCGCCCGCGATCTGATCTCATGGGGAGTTGAGGGTGAGCCGTCAGGCGCTAAGAACAAGGCGGAAACCTTGGGGTCCGGTTGGACAACCACTGAACGGAACTCTGGATACGCTAGGTAGCGGCTCACTAGCCACAAGCTGGACCCTGGCAGCGGATCTGGAGCTTAACGCGTCTCTTCTTGTCTCATCATACCTCTCTTTGGAAACCCTGTCCAAAACTTTGGTTCGCCCGTCGCAACACAGCACTTCATTCCGACATATTCCAGGTTCACAACTTTGTTAATCGACTACGACGACCCGACATACGGCGACTCTTCAATGAAGGTGCTTGACCAATAATCCTTCTCATCAATTGGTCACCATGGCCTCTTCGCCAGCAGCTCACAAACCCCGGCGCAAGTCAAAGAAGCCAGGTGTAACCTTTGACGCTTCAACCAAGCCGGGCGCCCTCGTTCGCACGCCTTCCTTTCCACTCGCCGCTTTCCTCTGGCCCGCACGTAGTTCGTTTTCGGAATGGGAGGTATTGCCGTTGATTCTCATGGTCGTTGGCCTGTTTAGATGGGCTTCTGGTCTCTGGGGCTATTCTGGTGAGTACCGCTGAGTTCCTTGACTTGTACTCAGACTGACCTTCCCAGGCTTCCAGAAACCCCCCATGTTTGGCGATTACGAAGCACAGCGACACTGGATGGAGCTTACGACTCAATTGCCCATCTCACAGTGGTACTTTCACGATCTCGAGTGGTGGGGTCTCGACTACCCTCCGTTAACCGCATACCACAGTTGGGTCCTCGGCAAGATAGGGGCTCTGATTGATCCTTCATGGTTTGCCCTGTACACTTCGCGAGGATCCGAGGACCCGACCCTCAAGATCTTCATGAGAGCTACCGTCATTGTTTCCGAATACCTTATTTACATCCCCGCCGTTGTCGTATTTGTGCGAAGATACAGCCGACTGTTTGGTGTCGCACAATGGACGAGCTGGGTGGCCTTGGTCGCGATTCTGCTGCAGCCCGGTACGATCCTGATTGATCACACCCACTTTCAGTACAATACCGTCATGCTCGGATTTGTCCTTGCTAGCATGTCGAGCATGATTGCTGGTCGCTACATGTGGGCTTCCATCTTTTTCGTGGCAGCTCTGGGATTCAAGCAAATGGCCCTCTACTTTGCGCCAGCCGTCTTCTCCTACCTCTTGGGAAGCTGTTTGTTCCCTCGAATCAACCCGTCCCGGTTCGTTGTTATTGCCGGAGTTACTGCCATTTCGTTTGCAGTTCTCATTCTGCCCATTGTCATTGGAGCCTTGTACGATGCTCAACGTGGCATTGATTCGCAACCTGGAGTCGACGGTCCTCGACCATTCCCCATCTTTACGCAAATCGAAGAATACCTCGACAAGGACGCTGCTTACTACCCGATTGTCGTCCAGCTTGTTCAAATGGTCCACCGCGTCTTTCCCTTTGCGCGTGGTCTATTCGAGGACAAGGTAGCCAACTTTTGGTGCGCGGCCAATGTCGTGATCAAGTTGCGCAAGTACCCGACGGCCCTCCTTCAGCAAGCCTCGCTTGCCGCCACTCTTCTCGCATTAGCACCAGCGAACTTGATCCTCTTCTTCAGACCGCGCCAGGAACTCTTGCCCTATGCTTTTGCCGTTACTGCTTGGAGCTTTTTCCTGTTCAGCTACCAGGTCCACGAGAAGAGCGTGTTGCTTCCTCTGCTACCCATGACGGTCCTCTTGGCCGGAAAGCAGGGTCTGGGCAAAGAGATTCGCGCCTGGGTTGGATTCGCCAACATTCTTGGTGCTTGGACCATGTTTCCCCTTCTCCAACGTGTCGATCTGCGTATTCCCTATGTAGTCCTCACCGGACTGTGGGCCTACCTCTTGGGTCTACCGCCCACCTCGCTGAGTGCCTATTTTGAAGCCAGTCAATATGCTTGGGTCCAATGGGCAACTGCGCTGATTCACTGGGCATTCTATCTGGCCATGGGTGCTTGGCACGTACTCGAATTGTACGTCAAGCCCCCTGCCGACAAGCCTGACCTGTGGGTCGTGGCCAATGTTGGTGTGGGTGTGGCGGGTTTCGCCCTTTGTTATATATGGTGTCTCTGGAAGTTGATTGACGAGAGCAAGATATTCTTCATTGGACGGATCAAGGACACTAGTGCATCAAAGAAGAGACAATAGAGGGGAGCATTGAAGAAAAGAAAGTAAAGAGAAGCTTATACCCGAGTCGTGAGACTCACCAAGCATGTATATATAAACCCAACGCTATAGAAGAGCGACAATTTGATCTTCTTAAAATGCTGATGCTGATGCTGTCTATGTTACTATGGTTGTTGCCGCTTCGAAATATTCCTGCAACTCGTCGTCCATCTCATCTTCGAGGTTGAATTCTGCAATCAACTCGTAAATGTCGTCCCCATCTTCTGCCTCGACAACTTCCATGGCGTCCAACATGTCGTGGCGTTCCTGAAATACGAGATCCACCCATTCGAGTTCGGCAGTCGTTTTCCGCAGTAGGATTCGTTGTTCGTCTCTATTCTTATCTGCCAGTTGTCTTTCCGCCCTTTCCACGTCCCTTTGTTGGACATGTTGCTCATCTCGGATGATGGAGCGTTTGGTGTCGATTTTCGTTTGTAGCCAGCGACAGTAAGCTCGGTGGCCCTTATCCATGCGTCGTCTTACATCCAGTAGAGCCGTTTCAATGTGTTCTTGGCCGCCTTCGTGGTTGGCCCAGTATACTTGCAGTTGTTCTTGATACTGTGATTCCAGCTGCTGCTCATATTTTACTCGAGCATCATACTCAGTCTTGAGTGTTGTCCTAAACTCTTCAAAGTCCTTGATTGCCTCTTGAGCGGCGGCCTCTCGCTGGACGTGGTTCGCCTCTCGGAGCCGGTTCGTGGATAGCTCAATCTCGTACTTTGTCACACTTTCCGCTTCTCCTTGTTCGCGAACTACCTCGTGATATTGGCGTCCATTGAGCTCCAGCAGTCTCTGACGCAGCTCTTGGAATTTTGACTCGACCGCCTTTCGTCTCTCGCCCTCCAGGCGCAGTCGTTCCCGAGCTTCCTTTTCCCGCTGTTGCTTCTCTTGAAACTCGCGCTCAATCATTAACAGGTGCTCTTTGATGGCCTCTTCCCTCTCATACTCTTCAATCTGCCGCAATGCATCGGCGAGATCGGCCTCTTCCCGCCGAGTCGTGGCATCCCGCTCAAGCCGCCGCGCCTGTGCGTCCTGCTTAATCTGGCGCAGCTGGCCCTCGGTACATCCACAAGTACGCCAGGGAGCGCCGCAGACATAACAAAACTGGGCACCGCACCGACACGTCATGTGCTGGCAGGCTTCGCGGTGCTCAACGAGGGCGCGGCATCGATGGCAGCGTTTCCACCCCTCGGACTCGGCCAGCTCCTCGGTGCGCTGGAGCTCGCGGTCCTGAGGGCAGGGCTCGTCGCCGTGACGAGGGCCTCGGCAGAGCGTACAGGTCCAGTGCCCGCTGCTGCAGCGCGCGATATCCTTGGAGCGGTCCACGTGGCTGGGCTGGATGAAGACGCCGCAGTCCCTGTTGCTGCAAAATATGCGCTCGGCAATGGGGACGGACCACTCCTTGCTTCTGTCCTTGTATAGAGTGCGTAGCTCTGCGTCCTTGTCGATGCCGGCGCGGACCGTGGTTTCGGGGATGGGGTTTAGACAGCACTTTGGCGGCCACTGCTGTTCGTTCTCGCAAGCGGCCTTGATGAGGCGGTGGAAGCATTCGGTACAGTAACTATGGCAAGTTACCTTAATCATTTCCTTCGGGTTATAATCCTCGAGGCATGATACACATTCCCTGACTGAGTTAGCCGGTGGTTTTGGAAGTACAATGGATCGACTTACACTTCTACAGTTTCCGTGGTCTCTGGAATCTCTGGAGTTTCCGGAGCGATACTGTCCACTTTTTGTAAAACTCTATCGACGACAGTCTTGCGTCTCTCCAGAAAAGCTCGATTGGTATCAGGAGAGACCATATTATGACTATTTCGAGCAGCTCCTTGTGAACTCGACTCGCCCTTGTCGTTATTGTTAAGTTTGTTCAAAAGTCTCTTGAAGCCCCATTGCTTTGACTTTTTCTGTGCTGGGCGTAACATGCCATGTTCGTCGATGACCATCTTGACGCCTGCAAAGCTAGTAGGCTCGACTCGGTGGTACTTGGGAATCGTTGGTACTCTCTGAAAAGGGTGTTGCTCTGCTTCCATCTTTTCTAGAGACTTTCGCTCCGCTTCCTTGGCTTCCTCGGCTTCGAACTCTTGTGCCAACCTTTCAGCCTCTTTAGCATCTTCGACGCGCCTTTCCTTCTCCTCTATTATTCTTGCCTTGACCTTTTCGATCGATTCTTGTATGATTTGTACTATAATCTCGGAGTCGGTGTTTTCAATCTGGCTGAGACCGGCGGGTGGTTCATACTCCGTATACTCGACATGTATTTCGTCCTCATTATCTCCTGAAAGGTCTACTGCCGAGTCCTTGGGGCTTGAAAGCTCTGGATGTAAAAAGATACTGGGCGTCTCAGTCTCTTTCCTCTCAATCTCTTTCCCCTTGCCTTTTCGATTCGGTATTATGGCGCCTCCATCTTGCCATACTGTGGCTTCGTTAACGATGCCGCCACTCATGTACAAGAGGGCCTGGTCCCCGGAACCCCCCGATGTTATTTCAAATTGCGGCATCTTGTTTCGGTATTCGATGAAACAAAAGTACAACTATAAGGATGTTGGTGAGAAGGTCGCGAGAGAACGGCAACGGACATAATTATACAGAGACCAGCATGCAATCATTTCAGGCCCAGCTTTTGGCATAGGATTGTCTACACTCTATACAACAACGACGGCTATGCATAGGATTATCCACATGATGGGTAGTAACTCAAGAGGCTATACCAAAACTGCCAATAGGAGTGGGCCACATGGGACGCCGAGTCCCTGCCACTTGACACCTTGATCCATTGTGCTTAGACTCTAAGCAAAGGAATCAGCCTATACCTAACAAGTGACCGACGATGATGGGCGTTCTACGGGGCATCCACATCTTGTTCGAGGCTTGAATTTACATACAAACAGGTGGCTCAACTGCATGGCGGCAGTGTCCATCTTAGAACCTTGGGTGGAATTAACGAACCAACGAACCACTTCCGTCACCGAGGATCACTGTGCCTTTGTGTCAGAGAATCGGTTAACTGGACACGATCATGATATCTACTAATTGACAACGGGGCAGATTAGGTGCGGCTGAGCCTAGTATGACAGCTTGGCGCATTATGCACCAATGAGATGCCGGCGTTAGGCGTTCCCTGCGGTATAAGCCACAAACTAGGGTGTGTTTCTGCCTTGGCAAGCGTCTGAATCTCCAATTCTCCAGCATTTGTTCCAGATGATGTGCATAATCAATTCCATCAACGTGGAAATATTCATGGTTGTGGAGCTGATGTGTTATTCCCGGCCATTGATTCAAAATCGGTACATATGTAGTTTATTGCGGTGCAGACGTTAAGCTTTCTCGTTACACCAAACCAAAATGGCCCGATTTATCGGATCCAGCAAAAGTAAAATTGGAAGAGGAACGCATTTGACTTATGCTACTAGAAATCCAAAATTCTCATGTATAACCCCTCAAAATATCTTACAACTTGGCAGTTTCGGCCTTTGCGAATTCGACCTTGTTAATACACGATCCAACGCCCTCGAGAGAAACCTCGACAACGTCGCCGTCCTTGAGCCATAACTTGGGGTCACGGCCCATACCGACTCCAGAAGGCGTGCCGGTGAAAATGAGATCACCAGGAAGCAAAGTAGTTCCCTTACTGAGGAAGCTAATGGTCTGCTTGACATTGAAGATCTGATCCGCAGTAGTAGAGTCCTACAATCATGTATCAGCATATTATCATCTTGTCAGAAAGCATGAAACCCACCTGAACAGTCTTGCCATTCAGCTTGGTAGAGATTCTCAGGGTCTGAGGGTCCTTGATGATGTCGCTGGACACGATACCCGGACCATACGGAGCCCAGCCGTCAAAGCCCTTTCCGAGAGACCACTGACCGCCTCCGCGCTGGATCTGCCAGTCACGGTGCGATACATCGTTGCCAATGGCGTAGCCGAGGACGTAGTTGAGAGCCTCGGATTCGGACACGTCCGAGCAGCGCTTGCCAATAATGGCCACCAGTTCGCACTCATAGTCCAGACCGGGCTGCTCCTGAGCTACCTTGTGGACTGGAATTGGATCGGTGGGACCCGCGAGAGAGGTTACTGGCTTGTACTATGGAAGATGAGTATGTGAGGATTGTGGAAAGATCAGTGTATACTTACGAATAGCACAGGATACTTGGGAATGGGCATTTTCGACTATGATCGGTCAGAACTTATCATCTTCTATTCGCTCAACACCTTACCTCGTGAGCATGCTGCTCGTAGTTCAGCCCCAAGCATCTGACCGTCCTGACATCCTCGAGAGCAAGAGGCGCCAGCAGCAACCGTACATCAGCTACCTGGTCCGTCACTTCATGCTTGCCAAAGATGTCGCCGGACAAGATGCGCGCCTGCTTGGTCTTTGCAATGTCCGTCACGCCGCGGGGCAGAATAGCATCGCCATAGTATACCTTGCCGTCCTTGGCGAGGAACCGAACGAGACGCTATCAGGAATGGTGAGTCTTAAGTCCGGGGAAGTCCGCGTCGGGGGATCACTTACCGAGAAAGAAGGCATGGCGTCGTGGAGAGTACAGGTCGCTTAAGCAATGAAGAGTAACAATTCAATAAGATTGGGCGCAAAAGTTTATGATACAGAACTCTGACGATTGAAGCGCGACACGTTGAATCCTCCGAACTCTGCATAAATTCAAGTCTCTTGCGCCATCGGCTGACCCCACATTGCCGGGCGTTCGGATCTCCCCGCCCTAGCCGGCATGACGCTACGGCAAGCATCCGGCGGAGCTCCTCTGTATTCGGATTTATCCCGGTGTTCGTTCCGATTTCGTAGAATGCTTCTTTCACATATTTGTATTGTTAGATTTAAAGGTAAATAGTTTTCGAAAAACGGTGAAGTACTACCCGAAGTGGAATGTGATCTATTCTGGCCTGTATATTCGCCATTGTTGGACTCTGTAGCGACAACAACCCTATTCTGGTTGTCTTGAAAAGAGAGCCCTGAGTGATGCATCCTAGGCTTTTAGATTCATAGGAGAGTGTAATACCTAGGAAACTGGGAGACTTGTTTTCCAATATTGTACCGAATTATCTCTGGAACTAATGGTTCGAGAGTATAAAGTAGTGTATGACGTCAATTAGCAAGCTACGCTATCTTATTCAATAGAACGCACCAACATTGACGGAGCTTCGTGTTACTTTTGCAATTAAAAACGGCCGAAACATGAGAGACGACATCTCTCCTCCACCTCTCAAAAGGCGGAGCGTTGGACGGCCGCCGCCGGAGCAAGTTGAGATTCCGACTACACCAGACTGTACGCCCATCAGTCCGCCGACTCCAGGAACATTACGCATATTCTCCTGGAATGTTAATGGAATCGAGCCGTTTGTGCAGTCCTACGTCCAGAAAAGCATCAAACAGTTCTTCAAGCCGGAAGTGAACACACGCAAACGTAAAAGACAACATTCTGGTAGCTCCCCGAGTGAAAGCGAGAACGATGAAGCTGAGGAAGTAGGAGACAGCACAGAAAATCCCATGAAAGAAGGGCCGGCTTCTCTGCGATTGATTCTTAAACGATATGGTTGGCCTCATTTACTCCTTCTTCAGGAGGTCAAGATTAAACCGGGCGATTCAAAGACCATGGATGCGGTTCGACAGGCCGTGAATGATCCAGTAAAGCCTGAACAGTCTGTACAGTCTGGGAAAAGTACTGAATCGCTTCTCGATGGTGGCCCTGAGTACGCAGTCCACTTCAATTTACCAGCAGACCCTTATAACGCCAAAGGATTTGGAGGCAAAGTCTATGGTGTTGCGACGATTGTCAGAAAAGACTTTTCGTCAAAAGCCGTGCAAGAAATTAGGGACGTATCATGGGACAGAGAAGGACGGATACAAATCATTGAGACTAGGCCAATTTCTCTATCAATGGCAATAGACTCTGAGCCAATACCAGCAAATACCAACACTGGTGCCGACAAGCCAGCACAGGACATGGCCAAACCCAAGTTTGCCGTTATCAACATCTACGCAGTCAACGGAACCTCAAATCCGTATCGGTCCACTCATACAGGTGACCAAGTAGGAACACGTCACGATCGTAAACTAGCCGTACACTCGGAGCTTCTCATCGAGGCCAAAACTCTGGAAGCCAAGGGATTCCACGTCATCATTGCTGGTGATTTGAACGTGGCATGGTCCGGGCTGGACGGTCACCCGAAACTACGAAAAATACCACATCAGCATGTGCTGAACAGACAGGACTTCGCCGCAAAGTTTTTCGGCGGGAAAGACCTCGACATGGCCCGGTCCAAAGCGGCTTATAACGGGTACGACAAGAGGCTAGCCGCGGCAGGCGAGATACAGACCTTGAATGGCTTTGACACGTTTAGGAATACGCATGGTTTTGAGCGGAGGTTTAGTTACCACCCACGCGGAGTGCCCTGGGGTTCGAGCTGTGATCGAGTCGACTTGATCATCGCCTCGCGGTCTCTGGAGGATTATACTATGATCACCGGCATCTACGACAGTCCGAGGGATCGAGGTCCTAGTGATCACTGCCCGGTCTGGGTGGAAATTGGTAGTCTGAGAGAGGTTGGGGAGGGAGGATTGTGGGTTTCTTAGAAGAAGGTTCATTGGTATAGACTGAAGTTCCTTAATCCTAGGAAAACAAAGTACAGTAAAGCCATACACGAAGGCCTCTGACCATCCCTAGTTATATCTCCTCAATTTCAGTAACATCATCGATCCTCGGTTGCTTCCTCTGGCGATCCATGTCTGGCGAATATTCAGCGCCTCGTTTCCTAGACTGTCCACTTCCCTGCTCTGTGAGCTGCATCATTGGAATCCGCAAATCGTCAGGAAATACTTTTGCCAAGATCTCGGATAGCCTTCCGAGCGGCCACTGAGTATCTACTGCATACTTGATCATCCGCGTCGCAATCTTTGCAATGAACGGCAGCATCTTCGCATCTTCATGCTTGAGTGTTTCGTGTTCCAGATGCTCGCAAAACATATCCCAGCCAGTAATCATCTTCCATGGCAAGCGCGTGCATGTGCTTCCAGGATCAAGCGTCAGACCAATAGTAGAAGCTCCAAGATCGGTACCATTTTGTAAAAATCCGTCGAGTGCTTTGAAATAGGCGTCTTCAACTTGAAGTAACTCGGGCTGCGTTATTCCTGCGCAAACGAAACTTGTCCATGCCGTGGTAAAGGGCGTGGACTGAGCGTTTGGATCTGCGCCATGATGTAAGAGTGTAACTACAAACCCGCTGCTCAAATCATGTATGAAATGCTTTGAAAGGCGTTTGAACCTGACCACTGAAATGAGTGCGTGTTCCCGAGAATTCAAGGAATTCAGCATCTGCGACTGATACGAATGCAGCATCTTCTCAATGTGCCGAGATGGACCGTAGACAGTTGACAAACAGGTGTTCTCGATGTAAGAGATCCAAGGGGTGCTCAAGACAAGATGCTGGTCCTGCCTGTACCGGCCAATCGGCACCCAAAATCCATGCGCCATGGCCTCGTGTGTAACCAAGGACCCAAGATTGAGCTCGTAGCCGTGTCTGAGCAATTCATGAATAAGATTCGCCCAATCTGGACAACTGATTCCCCGCCACCGTTGCAAGGGGAGTTGAAGAGCTGGGATAATGGTTTCTTGAAAGTATTGAGGATCCATCTTCAACTTGTGTAAACAATAACGCGGAGACTGATTTAACACAAACTCGGGCAGGAGTCCGTAATCAATGGGTCGAGTCAAGGTATGATTCCGCCAGACGTGGAGAGTCAGGACTGGGATTTTCTTATCTGGGATAGTTCCTGTATTGCCATGAACATGATCAGTATAAGACAGCAACTCCTGAGCTAGATGATCTAACAGCTTGAATGCCTCTTGCTCATGCGGTAGATCGATGATTGGTGCACCGAAATCGTCCCAAATTCGATCGGTGATATTTAAGAAACAAGCAGCGAGTTTCACTCTGTTACCAGCGAGTAAGGACAACATGTCCTCTTCTTCTTGCTCTGACGGTGCTACGAATGCAGCAATGATGCAAGCAATACGAGCTCCAAGCTCAGCAACCGCAACATTAAAGTTTGGTCGGCATTTCCCTTTGAGATCCTTTTGCATCTCATGTGTCTTGACGAAGTCGAGAGCGGTGCGATGGATCCATTCGACGTCGTTACCATGGATTTCAAGGATTCCTCGGCATCGACTCATGATACGACGTTTCAGAATTGTCTTTCCCTCCTCCTCTTCCTCCTGTAAAGCTCTCTTAATAGATTCCTTGTCACCAATTTTCATGTCCGAGATGGTAATCTGTTGTGCGTATTGAGCATCTTTGTAAGATTTTTCGTGCATGGCAAACACCTCCCAGTAGTGGTAATCTTCCATATCTGACATCAAGAGCAATGTCTCTGCCATCTTTTGATGATATTGTGGATCCACGGACGACAATAAGTGCCTGTAAAGAGACTCCAAGTCAGAAGGTAGACTGTCGAGCCGACTCTTCATCTCGTCTGCAGTATTGTAATCTGTCATGCCTTCCCTGAGAGACTGTGTCACAAGCTTGACCCAAAGAAATACTCCTCGAGCTCTGTCGGCAATGTCATGACACATTGACTGTAAATCTTGGGAGTTCTTGATAATATGGGTCCATCTTGGGTGTTCCTCTAGACGACTTCGCGCATAGAGCAAGATATCGTTGCGAGTAATTTCGTGAATGTTGATGCGATGTGGTAGATCGGAACCAAAACTCTCCTCAAATGCATTCTCTGGCCGACTTGCTGCACATATTTTGATGTTTGAGGACTTCTTGGCTAGATCTTTTAGAAATATACACAAGTCCATATGATCGCCTTCGTATTCATCAAGACCGTCAACAAACAACACAATCTTGAGTCGCAGCAAATCATGAGTGGCAAGAGTTTCGAAGCTCTGCTGCAAATCATTCAATGTCCATCGTTGAAGATGAGCGTTTGAAACGGACAAGCTCCAATGTCGACCACATATGATCTGAGTGATATGTGGTCTTTGCCTGAGTATATCGTATAATAGACCTTGAAGAAAGCCCGCTTGATCCTTTTGCATGGAATCGCCCGCTTTCCAAAAGTAATGGCTAGCGATGATCACTTCATCTGGGTTTGCCCAGAGCGATGCTGCTTTCAAAATTTGCTCATGATCAGCCACAAATTTCATGAACGTTGATTTGCCGCTCTGTATCAGTCATTAGCATTTACATAAAGACAACCGCTTTTCTCAAGCACTGAGTAGGGTATGTTGCACTTACGCCTGGTTTGCCAGAAATCCAAAAGACTTCTTCTGAGGTCTTGATCCAATCGAGAAACTTTTCCGCCCCAAGGGCTTTGCGCTCCGCGTCGTCGAACAACCAATTGAATGTTTTTCTGTGGGCTTCAGAAATGGCCTCATAACGCGCGGTTCTCCTTTCGTAGTCCAGACTGTAAAGAATTGCCTGCTCCTTGGCAACATCTCTTTCCGATAAAGATACTTGAGAAAGTTGCGATGAGAGGTCTTGGACATCTGAAGCCGAAATAGGTTGAGAAGCTCCATGATTTGAAGATAGCATGTCCTTGATGTGATCTAGTGAGCGACATATCTCGTCGAGACGTGCTTGGTGGTCTGCTTCGTTCTTTTGATTAAGCTCTGATAATCTCTGAAAGTCGCCGTCGAGTCTTTGCAGAGTATTCCTGAAATTGTGAGCGATAAATCATCAGATTACAAAGCTGGAGAAACTCACTTTGTGATTGATGAGATGTACAGATTCAAGGTTTGTTGCTTATCACGCAAACGCGATTGTAGTGCCTCGATTTCCTGTTTGTCCTTCCACACATATCTTACGGCGGATCGGAAACTCTTCCATTTTTGGCCCTGAGATCGCAGCTTGTGAATGATCTGGAGCAGATGATCGCAGTCAACTTGGCATGAATTACCAAGCTCAGCTACGGCCTTCTCCTCCTTGGACATGCCATCATTGATCGTCAAGCTCAACTGGCCGTTAAGGGCCTGCAACTTCTCGTAGACGTTTTCGAGCTCAAGGCCGTCCTCGACACCATCTTCAGAACGATAGAATGCTTGGCCCGCGCGGGCAATTTTGAAGGCAAACTCGACGAATTGAAGCACATTCCCAGCAAACGCAAGGGCTGAGATCGGCTCCATGCTTTGTGTGGCCAGTAGTTGCACGGAAGTCACAATTCCAGTCGCTGTCAACTCTCATCACTGGCGAGGCTGGGAATTTGCTGCCTTATGTGTCCGCTACGCGCTGTAGCGGAGCAGAAATGAGCCCCGTGTGACAGACGCATCTCACTGCCCCTCATGCAAGAGCCTCGACAATCAGCGACTCTGACTGGCCAGAAAGTCGGCTCACATGATTGGTCCTATTGGAGGGAGGCATGGTCAAGAAATTGGCCATGGAATGTCGAAATCAACGGAGGCCACTATGGCACTGTATTATCGACTGGTTGTAGATTGGTCGTATCCTTCTCTATCTCTGGCCATGTATCGTTTTGCCATGATTATACTTGATCATTAGCATCACTATTCGCAAATGAGCCGATCGAGCGCTGCAGGGTACCGGCTGCTTGCTACGTTCTCGAATACAGCAATCATGGTGATGAAAATAATTCTACGCTCAAAATGCAGTTTGAAAAGTAAACTCTTTTATGAAGGTAAATAAAAAGTAAAAGTGTTGTCCAGCAGCCCCTCCATATAGTGGTGGTGTATCTGGCAGGCGGTCAAGATTTCCAGAGCTCGGCAAATGGCAGAAACATTGGCCCCACCTAAAAGTCGAGAAAAAAGTTCGAGGCTCTACTAGCACGTCGCATTCGACACCAGCGCAACCAGACGAATTGTTGTCGCAACATTTTTCAAAATGGCTGGAAAGAAGGCGACCTTGAAGCGCAAGGCTTCGATTGTCGAGATCCCCGACGTCGCTGCCCACTCCGACGACGAATTCGGCGACGGACTGCTCGAAGGTGTACTCTCGGACGACTCTGACGAGAGCAGCGAGGGCGACGATGAAGCCGATGAAGATGAGGAGCTCGACGAGGATGAAGATGAGGACGAGGACGAGGCTTTGGAAAGCGACGATATCCCTTCAGACGAGGAGAAAGTAGCCGACAAGGCTGCTATTGTCAATGGCAAAGGCACCAACGAAGATGAAGGACCTCAATACCGAGTCGAGACGGACGCAAATGGCGGCACGAGATTTGTCTATGAAGAGATTGACCCCGTCTACGATTCGGACGATACGGATGCCAATGAGCCCGCCAACACTATCGGCGAAATTCCGCTTTCCTTTTACGACTCATACCCCCATATTGGTTACGACATTAATGGCAAGCGCATCATGCGCCCTGCCACGGGTGAAGCATTGGATGCTTTGCTGGATACGATCGAGGTGCCCAAGGGATGGACTGGTTTCACCGATCCGCAGACAGGAAAGCCGTTAAACCTGAGCCAAGATGAACTGGAGCTGCTGCGCCGCGTTCAAATGAATGAGGTGCCAGAGGGCTACGATCCTTATCCTGTAAGACAGCCACACTCGCACTCGTACACGCCCATCTAACAATTATAGGACACTGTTGAATGGTTCACAAGCTTTGAAGAGACCATGCCTCTCAGTGCTGCTCCCGAGCCAAAGCGTCGATTTTTGCCTTCCAAGCATGAACAAAAGCGAATCATGAAGATTGTCAAGGCCATCAAGGAAGGTCGCATTCTCCCCTACAAGCCGCCAGAGGAGAGGGAACGTGAAGAGGACGAGGAGGATGAGCCGATTGTCGATATTTGGGCCGATGAGCAACCTCAAGCCCCCAATGTTATGCACATTCCTGCCCCCAAGTTGGCACCGCCCGGATACGACTTGTCTTACAACCCGCCGCCAGAGTTCCTCCCATCAAAGGACGAGAAGAAGACTTGGGAGGAGATGGATCTGGAAGAGCGAGAGAAGGAGTATCTTCCCCAGAAATACGACTCGCTACGCCGTGTTCCTGGTTACGATCAATTTGTCAAGGAACGATTCGAGCGTTGTCTGGATCTTTACTTGGCACCAAGAATTCGCAAGAACAGACTCAACATTGACCCCATGTCGCTGTTGCCCAAGCTGCCGCGACCTGAAGAGCTCAAGCCGTTCCCTACAGTAACATCAGTCGAGTTCTCTGGACACCAGGGCAGAGTTCGATCAGTAGCTATTGACCCTAGCGGCACATACATTGCCAGTGGTGGTGATGATGGTACTGTAAGAGTGTGGGAGCTTCAGACTGGTCACCAACTTGATAGCATCAAGCTCAGCAGTGACGAGCCCGTGGACGTTGTGAGGTGGCGACCTGGCAGAGATGCCTTTATCCTCTCGGCCGCCGTTGCCGAGGATATTTTCCTCATTATTCCCCAACACGCCAACCCCGAACTTCACCAAGCCAGCAGAGATGTTCTCGATCTTGGTTTTGGTTACGCCACCAATGGCAAGCAACCCACAACTGCCAATGGTGCCAGAAAAGAACCCTCTGGAAAGTGGGCTCGTCCTGGAGCACGCCTCGAGGACCAAGGAGTTCTCCTCAAGGTCACTGTACGATCACCCATCAAGGTCATCAACTGGCACAGACGAGGCGACTTTTTCACCACGGTTTCCCCATCTGGTCAACGAAGCTCCGTCGCCATTCACACCCTCTCAAAACACCTCACTCAAATACCCTTCCGCAAACTGCCAGGTCTGCCCCAGACTGCAGCCTTCCACCCTACCGGGCCGCTCTTCTTTGTCGCCACGCAACGCACAATCCGCTGCTACGATTTGCAACGGCAAGAGCTGGTCAAGGCTCTGCAGCCAGGTGCCAGATGGATCTCGTCGTTTGACATTCACCCCGGCGGAGACAATCTCGTGGTTGGTTCATACGATCGTCGTCTACTTTGGCACGATCTGGAACTTTCCAACCGACCTTACAAGGCCATGCGATTCCACCCCGAGGCCATTCGCGCCGTCAAATTCCACCGCAACTACCCCTTGTTTGCCGATGCCTCTGACGACGGAACTCTGCAAATCTTCCACGGCAAGGTGGTTAATGACATGATGGAGGACGCCACCATTGTCCCCCTGAAGATGCTCAAGGGTCACAAGATTACCAACAAGCTCGGTGTAATGGATATCGACTGGCACCCCACGCACCCGTGGATTGTAAGCGCCGGAGCCGATGGTACTTGTCGGTTGTGGACGTAAAACGAGCGCGTTTGGGTCGGCAAGATGGACGGAGTTATGTGTATGGCGTTTTTTGAGATGATAGAAAGTCTAGTCACTATCGTATTTCGGCATAAAATTACCCAATATGAACTTTCAGCCAAATCGTTTGCCTTGGTTTGCTGTGAACCTTTTAATTTACGCGAGATGGAATGAGAAGATAACAGCTTGATGGTACGACGGCCATGACAAGGTCTACACGGCGATGCCGCTTTCACACACATGAAAATTGTCTCCTCGCAGTGACTTCAGAGTGTCTATGTATAGTGACTCCAAAGCGTCCCCTCGCAGTCTTTTCAAGAAGTTATAGACACCCAAGGGATACTAAGATGCGTGTGCCTGTAGCACTGGCAAGGAAAAACTCACCTTCTGAGTTGAAGTTGTTGATCTTATCAGCCTCTGTGGTGCCTGGACTCGGGTTGTGCTTTGCAACGAGCCAAGTGGTCGTCCATCTTATTTTGTGTAAGCTCTTTTGATCTGACAATACTGAAAATTGGGTTTCTAGGTCGTCATATGCATGCCCGTAACTTGTATGCGCACTGCGTCTGGTATCAGTGGCTGCACGACACGGTGTTGTTCAGGTTGCACCCATACAAGAACGGACCTGCACCAAAGTCTATATGGGTGCAAGAACCTATTGCACCTATACAAATCCAGCCTGTAATGCGGTAGCATACATTTCATGGTATTGCGTAGGCGTCATGATTGAAATGGAAGCAGCTTGAAGTTATCACGGTCATGACAGCATTCACATGGTAATGCCCTTATTACATCCATGAAAACTGTCTCCTCGCAGTGACTTCAGAGTGTCTATTTATAGTGACTTCCCCAACTTGATGCTGAGACGAAGGTCAAGGCCTTGCGCTCACGGTTGGACGCGATCCAACACGGGAACCAAGACAGATGCCAGAGATTCGGGGTCGAACCCGAGGATGTTGAGAAACTGTCTGAAGTGGCAGATCATATATTCGAAGGTTGTCCTTCCCAAGGTAGGTAGCAGGGATCGTTTTTAAAAATAATAATTTTTAAAAAATAAGCTAAAGAGAGAAAATCTAGCTAAAAAGATAATTTTGCTTATTCTATTTTTTAATTTTTATCTTATAATAATCTTATTTTATGGTTTCTTCTACCTGCTTCTTATACTGGTATTCTGCAAACTCGCATCGATTCTTCCACTTCTTTGGCTTCGTTCTCCAAGCATGCAATACGTTGCTTCAGAACTCGGATCTGTTCATCCTTAGCCTCATGGCCGCGAATGGCAAGCATCATGGCCCCTGTGACGGCTTTTTATAATCTTGCAACCTTGTTCCAGGCATTCTGGAGGTCTTCCATGACCTGTTTGTTAGTATCTGCAGCGCTTTGCTGATCCATGTTGTGGGAATTAAGCTGTTGCTGCAGCGAAGTAGTTTCTGATTTTCAGTCTCTAGTTTGGCACTTTAGTAATTCAAACTTTTGAATGAAATGTCTGTCTGAACTTTGCAAGCTGTCAAATGTCTTGATTTGGAGATGTAAAGTTCCTGGACAACCTCGGCAGGGACCAGATGCTGCTTGAGATTACCTGAATCGCGTATCTTTTTGAAAAGTTCGATGTGCTTCTGCAGTCACTATTAATAGATACTAGTAAATGAATTGTGAATTGTCGTGATGCGCGTGCCTGTAGTTCTGGAAGGGAAAACTTATGAGCCTCTGTGGTGCCTGGACTTGATCAATCCTATTCTTGTTGAATGCCTGTCCTCCACTAGCAAGAAGCAGCTGTGCAAGCTCTTTTGATTTGAAATAACTGATATATATGCCCGTAAGTTGTAAGCGCAATGTGTCTGGTATGTGGCTGCGCTGCACAGACTGTTCTTAGATATGGTGCAATTCAGGTTTGCACCCATACAAGAACGGACCCGCACCAAAATCTATATGGGTGCAAGAACAATGCATCAGCCTGCAATGTGGTAGCATACCGACTGTGCCAGCCATTCCATGGTAATATATAGGCACCACTTTGAATGCATTTGTATATAAAAAGAATTGTCCTTTGAATTGAATCTGGCTAACAATATTATGTTGCATGTTGAATGCCAGGCGCTCAGGTGTCTCGCCCAGTCTGTATGGGTGCAAAACAGTCTTGTCTTCTAACAAATCCTAGTCCAAGGTGGGTGCAAGACCGATGAATATTCATGTAAGCAAATTGCAGTCGTCTTTTCATGCATTTCGTTTCTCTCATAGTAAGGCATCGAAGCTTTACGACGACGATCTGGATATACAGATGACTCACCGCCATCTGAAGACGTGGTAGTCGCAATATTTGCTGACAGATGAAGGCTAGACGTCGAGCATGATATCACTCGGTCGCGGGGTGTCTCTTGGCTTGTAGCATTTCAACATAATTGTGTACGACAGTGTACGCGTGGCACCCGTCCAGTCACACAATGGAAATGTAAGAAATCCAATAGTACATTCCTTCCACCAGTGGATCTGTACCCCTCTACCGTGCAGATACAAACCTTGATAGGACCTCCAGTGAGACGGGAGTGATCTTTCTAGAAGAGTTCTACGCTACGGTACGTACCTAGGTACTGCAGGCAGGGTAGCGACTACCCAGTGGATTCGACCCTGGTGCAATCGTGACCCACTGCCGTAGCCCTACAGGGAATGACAGGGAAGGCACGTTGGCCAGTCATCAGAAAAAGTCCTGAGTTGTCTAGCAAAGATCAATGTTGAAGCTTCAAAAGTCCTACCATGGGTCATTTCTTGGCTGCCGGAATCTCTGGCCTACTTCCCGTACTCCTATCTCCAGTTCCTTCGGTTCCGGGTCTTCTCGAGTGATCAAGGACCTCGATGAGGACAATGAATTGATTTCGTCGACCCGCCGTCTCGTCAAGTAGGGGTCCAATAGGGTCCTATCCGCCAACCCGGTTGCTTCCCTCGGGGGGCGGGCACTACATGATAGCTACCTCTCATCTGCACAGCTGACACATCAGTGCGGAAATGCTTGCACAATACCGACGGAGACGAATCACGTCAAGCTTATTCCAATCGCCGTTCTCCTGCAGATAATGATGCTCTCTTAGGGAGCTGCACGGTACTGTACAGTACAGGTAAGTAAGACGGTCAAGCAACGCGGTCCCCCAACCTGGCAAGCCTGTCTCTTTATCCTGCAGATGGATGCTGCTAGGCCAGAACGGGGACCGAATCAATTGCATAGCAAGTGCCCCAACCCAATCCCATCTCTCCTTTACCGAGTTCGACACAAAAGAAACGATTGTCTCGCCAATTCGGGCGGGCGAGCTTGGGGCATTGGAGAGAAGGAGAGAAGGGCTAGCCGCAACGTGCCCGTTCCCATTCTCACCGGTCAACTAGTGCAAACGCCTCTTTGCATCTGTGTTGACTAAGATGAGAGTAAGGAAGATGATGGCGCTATTCAGACGATTGTTCGGCGCCCACTGTCAACAAATGAAGCTTATTTGATTCGCGCCCAGTCGATTACAGTGCCGTTGTGATTTGTGTGGGAGGCGCAGGCAAGACCCAGGCACATCGTGGCTCATTCAACGCAAGAGTGTCCTTCTGTAGTGGATGCAGCTGCAGACTCCCCCCACATTCTCTTGCACAGCATTCAACTAGTTCCTGAATTTCCTGGGAGCGTGTCTCTTGGTGCGTCCAGTCCAGAGCTTGGGTTCAGTAGCATCAACTGATTCTCTCCGCAATAGCACACGCGGGAGCACATATGTGACGATTCGTGCCCGGTAAGGAACACGCTAATCGATGCCAGTATGCTACTCCACCCTGGTCTCCCTTACGTTCAGAGCAGCGTAATGGCCGATTGATCGAGCTCATCAGAGGCGCTGAGGAGGTGGATGGATGCTAAGAGGTAGGTTCCTGGATCAAATGCATCCTGACCTGCGGTAGTACTTGTTGACGGTATTACATACTACGTAGTAGATGCACCTTGCTAGCACCTACACATAATCCGACAATCCTGGGGTAGAAGGCAAAAGAAGTTGTGGATACCTTACTTCTTTGACCCCCATCCATGGTCCAAGACAGTTAAACGAGACGTACATATACAGAATACACGGCAACATGTCCATTGTACATTTCTAACTACGAATTAACCCATCCAGGAGAGAAAGTGTAAGCAAAACAGGTCTGCTGCCACTCGCATCGTTGCTGGTTTGACCAGTAGGATGGCTTCCGGTACGGTCTGATCCGATCGTTCCCCATGCTTCACCGTGCGTTGCGGACCCTTGACCGGCATGGAATCGACTAAAGATCCAGACAGTTTCTCACATCGCTGTGAAAAATCGCGCAAAAAGAAAGCTTCATCCGACATTACGTGGACTTCTTTTTCCAGTTGCCGACGTGTTTGACGTGTTTGACGTGTTTCCGTCCCTCTCTCGCGGCAAGGATTGCGAATACTGATCTTGGCACGCCCCGCGTGCGTACTGATTGTCCTCTCAAGCAAGTCTATAATGCCAGGATGCTAAGATGCATGGATCAGCCCATGGAGAATTATTTACACTACCAGACTACCCGACCTAGGACTCTGACTAAGAAAGCGTGTATGTACTTCGTACGTTGGGATTCCAAGGATCCCAAGAACAAAGGCTGCTCAGAGTCGTACAACCCCCAACACATGGCGAGTCTAGGTACAATGTAGGTCATGGTGCCAAACCTAGCTCGTCTAGCTTATGTATACCTCCCCACCCCTGGGTAGTTGAATACCTAGCTCGCCTAGGTGTGAGCTCCCTTGCTGAACACCATAAAGAATCGCGAACTTGAGACATATTTCATCGCGAACACCATCAGCAGCGCCTGTCAAAGCATGTAGGATAGATCAAATACTAAAGGCAGAAAAATAAGAGAAATGAAGCAGTAGCTGCTAAAGTTCCCAGAGGGGTCCTCTATGCGGAGTGGCCACGCAGCTCGAACTTTTTCGACTCTGTAGCGCTGGAGTAGTCTAAACTAGGTACGTGAGCTGTGCCTCCCTCTTACTTGATTCTCCCACCCGTCCCAGGTCAAGCCACCAGTGCATCTGCTCTGTGCAGGTGCATTGCAGCAGTCGTAGACTCCCCGAAAGCTTTAAATCTAGCAGACGCACCCTCTTTTTCTGCACGCTTGGAGCTTCCCAGTCTTCTTGTTTCTCCTTGTTCTTGTTCTTGTGAACATATCTCACCCAGCTTCAACCGGGGTTCCAATGCAACTCAAGTCGTCGACTTTGGATTATCTATCCTCCCACAAGCATATGCAGCCTTGTATATTTTGCCAATCCTGACGTGTACAACATTGCGTAAGACAGACCTTACGCTACTCTAGGACAAGCAGTTGCCAGTAACGCGTCCCTCGACCCCTCCAAGATAATCCTCTTTTCATCCATTCCCGTGGACCATTCTTCTTATAAGCCCTCATCCCCTCCATCCCAACAACAACTTGCACACAGCACCGATCGGTCCTCCGACTCCACAGACCTTACAGCACGTCGCTCGAACATCCAATCTCGACAAATCAAACAGCAATCATGTCGCCAATCGAATGTGCTGCCACGGAGCCGGTTACCCAAACCAAGTGCAATCAGACTCTCCGACCGAGTCCTTGCCCTTCTGTGGCTGGCATAGAACATGAACTCAAAGACTTGGCTGTGGCAGATGATGGCAACATCGCCAAATACCCGCCTTCTCTTGACACCGACAGCACTCTGTCGGCGCATACCGCCTTCAATCATGAGCTGATGGCCAAGACGCTCGAGTCCATTTCTTTTATCTTGGATGAAACACTCGACCCGGTCCATACGCAGGGTCTCACCCAGCTTGCTCTGCAAGCTCACGACCTCAAAACCAAAGACCTCGGCTATGCCCGCGACTTAGCAAGCTGGTGCCGCGATGGCAACATACTTGATCGTTCTGATCGGGACGCGGAGCTGACGGATTCGATGCTCGTCACCAAACGGTCCAAGAGCCGTGCTACGGAATATACAACCTCTTCGTTCGATATGCTCTCGGACTTCGGTGCCGCTGCCGACACGGACTACGCCGTCAACGGAGCCGGTGCTGCCTTTCATGAGATTCCCACTCCACAGATGGAGGATGAACCTATCTTGTCAACCCATGGCATGATTTAGAAATAGGGTGTTTACAACTGGGCGGCGTTATTTGGATTTCAAAAGGATGGAGTTTCTTCCCTGGGTACGATACCATTTGTTTTGCATAGGCGGTCTTTTTCTCATTTCCTCTTATCCATCTTCCATCGCGAGGTAGATGGCAATTGCTCCTCTGCCAACCAAGCACCATACACACCCCTCGCCCAAGAAGAAGGAAGACATTTGTACTCTTGGAGGAGGTTTTTCGTCTTCATTGATTATAGAGGCTTGTATACGGACAGCACTCGACCTGTTTGACTAGAAGCATAGATGGGTACGCACACGGAAAAAGGTGTTCATACTGTTAATAGACTTGTGCTCTTACTGTTGCTCCATGGATGATATCGCATCACAACCAGAGTCCCGCTGTTCTCTCTGCGGCCTCCTCTTCTGTTTACTTTGCATTTTCTCTTCGTTCTTTTCGGGTTATCCCTCGTCCAACCAGAGAGCTAGGTGCTCCAATGCCACCCCCACTGAGCCACCCCAAAGAGCTGGTAGGTAGTTTTGTTGTGTAAGACATCACTTTGTGGCACTGCTCTGATGCGGCGCAACCAGTCAACGGGGGCCCTTACGGCCCCCACGACCAAGAGCGTTGAAGGATTTCCGTCTCCGCCCTCTGCCAACAACACCAATATTTGGGAAAGAGAAAAACTCATGTCATAGTGCTAGCGTCCTGCCCTGCAGCTCGTATTCAGCGTGCCGTCTGACGGGCTGCCCACGAGGGTGGTGTAGGGATGTTTGGCGATGGAAGAAGGCCTGAAGGAACAACTTTAATCGTTTCTGCCGGATGATGATGATTGACCGGTGGTGGTTGTACAGAGTCGGCAACGTTCCGCAGTACTTTCCGCTCTTTTCCGACTTTCGACCTTGCGGGGATCCTCGTTGGAGATGGACGCTGCCCAAATGGATGAATGTCTTCTGTAAAGGCGTAATACTGTATCGTTGAACTTGGTCCCTTCGTTCCCTCGCTTCCCGAGGTCCCTCCCTCCAATTTCTCCAATTTCTGGGCGTTCTGGGCATTCTCCAGCGTGGAATAATTTTCTCCGTTCCACTTGCTGGGAATTTTAAGGATATACTTTGATCTTGCAGGGCCCAACCCTGGGAAATCTTCAGTAGTCGCCGTTGCAAGCATGTCACGTCCCCGTCCCGATTTGTTAAGAGTCGCAGTCATTTGCATTTAGCCTATATGGCCAAGACCCGACATCCGCCTGTCCTAGTTGCTGCTCCACACGCAACTTGGGGAAAGTGCAGATGAAATCACCACATGATGTGGTATTGCATCGTGGGTCTGTATTTTTTGCAGATCCGGGGATATGGAGTTGATGTCATGCAGAGGTGCTTGGGCCGACAAAGGAGGTTTGCTGTTGTTTATAAGAGAGTCGCAGAGCGCCCGCCTGCCTGGACGTTGGCGGCGTCATGACGGTTCAATCGGATTCGGAAAGTACCGTGCTATGACCTGTGGGGCAGTATAGTCGACAGTATAGTCCAATTGAGCGTGCGCGCGAGACAAGCAATGGCACCCCTCCGAGACACGATTGTGACGCTTCTTGTGCTCTTTTTCAGCACATTCACCATCGCCCACTCGGAAGCGCGTGGTCGTTCGGGAGGAAAATGGGTGGATATCTGGGCTTCCATGCCGCAGCTCACTGAGCCGGCAAACCTGCCACCAGCGCCATTTGTAAGAAGCAAAACAAGAAAGCCCCGGAATCATGTTCCGCAGTGGAAATCTGAGATGAGAGAATATGAATTCAAAGGCTTAGGACTGACAATCGGGGAAACAGAACGACACCGGCGTTGTTTTCCAGAACAGCACGATCAGACAGACCATCCGAGCGACGCTGTCAGGAGATATCCTGCGCCTGCAAATCTCCAATGCCTTTGGCGCTTCTGACCTACCGATCACCGCGGCTGCGATCGCGCTACCGGTATCCAACGGGACGGGCTCCGGTGTCTCAGCCATAGACACCTCCACGAGCCGGGCGCTGACGTTTTCGGGCGGCCTGACGAACTACACGATTCCGCCGGGAGCATTGGCGCTCACGGATCCGATTTTCGACTTCCCCATTGCCGCTGGTGACATTATATCCATTTCGTTGTACCTAGCCGACGGGCAGACGACCAACACGATCACATCGCACCCAGGCAGCCGAACAACGTCGCATTTCGTCTCAGGAAATGCTCTCAACGCGAGCGATCTCTCCACGGATGCCTCGCACCAGACCGCCGACCATTGGTACTTCATCTCGACATTATCAGCCTACGTCCCAGACAGCAGCGCCCTGTCCGTTCTGGGCGACAGCATCACCGACGGAAGAGGCAGCACGACCAACGGAAACGATCGCTGGCCTGACGTGCTATCGGAGCGTGTGGCCTCATGTTCCATCTCGGTGCTCAACCTTGCCGCGGGAGGCAATCGTATCCTTCATGACGGGCTCGGTCCGTCCTTGCTTTCACGTATCGACCGCGATGTGCTGGCGGCTACCGGCGTACGATATGCCATGGTGTTCGAGGGCGTCAACGACATTGGTACGGCTGCCGTCGATTCTGTGAGCCAGACCGACGTCGGAAATCGTCTGCTGGCCGCGTACGAACAGATTGTTACGCGGTTGCATGCCCGGGGTCTGCCGGTATTTGGGGCTACCATTACGCCATTCAGTGGACCTGGACAGTCTTGTGAGTGTTACCTGGAAGCACTTGGACTGAAATAATGTCCATCTTCGATCCATTCGCGGATAGATACGGCCCTGAGCCCCGCCCGCTGAAGCAGAGCTGACTCTTTATCCCCACAGATTCCGACCCGGAGCGCGAGAAGACGAGGCAGCGGGTCAACGCCTGGATCCGTGACTCTGGTCGATTCGATGCCGTGATTGACTTTGACGAGCTCGTACGTAACGCGACGCAGCCCGATCAGCTCAAGGATGAGTATAACTCTGGCGACTACCTGCACTTGAACCCCGCTGGCTACAAGGCCATGGGCGAGTCGATAGACTTGAATCTTTTCGAGCAGTTCCGGGACGGAGTGGACGGTATGTTGTGAAGAGTTTGAAAAAGTGAGGAGGAAGGAACCGCCGGAGTCCGCGGCATTTCGTTTACATAATAATGCATGTTGGGCACTTCGTGCTGATGCCACGCTGGTGCCTAATAGTCCTGCCTGTTCTAGACTGGATAGAGACGATGTATCAGCGGCTAGTAGCAGCGAGTGCCTGCAGGAAAAAAGTAAAAGCTCGTAATCCCGATTGGATAGTCAGCAAGAACAGAAATGATATGCGGAGACGTACGGCTCCAGGGAAATAACCTCAAGATATTGCACCAAGTCTCTAGACTATCATCATCTCAGAAATGTCACATACTAGAGCTGTCAATTCTGTCGGTCTTTCGGACCCCAAGACGTATTCGTCAGCCCCTCCATGATTTCCTTGACTTGGGATCGTTCCGTCTGGTTTGTTATTCTGAGAATGGTTCAGATATGGATATTTCTGGTATTCCTATGACTGGATGTAGATAGCAGTACTAATATTTCCATTGTGCTACGTGGAATGCACACCAGTCGCATCGTTTTGGATATGTTCGAGCAACAGCTCAATATACAGGTCAGTGCCATGAGATTTCTACAGCGACAGCTTGCACGCTTTTGGCACATTCCGCAACAACAGGGTCAGTTAGACACGGCGGTGAGAAAGTCACTCAGCGAACTCTTGGAGAAAAGATTCGGAAAATCGGCATGATCATCTGCATGCCCATCAGCGCGGCTGCTGAGAGGGTAATTCGTCCTGCACTGGCATTTCGTATACATCATATCAAGCTCTTTATATTCATATTGCTTCCAAGGCAGCGACAATAAGAGTCATGGATTTGGGTCCTCTACCACCTCAGGTCGTACAAAGTAATCAAACCACCTGTGGCTTAAAGCTGTCTCGGATAGTATTGACAACCTACCCCATTGCCATAGAGGTAGATCAACCACATTCTAGACGTGAATTCTGATCATTCTATCACGATTGAATTGGTTACAGAACGTAACGAATATGTCTGAGTTGATCCCCCGAGCTACAAAATAAATGTGCTACAGAGCTACCTGATATGTTGCAGTAGATACTCCCTCATAATGCATGGCAAGAACCTAGCCTCGACTTCGGCTCTGGTAACAACCTCGCATAGCCTGACCAAGAATGATGCTGTGGCTTGAAACGATAACAATTGTGATATGCGTATGTTGAAATGATGAAACAATGCTCGAACTTGACCTTAGCACGTGACACAGGCATCTGTAAAGCAGTCGATGGGGAAGGAGCTTTCGTTACCAACCCATCTGAGACTTCCTAGGCTCCAAGAGCTAGCTTCAACTCAACAATTTCAACTCAACAGGTGAGTTTTGCCTTGCCAGAACTACAGGCACGCGCATCACGACAATCACAACTCATTTACTGGTGTCTATTGACAGTGACTGCAGAAGCACATCAAACTTTTCAAAAAGATACGCGATTCAGGTGATCTCAAGCAGCATCTGATCCCTGTTGAGGTTGTCCAGGGACTGTACATCTCCCAGAGCAAGACACCAGGCAGCTTGCAAAGTTCAGACAGATATTTCGTTCAAAATATTGAATCACTGGAGAGCCAAAGTAGAGACTGAAAATCAGGAACTACTCCGCTGCAGCAACAGCTCGACTCCCACAACATGGATCAGCAAAGCGCTGCAGATACTAACAAACAGATCATGGAAGACCTCCAGAATGCCTGGAACAAGGTTGCAAGATTGCAACAAGCCGTCACAGGGGCCAATGAAGAGGCCATGATGCTTGCCGTTCGCGGCCATGAAGCTAAAGATGAACAGATCCGAGATCTTCAGCAGCGTATTGCATGCTTGGAGAACGAAGCCAAAAGAGGGCAAGAACTGCAAGCCACTGACGGCAATACCGAAGAAAATTGGAAGAATCGATGCGAGTATGCAGAATACTGGTATGAGAAGCAGGTGGAAGAAACCACAAAAGCAATCAAGGAGAAAGACTCTCTTGCCATCGATTACAACAAGCTTGTTGAAAAGTACGACAGCGACAAACAAAAGTGGGAGAAGGAATACGAATTTGCACAATACCTGCTCCGGAACGAGAAGAAGAAGAAAAAGGAAGAGAACGAACGGAGACAAGAGCTTGCCAATGGATACAACAAGGTCTTCGTAGAAAATATGAGCTTGGAACAGAAGTTGAAGGCTTCGGAACAGACATCACAGCACTTGACGAAAGAGCACAACGAAGCGATACAGCAGAAAGATCAAGAACTGCAAGGGTTGCGTGCAGAGCTAGATATTACTAACGAGGCAATAAAGGAGAAAGACGAGGAACTGATCAGGTTGCGTGCAGAGCGAGCCAATGCCAGCAACTAGTTAGGAAGGGATTCTAAGGAGCGGAAAGACGTGAAAGAAGAGACAGAAACGTTTACTAGAGAGCGAGGCGAGGCAAATGGACCAAACCAAGCTCTGAGACAAGACATAAATTGACTGATGGGCGATCAAGACACGATACTCTCCCGGTTCCAGTGTACGAATGCATATGCTAAACAGCGGCTACTTGGCTCTATCGCAACCGTATCAGCTCGCAAAGAGCGCGATTGAGGAGCGCAGGGAACGTGTTTGCGAGACTCTTGCTATCTCCTTTTGGATTTGATCACAAGAGAATGTTGCCGGCGCGAACCTTCACGCCTGTTATCGGGAGTGGTTGCGCAAATATTTCACACTGCGCAAACCAAAGTTGCTCAGACGAGAGCTTCTGCGGGTGACACCATGTTTTTCCTTGGACTATCGCAAGTTGGCAGACTCCTCAAGAAACGTTGATGCTTGATCGAATCGGATGAGCTTGACAGGTTCCAGCAGCTCATAGAGTATGATGACCTGTGGAAAGCCATTGACGGGCCCATTAGGTTGGTGAATGACACATGGCAGCATAGATAAGATTCAATTGAGATGTATTGACTGTGTTTATACGTGACTCTTAATACCCCAAACACTTGGATCTTCGTGCCTATACCATAAGAAACAACCCGCATGTCTGAAGCTAGTACCTTGTTGCTCATCATGGCTCATTTCCCAGATACATCATTTGAAATAGTCACAATAGGTCATGTTTGTAATTTGACGTGGCGAATCTCGTTTGATGACTCACTTGCAGCCGATGACGAGCGCAGAACGGGATTACTTATATAAGCAACAATGTCCGCGCCCGCTATTCCACCCATTCATCTAGAGTCTTCCTATGCCAGTGGTGGCCAGACCTATTGCTTTAGTCTCAGTAACTTGGCTTCAATCGAATACTTGAGCGAATCACAGGAAATATATAAACGACTATACACCAACAAAGATTTTTTACATCCTCTTCAAACTCAATGTCCACAAAACTCAAAGCATTTTGTGAGGAACCTGATTATTGTTCTGATCACGAAGTTGTCAAATAGGTCATTTCGGACAGAAGACCCTCAAATTATACGCATTGCACTCACATTTCATTCAGTCCTGAAATGAAGTGCCGCCCGTTCATTACCCTTAAGTAATGGGTTAAACCGAGCAGACAACGAGCATTCTAGACGCGTCATGATCACGGTGACTTTGAACCCGCCCTTACGAGCTTTGGTAGACAACAGCCACTGCCAAGCTGCAAGGAATACTCAGCAGGGGACCATGTGGGACCAATGAAGCAGCATAGGGTGCTGATACGCCTTACAGTTCATCATTGACCATGATGTGTGCGGGCTCGTCACGGTGAACGAGCAACGGCTCAAGGATCCCGACCTTGTGCAAACTTCGCAGCCACTTGCGCGAATGCTGGTAGAATACATTGCAGAGGATGCAGTGGGACCAGCACAAGATCTCGTGGGCACCGGAGCACTCTACGTTGCTCTAGGGCTCTGGCATAAGCACTATTCCGAGCATGGCATTTAGAACGTGTCATCCTTGGTCCAAATGGCCAATTCAACCATGGTCTTGGATGGCGAAAAGGCCAATCTCGTTGCTCGAGATGTGGCATTGTGGGAGAAGAAGTTTTCGCTTGAAAATGTCCCGCACCACGAGGAGCTCGCCAGTACAGCAATGGGACCCGAACATGAAATGTTCATCTTCAAGTGACTATTGACATCGTACGTACATCATCAAGTACGATTCCACAAGAGTCTCAAAACACCAATGGACATGGTGTCGGTGAGGATAATGGACATGACGCGACCAAATCTCCGCGCCTTGATTGACGACGACTACTTTGGGGATCAGCAGGCAAGTGGCAAGGACTTTACTGCTATATACACGAGCATGGTCCTTGACAAACCAGGTCACATTGCGCCGGCAGACTTGACAGTCATGTCAAATTAGGCGCATCTCGCATTGAACAAACAGATCGAATCGTCAGGCGCTCCCCAACTTCTTGTTTCCATGTCCGCCCGGACTCGCGGCGATCAAGTTATTTGACTTTGTCTGTAGATGAAGTAAAGAGTCTTGTTTCACTACGTGAACATGTCATGTCATGCTCTTGTGTTATGTTAATTCCATAGTCAAGGCCGTCCCAGCAAATCCGCGTCTACTGCGTCACCCATGGCCGTGAACCCAGCTGGGTTCACATATACATGCTCTCTCACTTCTACACTCTCTGACTCTTTCGTCATACGCTTATCACCATTACCACCCATCCCACTTTCGATCTCCTCATTCGTATGTGTAAAGTGGTGTTGTTCAAGGTTTTCACCATTTACGTTTTTGTTATGTTAACCGATACTTGCGTTGCCCAACTCTCATTCCACCAGTTTCTAGATCTTTATTTGTCCCTTTGCTTTTTTTTTCCTCGGCCAGTGTTGTTTTCCCTATTGGCCAATATTCTGAAAAGTCTGCATCACTGGCTTGACGAAAAGATAGCATGACCTTTGGCAGTTTGGTCAACTTTGAGATTCGATGCATACACCCGTTCTTGAGGATTAAGTGGTCGAAAAAGATCTATATTTTCTTCTCGGTTGAGATAGATGTGCATAAATGTACCTCATCCGGGCGCGATATAGACAATGAGGAGCACGACGAGGAATTCGACATTTGGAGTCTACGGTAATAAAAGATAAACTCACTAGGCTGATCTCTCACGCATCCCAGTTCTGCTTTACGCCGAAGGAGTTCAGTGGGCATTGCGATGTTGCTTTGATTCTAAGTAGACCTACCTAAATAGCACTTTTTCGTGTACTGGATAGCGACTGTAATATCCATCTTGTCTTGTTAGGCAGATAGTGAACTAACTTGAAACCCACGTCCATCCTGCCTGCTAAACAGTCCGCCTCTCTGCCGCGAGTGGAATAATCACTTGAATAATCACTCGAATAAACATTTGATTGGTCAGTAACCCCCACTCAACAAATTGGAAACTACCTAATTCCTGTTGTCAGTGCTTTCCGTCCAGCTTCAGAAATCCCAGCCCTTTAACTTCTTCAACTTTTCCTCTCCTGCCTGCCTTTTGCCCCGCGAACAACAATAAGAACAATCTCGCCATATCACAATCACAATCACCATGGAGAGCTCCAATCGTCTTCATTCTGGGTTGTCGTTCCAGAAAAGTTCAGACAGAGAGACCAGTTTGTTAACTTGGTACAACTTTACGCCGATCGTAGCTCATATCACGGTCCTGCCCGTTGGAAGAATTACTGCTCCTTCTTCTTCTTTCAACAAGACAGAAGTCTCCGAAAAAAGACAACAAGAAGAATATCAGCCTCTTCAGGGCTCAGGTCTCGATTTTCTGGCATTCTCGCCTGGAGATCTGCTGGTCAATCGCGGAACGTTTCTGCAACAGCAGCACAGTGGTCATGAGTCGAGCTCAGAAGGGCCTTGTCAGTCCAACGCTCTCATGGCAGTCCTCGGAACGCCAGATTATAATCTCACTGATTCCAAGCAATACAGGGGTTTCAAGGAAGCAACCCTACAAACTCATCGCATTGACATAGACAGAGGGCTGATCAACAAGCGTACTGGCCAAGCGCACATGAACACTGTGCTGAGAACGTCCGACAAACTGGTTGTCATGTGTTTGGAGCCTCTCAGATTGGAAGCCTTGGCGCGACAATTCAGCGAAGAGCAGGGTGACTGGAGCGCGTCCGGCAAAGTTATGCATATCATCATTCGATTTTTCCTTCCCTGGGATACGCAAGGCAATGTCATGAGAGTTCCGCATGTATCCTACAGCCTTCAGGCTCCTCACATCCTGTCCGATCCCTCCTCGTGCGCTCTGTGCGCAGGTACAGACCATCAGCTCGAAGATTGTGTTGGCCCACGGAACAAGTTTCTTGGGGTGATTCTTGGCTGCCCAGAATGCAACGACATGGGCCATCAATTCGATGATTGTCCTAAGGTTACAGGTACATCCACGGAAGCGCCTATGTCACTAGACAGAAGATTCGAGCTACTGGTTGTGAAACGACAAGACAAGCCCATGATCGGGACCCGCGAGGCTTTTGATTACGAGGACTGCAAAGATCTCTTCCACAAGCACCATATCAGAGGTTCACCCTGGTCGCCGGAGTTTGGAAAACAACAGTTCAATAACGGCGGCCCGTGGTTGCACTACAACTACCAGACTGCCACTCCGCCGCTGCCGAAGGACCCGTCACAGGCATTTACTCTACAACAAATCCAGTTTCGCACTCGCCACAGATTGTGGTATTGACCCACAAACTCGCAATAGGTGTGTACCTTGACATGTCCGTTGCGACTACACAAGCAAATACAGCAAGAGAGCAGAAATCCAGTCTTGCGACCCTGACGGAATGGGATTATGGAATGTCTTTTCTTATCGATCCAAAAGGGATCCTGTTATGGCAATCGTGGTACTTGTCGTCTTTTTACTGCAATCATTCGATGGAGAACGACACACTTTATGAACATGGCATGGCCCACATCACAGCATGAACATCGACAACACCACGACGACGCCATTGAAAATTTGCGAGGATGAATGGCCCCCTTCTGAGAAAGTCGGTGTCAGCAGGTTTTCCGGGACTCAGTGCCAAGTGCGCCTGGCTGTACATGGGCCGTTGCCGCTAGACAGAATGTAATAATGACTAATTTCTGCTCCAAAATACTTTTTTTCTTCGTGACGTATAAAGGATCTTATGGTGACTGCAGATAGATAAATATAATGCCTATCATCATCTAGCCCGAGGACGTGAATTCAGTATCCGGTAAACGTGAGAGAATACTCACTGGTATTCTGTGTCAATAGGCACATCACATCACAGAACCTTTTCTACTCAACACAAAATTCGCACATTCGCTCAGTTTATTTTAATGCTAACAATTCAATATTTACGCGCTACGTTTGTAGGTAGGTATCACACCATGGTGTCCTCCACCGGACTTCCCCCCTTTGTATCATGCACCTTTCCCACGAACGCATCTGCATTCCAGCCCTGCCGAACAATGCAGTAATAACAATACTAGGTTTAATGATACACAAGGATGCCTCCCTTCTTTTTGCCCACCCGAAAAATAAAACACATCGCTGTCTGGCCCGTCTGACCACCACGATACTGGTCCTGTAGACCAAGCCATGTTCTTCCATATTGAGACAGTCAACTCGCTGGCTGACGGCGATTCGCCCCCTTTGCGTCGGTAAAGCACTCGAATCGCAAGCAAAAACTGTAGAGCCCATTTTCCCGTAGCAAATTACAAATGTTGGTAGGTATATAGCGCCGAACCAGAGCGGCTTTGTCGAAACAATGTGAGAAAAGAGGTATCGTAAAAGCAAGACTGAATACAGGATGCAATATACTTTTTGTTTTTATCCATGTTGGCATTGACGAGGAGAGTTACTCCATTTCCGTGTCGCTGCCGTCGAGCTCTTCGATTTCGTTGAGGTGACCATACTTGGCCTTGTACGCTGCGAGGAGTTTGAGTTGTTGGGCAATTTCGTCGAGGACAATGGGCATGGGTGCTCTGAGATCGTCGAGTTCGGTAATTTCACCGCCACCAGCAGCCATG
Source organism: Neopestalotiopsis sp. 37M (assembly GCA_011058875.1). Taxonomy (NCBI): domain Eukaryota; kingdom Fungi; phylum Ascomycota; class Sordariomycetes; order Amphisphaeriales; family Sporocadaceae; genus Neopestalotiopsis; species Neopestalotiopsis sp. 37M. The sequence continues at coordinate 64,302 of SWKT01000038.1, read as the reverse complement.
TGTCGAATGCTCAGAGTGGTGACACAAGTCTGTGAATGTTAGTAAAGGTACTCGACTGGGCAAAAGTCATGCTTACCTCGATACGGCTCACTTGATGTTCCATGAAATTGAACAAGAACCGTTCGGTGACTTCACCACCACGCTGCTTCATCCTCTCCAAAAGCTCAGTCTCTGGTGGTTGGAGACCTCTGCCAGACACTTCCTCGAGTGTGCTGCAGAGCATTTCCAGGCGTAGAGAAACCTTCCACAGAGACCATATCATCTCAGGCTCAAAGCCTAGCTCGCTGCCGGGTTGAAGAGTGGCAGGTTGGTCGACGACAGGGCGGGCGTCTTGGTTGTGGTGATCGATACGACCAGCCAAGGCGTGAGGGTACAGGGCATAGACGACTTCGGGGTTCTCTAGACCCTTGAGCTTCTTCTCACCCATCTCCTTGACTTCGAAACCTTGAGAACTGAGCGACCGAAGCTCCCTACGAATCTGAGTTGCTCCGTTATCTTCGTCGAATGTATCCTCGGAGACTCGCGAGGCATTGCGCTCGCCTTCCTGGTAGGTCTCGAGGCAGCGTTGAATCTCGGAGATGAAATCTGCCGACACAGTGATTTGACCTCCGTCGGCAACGGCAGAGATACGAGAAGCCTTGTTGACCATGGGACCAAAGTAGTCCATACGACGGGTGACGGGATCGATCTCGGCGACGGGCTCACCATAATGAATACCCATTCTCACTGACAGACCCTTGAAGATGAGGTTGTCTTCCTTGTCAAAGACGTCTTGGCAGGTGACCGAGTTGAGAATCTCGGATGGCCAGTCCACCTTGAGAAGCTCGGTTTGAATAGCAAAACACCAGAGCAAGGCCGAGGTGGCGGTCGGGAAAGACACCATAAAGGCATCACCTTCCGTCTTGACCTCGTAACCACCGATTCTGCGAAGTTGTCGTCGCATGACCTCGTTGTGTAGCTTGATAGCGGATCTCATGGCAGATGGGTACATTTCCCACAAGTTGGTCGAGTTTTTGATATCAGTAAAGACAATGGATGGCTTTTCTGTAGGTGCGGGAACTTCGGCCTCCAACCGATGGAGAGTAGAATCCAAGACTTCTCCCTTGGCCTTTCTGCCGCGCTTGGCAGGGTACTGGAACGAATCCGGAACGCCAGAAGGATACAGTGACATACTCTGGCCTCTATGCAGGCGTGCCGACCTTTCCTGGCGGCGCTTCAAATCAGTTACGCTCAGCAACATGACCATGATTTTTCCAGACGCGCCATAGGCCATGGCCAAGTCTCGCAATTTGGAGGAGGCACGCATGAGTTCACCACGTTCAGATCGGGCTACATCAACCACCAAGCCAGGAGTAAGATACTCCCACAGGTCCTTGGTGGCAATGAGAATGGTCTCGTCTTGTGGTGTGATATGAACCTGGGTGACATGAGGTGCCGCCTGGACAGCGGGCATGAGATCAACATAGCCAAAAGCACGCGAGACTTCAAGCAAATCATTGAGCTTTCCTTGACGTGACACCCAGCCGCCAGCTTCGCGGATGCGCTGACGCTCGGCCGGTTCAGCTGGATCATGCTTGCGAGTGAGCATCTTGTGGGATCCATCGGACTGGATCAACATGGCTTGACAATCACCAACGTTGGCCACGTAAAGTTCCTGGCCTTCCAAGTATGCGACTGTGGCAACGCCACCAGAGTTCAAATCTTCCTTACTGAGCGCAATGGGCGTCTGAGAGCCGCGGTGTGAATTGATAGTCCGTTCCTCACCATGGGAAGAGGCAATGGTTACCAGATCCTTGTTGAGAGCGAGGAAAGCTCGGCGAAGAGCATCCTGGGGTGTTTCGTTGTGGCGAGTCTTGAGAGCCTTGAGCTCGAGGGCAAAGATGTGCCCAAAGTTCTCGTGCAGGTATTTGGCGATCTTAGAGCCACCACTGCTGAGAGCTTGACCATCGAACAAACCCAGTAGCGTCTCCGAATCGGAAGAGTTGAATCTGGGAACGACCAGATCAATGGTGGACAAGTGTTCGTTCTTACCCAGGGTATCGGCCATACCGTAGGGCAAGTGTCCAGCAAGGGAACCCGAAGTTCTGACACGGCGGTCTTCACTCTGGTCTGGGATACTTGGTTGTGTGAGTGTGACATCCATGAGACCTAGAACACGAAGAGTCGTCAAGCGACTAAAGTCGGTATACTGTTCTCGGTTTTGCGATGCCGAGCTAAAGTTGGCCTGCTTGATTTCCAACCGCTTGTTGCCTGAAAGATTGAGGTATCGGAGTTGGGGGTTGAGGTTCCAGTTCCAATCGTAGGGAACGTTGGAAATGTTGTACTTGAGAGCGTTGTTTCCGCAGTCAAGCACAGCCAGCTTCTTGGCCCGAGAAATGTCGGCAGGAAGGTTGGTGAATTTGTTGCCGTTGATGTGCAAGACTTGCAACAAGCTGTACTCTTCTAGATCGTCGACAGGAAGACTAGTAAGATCGTTGCCAGACAGGTAAAGCTCGACAAGTTGCGGCCAACTCTTGATGGATCTTTGCGGCATGTCGCTGATATCATTGTACGACAGGTTGAGCACGCGCAGCTCTGCCAATAGGGTGATTTGGTCAAATGCGTCATCGTCAAGCTGATTGTCTGCAAGGTAGAGATTGCGCAATGAGCCGGCAAAGGTGTTTGTCAATCTGCCCGACAGGCCAGAGTCTTTCCTAGTAGTCATGGACGGAGCGACAGTAGTGCCATTAGTGCTGCCGCCCGTGCTTCTTGACATGACCGAAGTTTTGCGGCCGCCTTTGCCATAGACAGAGACGACGGAGCTCTTTCGATCCGGACCACCCGGTACAGGAGAAGGACCGACACTGAGCAACGTGCTCGAGGCTTGGCTGGGCCTCCTCGAACCGTCGGGCATGAGTTCTTCCGAACTAGAAGCGTGGGACAAGAGACCAGGCACGGTCTTGGTGCCATTTGATGGTGGTGTTCCCGTCTCTCCTGGTAACTGAGGCGCACGAGAGGCGGGCTTGGGAAACACGTCCAAAACGTTGGAAGACGCATTTAAAGTTTCCAGCTTGTTTGCCCACCACAGCTCCATTGGTAGTTTTCTCATATTGTTTCCTCTCACGTCGAGCACTCTCAACTCACCAAGACATCCAATCTCGGGCGGGAGTTCGCCGACTGAATTGTTGGCAATGCTAAAGTGCTCCAACTTTCGGAGGTTGCCAACCTGGTTGGGTAGTGATACAAAATAATTTCTGTCCAAGTTGAGTCTTTCCAAGTTGGACATGTTGTTGAAAGATCCATCGATACTTGCCAATTGCGCATTGGACAAGTTGAGCATCTTCAAGGTAGGGAGATGTTTGGTAATTTCGAATTTCGTAATCGGGTTCGAGTTGAGTTTCAGACTTCGCACACAGTGGAATGTTCCAATGAATTGGGAAATCTTGTTGTGGTCGGCCGAGAGGATTTCGAGCTTTGGTAATTCAGCAATAACATCAATGGCTGTAAGGGCATTGAACTTGAGATCGAGCTCGCGCAAGTTGCTGAGGTTCTTAAAGGTTGGTGGCAATGCGCCAGCCAGTCTGTTGTTGGTCATGACAAACTTTTCTAGAGTTGTCATCTTGCCAATCTCTTCTGGAAGTTCCGAAATCGAGTTGAAGCTCACGTCGATATCGACCAGGCCCCCGAGGTTGCACAAGAAGGGTGGGAATTGATCGAGGTAGTTCGACGAGAGGTTGAGCGAACGAAGAGATCTGAATGCGCCAAAGTATGGCGGCAAGCTCTTGAGTCGGTTGTTGGCGAGGTTCAACCTGAGAAGTCCAACCAACCCACCAAGCTCGGCATGTTCTAATTCGTCGAGGAGGTTGTTTGAGACATCTAGATATGTCAATCTGTTGGCCCTGCCAATACTAATGGGAAGTCTGCGAGCCTCATTGTTGGCAAACTTGATATCCCTTAGTTGCGGACATGCTTGTATGAAATCTCTGGGCAAGTCGAGGGATAGGTTGCGGGAGAGGTTGAGAGAAATGATGTCGGTGGCCTTGGAGTACAGGCTGATGGGGATCGTGATGAGGTTGCGACCAGAAAGATCCACGTGGCTGTATTTGGCAGTCCTGCTAAAACCAAGCTCATTTGTTCCGTTGATAAAATCGGCGTCTCTTGCCGACAGGAAGAGGAAGCGGCAAATGTAGCTGTTGTCTTCTCGGCCGATATCCTCGAGTCGATCCTTTTCCTCGTCGTATCCGATTTGTTGCAGCAGTCGCTTTTGTATGAGCAATGGTCGGTCGTGAACAGTCAGAACCCGTGTAAGATCATGCTTTCGGAGAATCATGTGAAAGTTCTCAACACCATCTGCCACATAAGTCTTCTTGACGACTTGGGCCATGACATCGTTCAAGCTCGTCTCTAGAGGAAGCTGAACGGTCGCAAAGGTACCGTCGGCGCGAAACACTCGGATGCAATGCGCAGTCTTCTTTTCTTCTGGCCGCGGTGCAATGACGGATTCTTCGAGGTTCTCGGTGTTGTTGGCCTGCTCTTCTGCCGTGCGTCGAACCGCCCAGCTGTCAGGGGCACTCCAAGCGCCGCCAGCACCAGCAGAGTTGTAGTTTTCTGCCTCTGGAATCTTTTCAAGGTCGACGCTTGACTGCGTAAATTGGGCCGGATCCATCGGGGTTAATGGTTGTGGTTGGGACAAGATGCCCTCCATGTTGTTGAGATCCGTGTCGAGATGGAACATTCGCCCAGGATCGTTCCGGTCCTTGGGACCAATGTATTCATCCTCATCATCATATCTGTGCCCGCGCCCCTTTTTCGCAAACGGGAACTTGTTGTTAAAAGTTGCTTGCCGGGCGTTATTTGGTCGCTGGTCTTGGGTCTGGTCGATGGGAGGCAGGGGTTTGTTCATATAGGGGGTGTCTCGGCCGGCGGAGGTGTTGTGTCTGGAAGAAGTCGAAACGAGGGTCGATGCAAGTGACGACGACGATGGCGGCATGTCACGAAGACGAGAGGATGCTTCATCCTTGGTGGGTTTGTGCCGCCGTAGGCGATCAAAGAGGCCGCGCTTTTGGTTGTTGCCTCCAGGGGAGACGGAGCCATCCACGGAGGCCATTCTCATATTGTTGGCGCTCGGGGTTGGGCTCTGCGCTCGTCGCGCACCTGTCGCGACAGAGCCGCCGCGCTCCTTCATGGTCATGCTGCTCGCTAGCGAGTCGTCTCGGCTGACTACAGGCCTCAGGGAGCGGCTGTCTTCATTGCTGTTCTTGTGTCGATGGTGGTGACCAGGGAGATGCACGATCGAGTGGCCAGATCGCGTGGAAGAAGAGGTTTTGGGTGGCAGCTGGTTAGCATTATCCTGGTATCGCTCTTTGTCTGGGCCGGCAAGCATATCGCGAACAGGAGCTTCGCCGTACTTGGCAATATCATCAGCTTCTTGGTAAAGGAATGGAACTACATCACTCGAGGGGACTGGGGTCCTTGGACGTGATGACGCCGGGGAGGCTTCGCGGGTGTGGTCGGTAGCATTTGAATAGTTCCTCTCCCTAGTGGGCCGATTAAATGAGTAGGAGCGCTGCTCTTTCCCTGGCCCGCCCGTTGGTAAGCTCGTTTCGGACCCATCGCGCCCGGGGAAGTCCTCGCCAAAGAAGCCCTGCAGTTTCTTCAAGTTTAATCCACCTCTATTATTGCTGTGCTTTGATCCCTGGCTACTTGCAGTGGTGACGCTTGCCACTGAAGGACGTCTTTCATCGTTGAAATACGCTGCTGAGTCGCTGCTCCCCGGTGTCTCCACTATTCGCGATGGGTTGGGCCTAAAACCAGGTGAGAGCTGTGACGCGACCGAGACGGCGTCGCTCGAGTCATCGAAAAAGGTCAACGAGCCCGAAGGCGCATTTTGGTTCCCGCTGCCGTTGCCCGACATATTCCATGGATATATTTGGCCCTGCACCGGCCCGGCAGAGGGAGGATCTTTGGAAATCTGCGGTATTCGTCCGCCGGATGGCTCGAGGACGGCCAGGTCGCGGCGGTAATTGGCAAGGTCGCTCATCCGTCGAGTGTCATAGAGCAGCGAACTTCCAGACGACGTCGTGGAGGCTGGCGACATTAAAGAGCTGCGGGCATTCGTAATCGGCGAGTTTTGAGACTCTTCTTTGAAGGGATGCGGCCTAAGACAAGGGCGCAAGCGCAGGCTCCCGTCAGCTCAAAGGGACAGATACATGGGCGACCAAGGCAAGCAAACATGACAAGCCCGATCATTGCTTCCTCTTCCCGTGCACATGGAACATAACGCAAGTGAATAGAAATAGAGGCAAATTCGAGAGCGCAGGAACCGGCGCCTCTGATTTTTTGCTTTCCCCGCCATTGAGACTTCTCGAGACTTGCCTTTGCCACAAGGTTTCGGATGAAAACGCAAAAGTCCAACACGCGCCGAGGTCAACTCCAGCGCTACTCACTCTTAACCTGAACTTTCAGGTTTGTCGCAAGTTGTCATTTGAGCGCAATTTGCGTTGCACCAAGCGAGTTGGAATAATAACGATACACACTCATAGAGAAGCAAATAGTTTCATACCTGTGCTTTCCATTGTCATTTGTCGCGCGCAAAGGTTTGGGCGTCGCTTTTCTGGTGGCGTTGGATACAGAGGCTGAACGTCCAGGCGTATTCGCTCTCACGGTTCCAGCAGACTGACCACTGCTGGAGCTCGCGATAGAGCTGATGCGACCGACGCCATCGTCCCTCGTCATTGTCGTATTTTTAGACTCCACTGTGGTGGTTCAGCCGTCGGTGAGGAGACGCCATGAACATTTGAGCAGAGGAATCGTTGTTCTCTCGATTCAAGTCATCGCTTTATTCTCGGGTGGCGGGTTTTTCGTTCTTGTCGTCTCTCGTCTCTCGTCTCGTCGTCGCGGGATTTCCTATCGGCGGAGTTGTAGCAGTAACAGGTGGGTTGAGTAGAGAGAATATGAATGGATGTATGTATGCGGCAAATCGGTAGGGCGCCCGGCGAAAGTGTGGATGTGGTTGTATCGAAGAGGAGACGCGGTTTCGTGGGGTAGGTGTGGTATGCGATAGCTAGGCAAGCTAGGTGCGGTACAGCAAGTATCAGTATCTGGATATGGATGGTGGGCGAGATCGTCGCGTAGTCGAGGCTGGAGGGACAGTGTATCGACCTGTCCGGGGTGTGTTATGGGCTGCTGTCGTGGTTGTGGAGGGTCGAGTGTCGAGATGGGAATGCGCTAAAACCATGAATTCACTTGCAGGGCCGGTAACTACGTATGTACTACCACTATTCGGTTGACCTAGCCTACGTCCTATGACAATACGTATGAACCTCAACCACATCGATTTCCCCGATCTCACCTCCAATATCTTGATAGACGCCAGTACGCGTCCCCGAGCTGTCTTTTTGCCTACTGGACCGCTCGTCCCTCGTACCAAGGTAGTGGCGGGCGGGAAGAGAGTGCTAAACTCGCGGGTGGTACGTGCGAACCCCGACCGGCCCATCAGTGGATGAACTGTGGATGCAAGGTTCGCCAGCCCAAGGATTTCATGTTGCCATAGGGCGAGCTGGCTGCTGGCTACTGGCAAGCTGCAAAGCTGGAGTCGCTACTGGGAAGGATGAGAAGAGAGCCGCCCTCTTCCCGCCTATCTGCCTTGGGTAGAGCCTAGAACCAGTCCATGCCAGTCAACGCCAGAGTTACCACCCTCGAATCAGCCAGGGCCCAGTCAGTAAAGAGTCAGCACCAAAAATTGGTCGATCTGCTGCCGGCCCCTCGATCAGATGTCGGGTCCCAGGTGCATGGAGTGTGCTGGTGGGAGCACAAAAGGCTCCAGCTCTGGATCCCATCCCAGCATCACACCATGGCCCAAAAATAAATCGACACCTGGTTGGATAGACTGGCGAACGACATGTAGGACTTACTATCACTGCATAGTATGCTGGCATTGAGATGAGATGCAACTACAGGTAGATTCGCTATCATAATTCAATTAACAATTAGAAATAGACTTAAAAGCACGTGTACTTGTGCGCATCAAAGCGTAAACACATTGATCAATTGCTGCAGCCGCGTCTTTATCTATATGTATCTAGTGAACTGTAAACATTAATACCCGACTTATTGCAGATTGAATCGTTATCCAGGACTATATGTTGCCAGTTCCTCAGGACCAGAAACAAGACTTGCGTGAGTTGTAGCTCCTCAATAGTATCGGGACTAGCGGGGCTGGAACCTTAAAAAAGAGGACATGTTCTCGGGTCCGATGTACTTGCCAATGTAGTCCCAATCACAGCTATGGATCTTTTGCCATTTCCATCTCATATTATAATCATTTACAACCAGGAGACGAGAATTGATAATCTCGCAAATTCTCGTACAAGAATTTTCACCTTCATCACACCTCTCCACTTCCATTACTTTATAAAGGACAAAACATTGATGAGAGATGAAGAAGCGAGCACGGATCAGCACCCGGACTTTGCGTCAGCCTCTAATAGTAGCTGCCGGAACTCTTTCCATGGAGTCTCCCACTCTTGGCGGGTCGGCAGCCCTTCTTTCATGGGGCACCCCTGATCCAGTAAAAGGGTCGCCAATGAAGAGAGGAAATGCGCAAATGCGCTCTGTGCGTGAACATTCAGAGAGGAACTGCAATGACAGGCCCAGGCCGACCGAGAGCCGCGCTCAAGCGCTGCGGACCCCGAAACAGTTTCAGTTCTGACAGGTTGGAATACAAGAAGAGTAGCTGGCGAATCCACCCTGTTACAGAGGTCAGGGACTTCATCTCGTTGGCCGACAAAAGATAATTTTGCCTCTCTGTTCATTTTCTCCATAAACCCCTTACATATTCAGGGCTCGCAATAGGGGCATCGCATCGCATCGCAGCTGCATTGCAGCAATGCGTCGTCAGCCTAATACTCAATCGGATTGCCCGCAACGTTGCTGCCAGCTGGCTCATATTCCGTCGGCCATTCACTGAACAATAGGCCCAGTCTTGAATCGTAGGCGAAATGGGGATATTCACTCTATCGTCCACGAATAGACCTGGTGATATGCTGATCCTCGATCTTCTATACTCTCCCAGTCGAGCCAAGATCGGTTAACGGAATGCCGTCCTCAAGCGCCAGCCTTATGCTTTGATGAGCTCATCATGGCAGCCCATTTCACCCATGGTTCACCTTGGGGACGCACAGCTGTTCGGTCGCCCAAGTAAGAAATTAATGCGACGCTGACTGGTAGGCGACCTTAGCACTATGCAACTCGCAAATTGATGGCTTTTCCCCCTGCGAACACCTCTGCAAAGTACGCTCATGCTCTTCAATGACTCTTGTTGCAGCCGACGACGGACAAGTCATTTTTGGGCGACTGTTATTGTCGACCGAATTGACCGTCACTTTTGATCCTCATCCTCCATATTCCGCGACGCCCCTCCACCCCTCACCAGCTGCACTGGGTCGGGAGACACATGACTTGCTTTTGCTTTTCGTGCATGTCCTAAGCCGTGCGCTGCATATTCTCGGTCCTCCTTACGCATGCGCCGAGTCCCATTGGCCGGCAAACATTTCCATGTGCATCCGGGAACTTTGAGCAGTGGCGGCCCCGCGAGCTCTTTTGTAGGTCTTGAAATCCATGCTTTCCGCTCGCCGGAACCCTGCCCCGGTTCCTGTGCGTTACGTGGCAGCGTGGCAAAGTATCAGATGAATATGTCGTGCTTCAAGATGTGTTCGAGGACAACATGTTGATGAGAAATGTAACCCACTCAGAGTCTTGTCAAAGATCTGTTGTCAATTCGCCAATGGTGATCACTTCCCCTACTTTTGCTGTATGATTAAGTTCTCTTTGTGCTTGTTCTGAAATTGATCTCATTCATCTGATGTCGGAAATGCAAGATCGTTGCAACATCCCCACCCGAGTGACATGTCGATGCGCACGACCAAGTAGCCATGGCCCCTACATAACCGATATCTACTAAGCAATGCGCGATATCATGGCGACCCTCAAAGTCAATAGCCGATGTCTATTCGTCTTGGCGCTCTTCCTCAGTCCAGCGCACGATGTCCTTGGTCTCCTCATTGACGAGCTCGCCAATATCGCGACTATCTGACAAGATCTGCCTCGCTTCGTCCTCATCAACCCTCATATCCTCCTTGATAAGGCAGACTGCCATTTCTGGAACGAGAACTGCCTGTACGTATCCGGTGTAGCCTCTTGATGAGACTAGGCGATCCTCGATAGCTCGCTTGCGAACCGTGTCTGAGAATCTTTTCATGATATAATCCGTCATGACCCGCAGACCTCTTGGCCCGTAATATCCGGGTATGAGGCTCTCTTCCGTCCTCAATAGTGTTCGATTTTCGCCAGCTTCCACCCGCTCGCTGAGTATGCTTGCATAATGTGATGGTTGTCTGCCCTCGAGTATGTTCTTGGTGTGTTGCTCATATTTCGCCAGTTGTACATGGAGGTTATCCCAATCAATGGTCGGGTATCCTTTTGTCCTTTGTACAACCTCTGCATCCTTTCGCTTGTGCATCCTACAGAATGCCGTCTGCTTTTTGACATTCATCTTGCCATTTGACGTGTATTGTTTCAGTAGTATCGGGTCTACCAAATCATCACACATGGGACATCGGGTTTCAAAACCAACTACTTCGTCTTCGTCCACAGAGCTGAGTTCCGAATCGGATTCGAGACCAACGCTCTCGGGATCCAACAGTCTCTTGACCTGCTGTGTATTTAGAGGCGCGCGAGACTCGCCGTCGGACATATCTTTGAGATCATCGAGGTCGTCGAGGAAGTGCATCTTGAACTTGCGTTTTGGCGTTGTTTCCTCTGGTTCCTCATTTTCCTTTGCAGAATCCTTGCCATCTCGACCCTTCTTCTTGCTACTCCGTGACCTTTTGAGCGTCCGTGTCGGTGGAGGCGAGTCATCATCAGACAGCAAACTCGGCTTGATAAAACCCTTCTTTTCCTTTTCTGGCGAAGACTCAAGTGGTTCGAGCCTCTTAAATTTTGACTTGACAGGGCTAGGCTCTGGCGAGGAATCGACTGAATGGTGTTTGAAAGCCTTGTCTGAGCTTTCCGGGTCCTTTTTACTATAATTCCTGTTTGGAACTCTGATGGCTGGCTTTGAAGACTTTCCAAACGTCGTCCTGACCTTGGCCTTTTTGGAGAATCCTCTCGCATCCGTCAAATGGCTTGCCATGTCGTCTCCAGCTCGTTTGGTTCCCGTGAGAGGCTGACCCGCGGGCCGCGACTCTCTACTCTGCGTAGAATCAGTCGAACTCCTCGCCGTGGTTGCTCCTGGCTTGAACTTTGTGGGTACAATATCAGCAGTCCTCTGTCTGTCGTCCTCTGAATCAGAAGAGTCGGGAGGGCGAGTGAAATCCTCGTCCTCCTCTTCCGGCTTGGGTGCCATGGCGGAAGGAGAGCCGTCGACCAAATCGACGCCGTCTTGCCTGCGACCTTTGATGTTTTTCAAGAGCCCAGAAGTTCGTTGTGACGCAGAAAGTCCTTGCCTCCGCTGAAGCCACGGACTACTCATTTCTGTCAAAAAGTGTGTCGGTGTCCCAATTTGCGTAGTGGTAATGGCAGAGACTCAAGGTAGGTGCAGAATAGAGCACGACCCGTGGCGGTTCCTTCCCTCGCACTCAAAACGATGCCACTTCGTTAGCGCGGATGCATTGATCTCTAGACATGAGAAAGTGAATTGTAGAATTTGGCGAAAATGCCTGTAAGAGGGCTGTTGAACAAAAAGACAGTTGAACTGATGGTATAGTGCAGTTTAGGTATCGTTTAGGAAATGTTGCAGTTTCCTCGGCATGTGATTTGAAATGTCTCGTGCCGCCTGTGGCTTAAAGTGCTGAGAAATAAATGGCAATGAGAACACGATAGCAGACTTGTAATTGACAATAAACAGAAAAGGTATCTTAAAATGACAATGAAACTTCGAGGCGCTCGTTGCCTGCATGCGATTAGCTCATTTTCACAAGAAGCTGGACTGAGAAGACGCGTTCACAGAGGTCTGGCACGCGTCGGCCAACTAAATGACCGCCACCGACACAAGCCACCCATTGATTGCCGGAGCTACCCCTGCACTCTAGCAATCACCGCCCATAACAAAGAACCATTCCACTCGTTTGCATAACGGCGACATATTCAATTTCTAAATTTCTTTGTCGGGCGCAGACAGCTCGAAGAGATAATCCTGGAAAATGGCGCTGAATCGCAAGTATTCCCAGCTTCCTGACCTGGTTCGTGTTTACTTCTCGCTGCCCAAGCTACCCCTGGGCTCTAGTACTGGCAAGACTGACACTCTGTAGGACACTGCGCCGGATATCTACGAGACGCCTGATCTCACAGACGACAACTCTACTGCACCAGTAAGCTATTCCGTGGCATAGAGTGGATCAATTATTGACCGCCTCAAGACCACTCTAGGTCCTTCACAGTCCGACTACGATTTCGACGACGAAGAAGACGATGATCACCCTGGAATCTCTCGCTCAAAGCTCCGGATAGAAGAGGCGCGGAACCGTTTCTTTCCTGCTCAAGTAGACGCTCGCGAGGTTAACTTTTCGGATCGTCTCGATGGCAAACGGAAATCATACAAGGTCACCAGCCGCAGACAGCGAATCCTCGAGAACGGTACATTGGAACTCGGAGATTTGAGCGGTGACGAGGAGGACGATGCCGAGAACCTGGAGAGAAAGATTGCTCGCCTCAGACGCGAGATCGAAGAGGCCAAGGAAGAGTACAAGAAGCAAAAGGATTCTCCAGATGGCGCACCCAACGAGGACTTGGCCGAGTTGAGCACGGCACTGGACGAGATAACCATTCCCACCAGCGGTCTGAGAAAGACCAAGACACCGGCACACAATGTGGACAGCAAAGAGTCACCCGAAACGTCAGCTGCTATTGATGGTGCTACATACACGGTGACATATGCGCCCGACTACGAGCAAAGCCACACGCTTGCAAAGACTGCAGATTTCGACCGCCGACTTGCACAGCTCGAGACCGCCATTGGTGTCACTGCAGCTTCAATGCCGGGTCTAGATGGAGACCGACTGCCCGGAGCCGTGGTTCCCACATTGGACCATTTACAAAAACAACTCACCATTCTATCAGAGGCTTCTACCTCGTCCATTGACACTATTAGCCGAAGAGTACGAGAGCTCACAAAAGAGGCTGATCAACTTGAAAAGGCACGAAAGGCCGCCAAGGCCGCCCAGGAATCCCTTGAAGCGTCAGGCGTGCAGACATCGGAGCCTGCGGATGAGCAAACAGCCAAGATCAATGCACTCTATGGAACTTTGCCAGCGATTGAGAGTCTGGCTCCCCTTTTGCCGCCTCTACTTGATCGTCTACGTTCTCTCAAGGCTATACATTCAAATGCTGCGACAGCCAGCGAAACTCTGGATCGGATTGAAAAGAACCAGAGCGAAATGGCCGAGGACATAATCCAGTGGAGAGAAGGACTCGACAAAATTGAGAGCGCAATGCAGGCAAGCGACAGTTCTATGAATGCCAACATGGAAGTTGTTGATGGTTGGGTCAAGGCGCTGGAAGCAAGGCTGAGCAAGCTTTCTTAAATCATGATCTTCAGCTTGTTGTGCTATTGAATTCCATTTCTCTGATACCCCTGAAATCGAAGAATATTTCCGCTTTGGCTTGAACAGGTGTGGCTAGCCGTACTATTATTTGGGGGCTGAGAACCACGTACGACCTTGGTCAGATTGCCGTATTCCCGGCCAGGACCATTAGAAGTGGTAGAAAAACCCGTGCATATATGAATGCCGCAATGTCTGGGATTATAACCATCCGATTGGCGCGACAAATGGCTCGGCAAGTAAGCTGTTATCAATTGTACGACTAGTCATCCTCGTAATCCCAGCCGAAGGATCATCTACAGCGGCACATGGGTGCTGAACAAGGGAATAAGAGGAGCGCCAAGAAACTACCACATGTTTTGACCAAGTGCTTGCAAGGCGCAATACACCGCGCAGAATCCCTCAATTATGCGAGTTCTCGTCAACTCTTTCGTCATGTCTTTCTTCACTGCAATGTTTTGATTTGGCATTTGACTGGGTTATCCGTTAACCTCACGAGACCCATTCTCTACTTGCGTCCTTTAGAATCGTTTGTCAACTCATGATCTGCCATGCTCACATCCTTGGAAATTCCGACATCATGCTTGACGCAAGTATGGATGACAACGCCGCCCGGTGATTATCAACCCGGACCAGCCCTCGGAAATCCGTATGATACATCATGTTTTCCCGTGGCGCGAGGGTCGTCAATATCGCCGGCGGTCTGTCCGGAGGGCTACCATAGCGCATGTACGCCAAAGAGCCTCACCGTAGAAGGAGAGGTGATAATGGACTGCTGTCCAAAGTACGTACCCGATCTGTGCCTGAGTACAAGGGCGCATGGAGTTTCGGCGGCCTGACTGACATTTCCCTCTTTAGTGGCTACTTTTGCGATGGCGGTTTCTTTTCGTGTTCCAGTCATTCATCGGCCAACTTTACAGTAACCATGACCGACGTGGACGGGCCGGATCAGACCCTGGTCCTGAAAACGACCGTGGTGAATGGCATGAATGCGCATTCGATTCGAGTTCGATACGCGACCACAGATTTATACATAACGACTACCATAGCACCGAGCACCACGGGAACAGACGCGGTGCCGAGTTCGGCGACGACATTACCAACAGCAACTTCGACGGCAGACGCGGACACAGAGGCAGGCGGGTTGTCCACTGGTGCGAAAGCGGGTATTGGCGTCGGTGCAGCTGCAGGTGGACTCGCATTGCTAGGCGTTATATTCTTCTTGTTCCGCAGGAGCCGGAAAGAGACGCCACGGACAGAACTCGAGGACAATACTTACCATCCCATGTCGGGGGCTCCGCCCGTGGTTCCCCAGAAAAGCCCAGGGCCGAGTGAAATGGGTCATAGGGAACCGAGCGAGCTGAATGTGCCGCCGAGCGAGTTGAGCGTGCCGTCTAATCAAGTGTACTATGAAATGGAGGGCAATTTACACGAGGCAGATGGAGGGAGACATGGGATGCGGTGATTGTAGTGTGAGCATCACGGGAGTATCACTTGTGAAGTCGGACATAAGTAAAATGCCCAAGAACTTTGACAGCGCCTAGGAGTTGCAACCCACCCAATTCTCTGGCATAATACAAACCATTAGTTCATGTCGTATGCCTGCAAGTGGCTGGAGAGTGCAGCTTGAGACTTTGAGTAAAACACTGTTGATAAGGCCGCCCTCATTGATTAAATAATGACAAAGAGTATTCAAACCAAGAAATGGATGCAACAACGCAGATGTATCAGATGCAGCAAACAAGAGCTGAAGCGGTTCGGATTCGTAGATGCAAACTGACATCTCAGCATGGAGCTGCTGCAATCAAGTGCCCAAGTGCTATTTAGGTGGGTCAGAAGTACACTTGTACCCACAGTTGTCTGCCACCTGGCGCCGCCCTCTCAAGCTACCATTGGCGGGGCACTTTTTTTCGCACGAAATTCTGGTGAATGCCAAAAATTCCCCGGCTCGAATTTGCTTGGTCTAAACCCACTTGACAATTCGCGATCCCTCATCCTCACCTTGACGAGTCCCTTCGCGCAGATCCAGCCCTCTTCCGCTACTACACACATTCAACCTCTTCGAGATTCGTCTTCGACCAACACATCTCAATCGCCAAGATGGATTCCGCTAAGCAGCCCGTCAAGCTTGTCAAGGTCACCCGTGTCCTTGGCCGAACTGGTACGAAAACCCGCGATGAACGAATTTGAGGATGGCCGGCGCAAAACGAAGAGAAGGAAAACAAGGAGACAGTCGCTGATGATGAGTGTCTAGGTTCCCGTGGTGGTGTCACCCAGGTCCGCGTCGAGTTCATGGACGACCAGACCCGTAGCATTATCCGAAACGTCAAGGGACCCGGTACGAATGCCCGAAAATTTCCTCCGAGCTGCCCGAGCCTACATTTTTCAACCACGACCTGAGAATGGTGCTCGGGAAGCAAGGAAACGACACGAGAGAAGTCATGCTAACTTGACGCAGTCCGTGAGGACGACATCCTGTGCCTGCTCGAGTCCGAGCGTGAGGCCAGAAGACTCCGATAAACGTGGAAACGTGGTGTTGGAGGAGACGTATGACGACGGCGACGAGCGGCGTTGGAGACATGGCACGATAAGGCATAACATTTGGTCAAACACGGGCTTCGGAAAATACTGCCACAACATCATGGCAAAAGGGCCATCGTGCTGCGCATTCGGATTTCTCTTTTGTTAGAGGAGTCATTGGGCCCTTTGGGAAATTCTGCTATTTTAATGTCAGAAAGTTTCATACCCCAGCCAGCCCGTTCTCGTGCTCGGTGATGATTCGAGTGTACATGGCAATCTCCACGATCAGAAGCGTCCAATCCATTACCAATCGTTGAACAATCAACAACCGCGACTTTCTCTAGGCGTGTCTTGCTATGGGTCTCATAATGTTTTCGGCACCCACCCAGCTTGTACGGGTAGGTCACCTGACTTGATCTAGCTATATCTTGGAGATTTCCGGCAGCAATTTTTTTCAACCTTCTTTCCAACATCACAACACATTCAATCATTCCAATTGGTAAGTCTCAACATCTCTACTTCTCCCTTTCACACATCCTGTTGCTGTGATGTAATTAAAAGCATGTATTACCTGACATCAATGATGTATCAAATTATCACCAAGATCTCTGACGCAACACCTCATTACTCGATTTCTCTGCACTTCTTCTATGAAGCAACGAGCTAACATTCGATTAATAGATTATCTTGATCAGCTCGCCATGGTTGCCAAACCTCCACCAGGACACTTCAATGTCCTGTACTTTGCCAGTGCCGGTTCTTTCACGGCCAAGGAATCCGAATCTTTCCCAGCGCCATTGCCCATCAGTAGACTCTTTGACACTTTGGAAACGCGACACGCTGGCATCAAGACCAAAATCTTGGACTCTTCACTTGTGACTGTCAACTTGAATTATGTCGATATGCCTGAGAATCCCGAGGACCCCAATCAGCTTGTAATAAAGGAAGCCGACGAAGTTGCAATCATCCCGCCAGTCAGCTCTGGTTAGAGTGTGCCGGTAATCAAGTTCCGCGTCGTAGATACAATGTGCGTATGCTTGAGTTCGACAGCCCTTCACTTACCGGCCAATCTCTTTTCCATCTAGAACATTTGTATCGCCGTCCAGCGCCATTTCAAGGCTCTTGACCGGTTGAGCCAAATCGAGGAACGTGTGTTAAACAATAGGGTACCATCCTCGTTTCCAAGGACTGTACTGGGCAAGGATTTGCAAATCATGCCTGACTTGATGCCATTTGGAAGTATAGCCATAGTTGTGTATGCTTGCTTCTCGAACCGAATCGAGCATTGTTCGTTGCACCAAATCAAATCCGCCGTACGTTGGCGTTCAAGTATGGTTGGACCAGGCGTCTCCATTGCCATTCGAATTAGTGACGAAATGCATCAGGGGGGTTGAAGCTCGTCCAAGGGGCATGTTGTATGCTTGAACTGGGCCCTTAGCGAGCGCTATAGAGCATCAAAATCCATCATTCGGGATCAATCCATTTCGACTGTATGAAAATGTGTGGAATCAATGCATGCGACGTGGTGTACGGTGTTCTGATCTTGGACCTTTTCTGGGGAGCCAACAATATTATCAAAATCCTACGGGCCTTCGCTTGAACACGATGATCCTGCCGATGTTCTCTGCAACAATGCCTATCATTATCTTGACCCTACTTGTGCCTGTAATCTCTACTTCCCATCCTACTAGAAATAATTCGCCTCAAAATCATGGGTGCCGTGTTGGCTGTATAATGCAAAGTTGTCCGCAGATATTCCTTCAAGGATACCATAACACCACCTTGGGCTCTATCGCTTCCTGTAACGATAGGTACTGTGCAAATTCTTTAGATACCCATATACAGCCAGGAAATCATTTTGGAATAATACCAGGTACTTGGCCAACAACAAAGTACAAGTCGTACTGCACGTATCTTACGTCATGAGCAGCGGAGACGTCTGATCCATCTTCTTTTCGAAATCTCCAGAACGAGCGTACCGCATCTAGGAGTGGTTCTTTGCGTGCCTAGACTCAAAGTTTTTGACAACACCAATCGCTTGTCTACACCTCCCACATCCTGACAGGTTTCTCTTTCTGCGGCGAGGCAGTTTTGGGATTGGTCTGTGCTGAGAGGTGTAGTCCAATAGGAGTTCCTAACCTCACACATATAGGAACGGAGAAATATGGTTTGGGGGATCTACGATCCATTATTTGCCGTCCGAGCCAGATGAACGCAGATCTGCTATCAGGACTGGATGTTCTATCATTGTCTGCTGCGATGCTTGTTTTTGCTGGTCATAGGCAGACCGATTATCTGGTTGATCGCTGACTGAAGTGGGTGGATCGCAGCTCGTTGGAGGACTTTCATCTGATATCGCAATGGGCGTGGTTGTAGAATGTATTGTAGTGTCAGCAAGATCTGTTGTTGAATGGGTCGGCTCTGACCTGCTTGATGCGGACTGCACCACTAGACCACTTCTTGCGCTCTCACGAGACTGTTGTTCAGCCGAGTGAAGATGGTCTTGCTCAGCTCGGGGCCCAGCGCGGATAACATCCTTCCATTTGACCGCATCGTATGAAAAGATAGCAGCTGCTCGCTCTGACCGCAACGAGCTGTGAGGTTGGGTCGAGTGTCGGGCTTTTGACCTCAGAAATATCGATCGAAACGTTTCACGCTTCCGAACCTTTTTACATGAGCACCCAAAGCATTGCCGGGCTTCGTCCCAGTGTGTCTTGCACATTCGATCCCAGCAGCCACCCTGCTGTTGATCACGATCTTCATGAAGAATAGCATGAAGTTCCTTTCCCGATGCTACGAAAAGGTGTTGGCCTCTTGGTACGTCGGCCTCGAAAAAGCATCCGTTACAAGCGTTATCAGCCTTGGCAGCCTGTATTAGCTTCCCAAAGCCATGGCCGAAAAGCGTGAGTGCTCCCAGAGCTTCCACTAATCTCGCCCCTCTGTGATAATGGTGTGATTCCTGAATATGTAAAGCTCCATCGCATTGGTAGATATCCAAAAAGTCGTACCCCTGGAGTTTCTTCCCTTTGGGGTTGGGCAAGGAGAGACCATCGTTTGCAATCCTTTGCGCCTCATGCTCAAAGATCAGTTCGAACTTGGTGCACATATCTACTACCACCTGTTCAAAGCAGATTGGCACTTCCTTAGTCTTCTGTGCAACCTCAACCTCTTCAACTGGTGTTGAATCTTCATTCTTAGAAGTCTTTTTTGTTGTCTCCTCCCAATGCTCAACAAGGGCTCCCCCAATCGGTAGGTCTCTGTTTTGCCTATTTGCCAACACAAACATCGAAGCCATATGGCCAGTATAAGCCACATCTTCTGATGGTTCTTTGAGTTGACGACTGTCGAATTGAAACAACCCGATCTTGCTATAGGCATCAGCATCGTGTTTCAGCTGAACTCTGACCAAATGAAGTAGAGCGCTTGTGCCATCGACAATCCACCCTATGTTGTCCCCTATATCATACAGAAGTACTCTCCTCCGACCGAGAGTTTGCAGACGCTTCTCGTAGACAGTACCCCATGGAATGTGCGTGGGTTTCTCCTTCCTTCCGACTGCACAGCTGAAATTCAGGGAGATTGGGGTTTGTGGTGGGGCGAAGCCAAATGCAATGCGGTCCATCACGACGGGTTTCGTGTTAATCCTCTTAATACTTCGACCCGAGTCTTTAATATCAAGGCTCGATTTGCCTGTCCCTTTCAAAAAGTTTAGCAGGTACTCAAATCTTCACGATCTCTATAACTTACCAGTGTAATTTGCTGCATCATCGCACCATCCTAGAATGTGGCGACAGGTCATGATATCAACTTTTGAGATGACATCCAGCCCATCAGGAAGCTCCAGCATGGCTTCCGCATCTGTGTAAGAAATGTATTCTCCATCCATTCGAGAAATGTGATGCCAGATCACGCATTGTCCTTTCTTACGCACTGCCACAGCGAGGGCAGAATATCCTTTGATGAAGAACTTCTCTCCAAAAAAGGTGATATGACTGGCTTGCATTATCTTCGCCATGATCCCTGGTGGCATTTCAATGCCAAGCTCCGGCTCGTCCCTTTTCAGAACTGGAAAACCTTGAACGAGAACCGGATTGCGAAATAGAGACATCCAGCAGTCTCCAGATACTCCCGAAACCGGCGGTATATTTCCTGTTTGTTGAGAATTGATCGCAAATCCCACGCATTTGTCTGCGCGAAGAGCCGTTTGTTTGTCCTTTTGCAATCTATCCACCATTCCAGAGCGATGAATGCTTGGACGAAAAACGGCAATGCCAACGTCTTGGGAAGAAGATCGTAGTGCTGTTGAAATCCACCCCAACTGTTCACCAACTTCCACTATAGAGAATTTGGTGCCCTTTACTAGAATTGTAAAGACGTTTCGACAGTGCTGTACAGCAAAATTTGTACCATCGAGGAGGGAGACTAGCAAGGGTAAGCCGTGGGCTATCGCAGACATCAGTCGTAATCTTCACGGACTTACAAGTATGCACTGAGTTTGCATCGTGGTTGATAGCATATTGCAGAATCTCGATGAGACTTTGGCCTGTCTGAGGCCATGTTTGCATCATGTAATCGAGACTTGTTGATACTTGCTTACACTTGCGACTTGCCGTCAGGGTAATCGCCCTGGCAAGCACTTCCTGTAGGGTTTCACTATAGCCTTCATTGCTATGAAAGTCCCAAGGACTCCAGGTGATGTTGAATTGTGCCACATACGGCTCCGGAGTGGTTCTTGAACTTATATGTCTTCCTTGAGTTAAAGATTCAAGAATCACCTTTTGAAACTCGCAGTAAGCCTCCGTGTCGTCTGCAACGGTAAGTTTCAAAGACTGCCGCAAAGTTGCGCGTAGCCAGTCTCGCCCGTGACTTGTGCTCCAAATTTTGGTGTATTCATCCAGCACGATGGTCCCGGATGCCTCGATCTGAGCATCCGGAGCACTTGGATCAGTATCAGAGACCACACTTGACGGACTGGAACAGCTTTTCATGACAAACTCATCGACTTCCCGAGAACTGTCCCACAAAGGATTATCATAATCTTCTTGAGGTTCATCTGTCATTTTGATGTGCATGGGACTCGGTGAAGTTCGCTCGCGCCAGATGGCCATCTTTTCATCTAGTGGTATCGAGTTCGCCGTTCCCTTCGTTTGAGAACGCAAACGCTCCTCGAACTCCTCCACTATTCGTCTGTTTTCTTTGTTTAGCGGACTTGTATCAAGGGTCAAAAAACGAAACAAAGACTAACTTCCTGTGTTTGTGGACAAAATACATGACCTTGAGATTTCGCGGATCAGATATATCCTGTCCGATCTTCATAGCAGCAGCTTCAAGCAGTCTGGGCAGAAGCTTCGCTACATCGGCAGAGGATTCATCACTCAACCCATGGCCAAACATCTTCAGCAGATCGTCCGTAATTTCGGAGATATATTGATGATTGTCATCAAGACTGGCTGTTTTAGAGTAGGTATCTTCCACATCGTCATCGATCATCAAATTCTTCCCACTTGGTGCTTCGAGACTCGAGTGCGGAAGTGCCCTGGAGGCATAGCCAGAGTCTGTAAACCTGTCAGGGTGTCCTTCCGTAACAGCATCATTCTGTATATCGAATAGTGGGGCATTTCTGTGAAATACTGAGACTTCACCATCATCATCGGTATCAGAGCCACTCGAGAGAACGGCAGAGACCAAATAGCTTTCTAATGGGTCTCTGACTATATCAGGACCTTGATGTACAGAGTTGGAGGCTCGAGGCTCGAGAGAACGTCTCCCCACATCCTGGTCTGATGGTTCCCGTCGCTTCAACATATTGTTGAATAATTTCCATCTAGATGTACGCTGTGGGCTCGTGGACGGAGCCGTAGATATGGCCCCAATTCCTTGGGCGAACTCGCCTTGACGCCATGCTTCGAAGTAAGACTGAGCTATGTCGACGACATGAGGACACATCTGAGTCAGATTCTCGAGTAATTGCATCGTCGTGTCGACATTTTGTGCCTGAACGGCACGGGAATGAAAGAGCCAGTTCACCAGGTAATCATCCGCGCGTCTTGGACTTATAGTATCTGGGTTCGTTTTCTTCATGTAGGCCATGTGACCAGCTAACAACATGAGATGCGGGTCGAACGATGAACTCAGAGCACCAGCGAATACTTGCTGAACTTCTCTATCTTTCTCGATGAAGTCTTTGACAGTCCGGTGAAGATATTGAACTGTGACTTTCTTGTGGATTGCAGCATTGTAGACGAAGCCTTGTGGGGTCGATTTTCCGCCTTTGATTTCCAGGAGCCCGCTGGATCTGCGATTAATACGTCGATGCATCGCATCCATTCGAAAATGGGCTTCTTGATCCGCAATTGGTGTCTGCTCCATTTTCAGTGCGACCTTTGGATTCTCTTCGTCTACATAAGATGCCAGAAGAAGATTCATTGGCTTTCGACTTGCATCAACTAGTGCAAAGAGCTGTGCTGTATGCTCAAGATAAAAGGGGTTGAGACTTCGGATCATTTTTCGGTAAAGATCGTACAGATCCGGTGGGAGCTGGTATAGCCTTTGTTGGAAATCTGCAATACGATCGCCGTTTCCCATGCCTACCAGCAGAGAGGTAACAACCAGTGAAACCCAAAGAAAGACACCTGATGATTTCGAAACAATTTCCTCGACTAATTGATCGGCAAAATCCGATTCCCTCAGTTTCAATTCGGCGAACATAGGATCGCTTTTGAATCTTGCAATAACGAAATTTGTGATGTCATCGTGCGTGAGATGCTCGACCATGAGAGAAGGGTTTTGAGCAAACGCGTCTCGGAATTCATTCAGCGTTCGACTTGCAACACACAACTTCTGATGCGGTAGCTTCTGAATCTCCTCGAACATCGATATCAAAACGTTGAGATCTCCACCGAACTCGTCCAGCCCATCAACGAAGAGGGCCACTGTCGCGTTGAGGCGCCCAAGATTCTCGATACACTGGAGGAGCAGACTCCTGAGTTCAGTGTCCGTCCACTCAGGATTCAGTCCGAATAAACACAGATTCTCCCATCTACTGGGCGAAGCCAGAGGCAGAAGGTCATGACATTGCTCGAGAATTTGTCGCAAAAGTGTGAACAGGAGCCCTCTGTAGGTAGTCTGTATTTCAAGACCAGAATTCGAAAAATAGAAAGATGCGACGATGAGATTCCTGTTTCCTGCCCATCGTTTCAGATACTCGTGAGAACGGCATCTAGGGAATTGCTGATAAGTCAGAGGATATGGATGACTGATATATTTCATCAGGGTACTTTTGCCTGATCCAGCTTTGCCAGTGATCCAATAGAGCTTGTTGTCAGACTCCAGCCACTCCCGGAAGCCAACCCACTTGTCGCTACTTCTTTCAAAAATCCATTGAAATGTAACTTCATGAGCGTCTGCAACTCGGTCTTCTCGATCTTGCATTCCAGCATATTCGAGACTCTTGAGAAGAAGATCGATGGACTTCTTGTATACCTCCTGAGTAGTCTCGATCTTGAGAGCATGGACGTCGCCGCCGGGACTGGATTTCTGAAGGCGAATTGTCTCAATGAGATCTCTCTCAAGAAATTGCCTGTGCTGCTCTTGTGACGAAGCATCTAATCCGGAGGTGACGTAGTCCAAGATTGATGCTCCGATTGGACCATCTCCAACCTGACCAAGTCTCTCGAGTATTTCCTCTTGCTTTGACAATGATTGACCAGCGAATTGGCTGCACGACAATATTTAGTGCCTGAAACATTGACATGAGATGAGACTACATACCGAACTGAGACGAGTAGACACAATGTGAGCTGCGATTTGAATTCGTTCAATCTTGCTTGTAGAGCAAGTATTTCTTCATCTTTCCAAGTGTGCTTCAATGCAACCCAAAGCGCTTTGCGCTTCGTCTTCGCTTTTCCAACTCCAAGGTTACGCAGAGTATCAACCAGTTCTTTTGCGAGCTCGGAACAGCCCTTGGCAAGGCTCTTTATACCGTCGGTCTCGCTGTCAACCGTCGCGGTACTGTCTTTCTGGAGTGTGTCCAGTGTAGATGACAAGTTCTTGTAGACGGCTTCTAGCTCATTGAGACTGTCATCATTACGCTGAGATGCTTGGTAAACTTTCGAGGCAGTTGATGCTACCTTCGTACCGAAGTCGATGACTTGCAGAATGGAAGAAGCCAGGGCCAAGGTGGCCACCGCTTCTGCCATCTTTACTTGTTGCGATGTCGATCTTCTTTGAAGAAGTTGAGGAGAGCATGGAATAAATTAAAGTGACGGCCCTTGTTTCCATGATTTCGACAGCGTGGCCACGCAGGCTCGCCAGACCTACCCCGCGCAGCATGTGGCATAGCCATTCAGCACAGCCTTGGGCGTTTTTCTAGATGCGACCGCATGGCCAGGGCACTACATTTGATGTCCAATTAGGGATGCAGCCTCCTGGCAAAAAGCAAGTCTTGGCGGCAAAATCTGAGATTGCAATTCCAGATGCTCCCCACGATGAGCCGTCAAATCAACCCCAAGACCAGTTGTGCACATTCTGCCTTTGCAATAAGCATCATTGCTATGTAAGACATCATGAAAACATCCTCCCTCTGAGAATTTCTGCTGGCGAAAATCAGGCGCCACGCAATGTTGGTGAGCTCGTATCCCAGAAGTACTACTGGCCAAGTGGGTTCTGCTGTCTTTGGGGAGGAAAAAGATTGAAAGAATCTGGAGGCTCCTCTACTTAGCAAAGCCACAATTTCAAGTGTTTGTCCATGCACAATAGTCAGGCTCTATTCTAACTTCGTAGTAGATATGGGGATGGATTATCTCTGAGCTTGAGGGCATGGCTAGAGATGTTATGGTACGTTGCTAGTGCTAAGAACCAGTCATAGCTCCGAGATACCCCAGTATAATGCTTATATCTTCTGCAGGGTCTTCTCCACCCGTGCCGCGATCTCGACGGAGGCGAACGCCAACTATCGGATAGCGGCCGAATCTAGTCAGGTTTCCTGATAAGCCGCGGGCAAGATAGACATGGCCTTCTGCCGTACACCTCTTCGTCTTTTCCATTCATCCTCAATTTTAGATACAAAACGACCTCAACATGGCACCTTCGCTTGTAGAACCCGTCGAGGACGTGTCTTCCACTTCCAAAGCCAAGCATGGCTCTGGCGACCCCTCTCTGGCCTTTGTCCGGGACACCGAGACTGTGCCGCCGACGTTTGAGGATAAAATGGAGGAGCGCAAGTTCCTAAAGCACAGACTTGCTCTCGCCTTTAGGATATTTGCCCGTTTGGGATTTTCCGAAGGCGTTGCCGGGCATATTACCGTGAGGGATCCCGTGGAACCTACCAGCTTCTGGGTGAACCCCTTCGGCATGCACTTTTCGCTCATCACCGACGACGATTTGATCCGGGTGAATCATGAAGGCAAGGTGGTCGAGAGTGGTGGTAATGACCGACTGAACTATGGTGAGGTTTTCAGAGCCTACTTACTATGTCCTTGATATTAACTCTATGCAACAGCGGCCTACGCTATCCATGCCGAAATACACAAAGCTCGACCCGATGTGCTATGCGCTGCTCACAGTCACAGTGTCTACGGGCGCGCAATGTGTGCTACGGGCAGGACACTAGAGATGCTTACGCAGGATTTCTGTACCTTTTACGATGATCATGCCCTGTACCCGTAAGATTGCCGCTCGACTGACAAGCAACAATCTGAACGCTTGCTGATCCTCAAACAGGAACTTTGCCGGTGTTGTTCTTGCAAGCCAAGAAGGAAAAGATATCGCGGCATGTCTCGGCAACAAAAAGGCGGCGCTACTGGGCAATCACGGACTGTTAACAGCCGGTCCGACAATTGAAGCGACTGTTTCCTGGTTTGCTCTCCTTGAAAGGTGCTGCCAGGTTCAACTAGCAGCAGATGCATCGTCAGCTGGAACGGGCAAGCCGCTTGTGACTATCGGACACGATGAGGCGCAGAACACTTGGGAAGCCATTGGTGGTGGTGACCAGGGCTATTTCCAAGGACTGCCTCTTTTCCAAGTGGCGGAGCGTGAGTTTGGGGAGAAGACATATCTTGGAAGAGGCTTGCGTCCTGTGTAAATGGCCGAATAGCCTGGTCGAGTGGGATCCTCTCCACGTTGAGACTCTATATATAAGGTAGATGGGCCAACTTATCACGTATCACCGAGCGTGTCTATAGAATCTTCTCAAAAGTTGCCATCCGGCATTAAGAAGTTTAATATCGCACGGGAACAGATGGAAGAATTGACTCTCGGATCTCGAAGGTATCCGTATCGTGTGACGACCGAGACCCCGCATCGGCGGCCTAGCATTGACAGCACGCCGGAAGTCGCCGATCATGACTGAGCTTTCGCTTGCGATACCGCGAACAGGATGGCATCCTATGTTGACGGCTAGACGATATTAGATATATTGAGCCGTAGAATATGTATGCTGCCTTGGACGAGCCGTCTTCTTTGTTCTCGTGTTGAGATGGACAAGAGCGACGAATTCACTGAAAGTTGGCCGGGGGTCCACTGGCTCATCGGCGGGGCGGGACTGGCCTGGCGGAGGTGTGCGATAGTCGCCCGATATACTCGAGTCGCGCTTGACCAGCTCCAACCGAGCGTGCATACAATAATTGGCCGATACGGAATGCCCTTCTGTGATTTCCCTGGTCATGTTGTCAAACGATTCACTTTCGTCTGGTTTACCTACCTATTTCTCTGGCATCGTGAGCTAATCCAGCGAACCCTTCGTGGCCACTCACATTCCGAAGTAGACTCCCTGAATCATGGCAATTGAAGCACCAGTAAAGCCCAGCTCTCAGCTGCCGGCACAATACTCACATTTCAAGACTAATAGCACAAGAATGATGACGACGTTGCACGAGTCGTGCACTTGGGGAAGCACTCCAGACGGCGGCATGAGTAGGCAACTAGTTCATGACATACAAGCAGTCACACATTACTAATGCTTGTATAGATCGTCTCACACTCAACGACGATGACAAGGCTGTCAGACTATGGTTTATTGAGGAAACCAAGAAATGCGGTTGTGAGGTTCGGGTCGATGAGATGGGAAATATCTTTGCCATTCGTCCAGGTACTAATAACACCCTCCCGCCAATTGGTATCGGATCTCACCTGGACACCCAACCGACGGGTGGAAAATACGACGGTATTCTCGGTGTCCTGTCTGGACTTGAAGTACTGCGAACGATTCACGACAATAACATCACAACATACGCACCGCTGGCTATCATCGACTGGACCAACGAGGAAGGCGCTCGGTTCCCGCCGGCAATGCTGGCGTCAGGTGTATGGGGAGGTGCCTTTACCACTGAATATGGTCATGGCCGCCCTGATCTCGCCGGCACCACAACTCTCAAGCAAGAACTGGAGCGCATTGGCTTTCTCGGAACTGTTCCCTGCTCCTACGATGCCAATCCGCTCTCTGCGCACTTTGAGATGCACATTGAGCAAGGACCCATTCTAGACGCAGCCGAATCATCCACTGCTGTCGTTCAAGGCGTCCAGTCCATCCGCTGGTATCACGTCGACGTTGTTGGTCGTGAAGCGCACACTGGCACAACTCCCATGGACCGTCGCAGCGATGCACTTTTAGGAGCCGCAAAGATGATTGTCGAGACCAATCGTCATGTCACGGAAGGCGAGCTCGCTGCCAGGGGCGCCCGCGCTACCATTGCTGTCATCAATTCGGGCCCTCAGAGTATCAATACCATCGCCGGCAAGGTCCGCATGGGTCTTGACATTCGAGCGCCGGATGATGCAGATGTTGAGATGGTTGAAAAACTGTGCAGGCAGTCTTTTGACAAGATTTGCCAAGAGCACGGTCTAACTGTCGAGATTGATCATTTCTGGACGTCGCCAGCCATCCACTTTGACCCGACCATGATTCAGTGTGTCCGTGAATCTGCCAATGCAATCGGTTGTAAAATGGAGCTCGTTAGCGGTGCCGGGCATGACAGTGTGTACACAAGCCGAAAGGTGCCGACAGCTATGGTATTCGCGCGATGCCGAGATGGTGTGAGCCACAACCCGGCCGAGTACACGAGGCCAGAGGAGTAAGTCTAGTCATCCACGGTCTAAATTATCCCTCTTTTCTTTGAATATCACTAATTCGACACTCGTCACAGTTGCGCGGCATCTGCAGAAGTGCTTCTCGGGGCATATTTGAGGTACGATGATTACTTGAGGAGGACAAACGAATCAAAGAGCGTGTAAATGGAGCCATCAACACCGGCTATATGGCATTGTAAATAAATTACGGGCCCGAAATAAATTCTCCCTCTCAAGAAGGAAAAATAAGCCAAAGTACTTAAACGCTCGCTCAATAATAAAATACATGTTTCTGCAACGTGGTTGAAATCCACCGCAGGGGTATACAACCAAAGAATATCAATAACCCAAAATCAGCCAAAACGCCCTCTTCTTCGCCCGTCGCTGAACCATCTATCACCCGAATGAAACAATCCCCAATAAATATGACTTAGGGATATGCTTTCTGTTTGCCGCGATGTGCTGGAGATCTTCTCAGAGGCGAGTGATTGCAACACGATTGTTCCTGACTGGATGTCCCTGGCATGTGTGTACCGCTTTCTTCGAAACTTCCCAGCGGACTCTGTAACTCTGCTGCGAGGATCTCGCCTTCTAGCTCGCACTTTTCCCCAAGCCACTCACTCAAATTTGGATTGTCACTATCACGAGTTGGTTAGTATAAGAAGGTCAAGAGGCATCACTCCACCTACTTTGTACGTTGACTGCTGACTGATCTGAAATCCTGCTCCCCTTCTGAATCACTCGACCGAGATACGTGTGATCCAGCATGTGATCCGGCGTGCGACCCGGACATGTGCGAACGAGATGTGTGTGATCGGGCCTTATGGGATTGGGGCATGTGACAAGTCTCTCCCCTACTGCCCTTGCTTCGTGAACTGTCCCTCCTCACGACGGTAGGCCTGTTCATCTGCGACTCGTCGAACCGGTCATCCCGCTCCGCTGGTCTACTACAGTCAGCTCAAGATCATTATTTCGACTTTGCAAGACTGGCTTACTTTTGAAAGTTGACATAGACGCAACAGAAGAGTGTCTTGACCATTTTGCCTGGCACAGGGTTGATTGGCGACTCTGGAGCACAAGGAAAGTCTGGTTTCGAATGTGGTGACGAGGCCAAGCCACTTTCCGTTCGGAGGTCGTCAATATATAGATGAATCAATTCTATACCCATTTATCACGGTCGAAACGTTGTTGTTTGTAGAATCGAAAGACCAGGATCCTTTATTGGCCGGAGTTTGACCTTGACATGCGAATCACTTCAGTTGCACCAACTTGCAGATCAAAAGAACAAGGAGTTGATGAAGAGCAGATGGAGTATTGATATCTAATGACTCGGCCTGTTCCTTCTGAAGATCCAGGAAAATGGCTCTTCATCCCATTCGCTGGAGTTTGGTCTATCAGGGGCATTCTCACGATACAGACCTACCCCATAGGGCAGAGCCGGCCACGTCTGATTGGCTGGATTTTGAGCTTGATGGTCCATGCACCCTATAGGGCAGACCAAGACATGACTGATTGGTCAGATTTTGAGCTTCTGATGGTGTATTCTACAAGATGCGTTCTTCAAGATAGACCTGAACGTATCATGCCTACATGATTGGCCAGATTTTGGGTTTTCACTGAGCATTGAAGAAGACACAGAGGAGCGACGATGAGCACTAGCAT
This sequence comes from Neopestalotiopsis sp. 37M, assembly GCA_011058875.1. Lineage (NCBI taxonomy): Eukaryota > Fungi > Ascomycota > Sordariomycetes > Amphisphaeriales > Sporocadaceae > Neopestalotiopsis > Neopestalotiopsis sp. 37M. The sequence goes on along the minus strand of SWKT01000038.1, from coordinate 34,480 downwards.
CGGCAGACTTGGATCTTTGAAGCGGCCCGGTCCCGTAGCCTTTAGTAGGGCGCTAAGGCTTGATTTCCCCCACCCACAACGAATCCTTTCCTCGGCCACGCAAGTGACTTTGCCGTTTTGCTTACGGGACGGCTGCCGCGAGAAACAGTCTTTGACAGCAGCGACAGCCTGATGTTCCGTGGCGACTTCCAGTGACCGAAAAAGAGCCCAGAAACTCACAGAAGCTGATGTAGATCTCGGCTTGCTGTCAGACCGATTGGCCAGATTTTGCACTGTTCAGATTGCTGGATTACGACTGATTTGATCAGTTGGTTGAGTGTCGGCTGAAGACGCGACCCGATTATGCAGCTTTACTGTTGGTGATTGTCGCTTGAGTAGATGCAGCCCTGCCCCATCAGGCCCATACAGTCCAATCAAACCCCAGTCATGACCATGATTGTCTCCAACGCTTCGTCTAGAAATAGAATAGGCTGCTTTTTGCGCGCGGGCGGCGCAAGTAATCTCTACCCCATGCCTGCATGGCAAACAGCCAGACACCCCAACTCTGGATAAACTTGAAGGACTCGAGGCTCCATGTCTCATTTCTTTCCATTGTCTCTCAAAATCCGACCTATCGCGGAGCCCTCACTCACATCATAACATCACCAATGATGGAGCCAACCCACTCCTTGAGGCCAGCAGTCTGGAACGCTGCCGAGGAAAAGGATCTCACGGCTTGGAATAAACATCGCGATACCCTGCAATATCTTTACGTTGATGAAGGATGCAGTCTAAAGGCGATCAAGCAAAAGATGGAGACGGAGCATGGCTTCCCGTCATTCCGGTGTGTATTGCTGACACGGACATCTCACGCCGCTCTAGACTAAAGTCAGAATAAAGCCTCAAAGACTACGAAACCGTTTTTCGTGATCATTTCCATTTTCGCAAGAACCTCGAGCAAAAAGACTGGGAGTCCATAGCTTACCAGATTGAGGAGAGGAAACGAAAGGGAAAAGCTAGCGTGGTGTACATGGGCAATAGGTTACTGACAACCAAACGAGTCCAAAGAGGAACGCGCAAGTACAGTTTAAATCCCAACAACAAGTTCAAGACGAGTAGGTCTTACCTTATGATCCTTCAACTAGGTAGTCGCTAATTTCGACGCAGACCGATCTCACCTCTTGAACTCGAGAATCAGGATCAAAACACCGCCTCCCAAGTCGCTAGAGGTTGATCACGGATCAACAGAACTTTACAATACAGACGTCGTATCGATCGATATCAAGTCATCAACACCCTTTCTGGAACCGTATCCAGTCAATCCAGCGAACTATCATGGGTCAGCCGATGAGGGACGACAGTCGGCACCTCTCATTTCAGCGCCTAGCATCGCGTACCCAGAGGTCATTCCAGAGCCGACAGCACAGTCTCGTGAGTACCAAATACCTTTCTCGTGAGTTTCGCTAATCGTGGGCAGAAAATCAAATTGGTTACGACGCAGGACAAGAACATGGGCTTCAGTCAGATCCACGCGTCATCCTACCTGGGATAGGCACCATGCTTGCCAGACCGATTGTAAATGGCCGGAGTTCCTCGACATCTGGACATGCGGACAATGCTACTGAAAATAATGAAGAACATGTCGCCGAGGATACAGCACTGGTCACCACTGGCTCAACAGCGGTTCAAGCTTTACCATCGAACACGGCTGACACAAATTGGCAAACAAGTTCGGCGGTAGTCAGGACTCGCCAAGGCAACGGGTTCGATCATGTTCCGCGTGACCGGTCCTCGACGTCCGTTGGGTATCTCGGCAGCATGTCGCCAACTCAGCCGCTCGAGAAGCTGCTTATCACAAGCCGTTCCTTTTTAGCGTGCAAATTCGAGACGGGCACTCTGATCGCAAAGCATAACAGAAACCCGGCCCTACTCCAGAAGCAATTTTGCAGAATCGAGAAGTGGTATAACGACTTCAACCCCGGGTTCGATCTTCTCGTCAACGAAAAAGTACCCGCAGCCTTTCGCATATTCCAGAAATGTTTTGAAGCTACACACAAGGTCATCCGGCCCGAGTATCCATTCATGATGGTGTACGTGGGCCATCAAGCCATTCGCTGTGCCTTTTACGACAAGCTAGGGCGGACCATGACAAAGTTTCTCCTCCGACATGTTGCCGAGCTTTGTGGAGTATTCCTCGGCGAGCAGCATCCCTTGTCCATCATCACGGACGGCCTGGCGCGCATGGACATATTCGAATTCGCTCTCTGCATCGGACCCTTTATGGAATTCTATTGCGATGCTCTGGAGTCTTATCTGGGCAAGTCCGATGTGGGCCTCGGAGAGCTGTCGGGTGCCCGCGGCTTGACCATTAGTCTCATGGAAGGCACCGGGATGCTGGGCTTGTACGAGGCCAAGCCCCGGCTCGAGAAGGTGACTCGCAGAGCGCGCGAGCGCGGTCTCTGTACCTTGCATCTCGAAATTGAAATGGCCGCCATGCTTGTGAGGAACAAGTTCTTGGACGAGTCCTTGGCCTTGATCCTGCAAGTTCGCCAATCCAAGGAGTGCCAAGCCAATCGCTACGAATATCTCTATTCTGACATTATCTTGATGCACGTACTTCGAGCATTAAAGGACCACGATCGTCACATTCAACATCTCTACGACATGGCAGCCTCTTTGATCATTGTTCCCGTAGATGATGACTCGGTCGAGGTGGTTCACTCGTCAAGGGTGTACGAGGAAATCCGGCACAGCACTCTGCTTTTGGTATATGGCTGGCTTGAGAAAGCTTTGCGCAAGCTGGGACGAGAAGAGGAAGCAGATGGCATTCAGGCACGATGTGAAATGACTGTAGATGATCCAATGTACGCTGTAAGTACTTCGAAATTGTAGATACCATAGACTAGCGCGATTTTGAATTAGAATGAAAGGAATGTGACCTCCATCAAGACCGAGTAGATCCATGCATTTATAGGAGAAGAGCCGTTAGTGTATGTGTTCGCGAGTTGCCTGGCATCAGCACTATTAACATGCGACACGACGAGATCATTTACATGATCCGATCTCGGGTATAGAATACGTACCTTTTGTCGCAAAATGTCACCCAGGCCGCATTTCAATCACAAGCCACATCAAACCATTGAACAAAAGCGCCCCATTTAACCAGGAGACGTTCCACTACGTCACCCTCGTGAATGCACGTTCCTCAGTCAGCAACATCTAAGCGAATGCAAAGCTTATCTCTATTGCTTTCCAACCAGCTCTAGTCCCCGCCAAAAAACGGCGCGCCAACGGGGCCAAGGGGGAGACACTTCTGAACATGGACAAGGGTACAAAGCCTATGCACTGGATCTCGAACTCTAATCATTAGTGAGCCATTACAAGCCATTACCTCAGCCGCTGAGCGACTTTACAAAGCTCTTATGATTCGTGCAATTGTGGGGGCTGGTGATTTTATAATTCCCCACCTCCATAGGGAGGACCCTTCCATTGCGACATACATTGCTTGCTGGATTGGTTGGTCATGATGATAAATGCAGGTGTGCAGGTGTGTTACCGTGTGTTTGTCGGGGGAACAGAGTGGTGAGGGAAACAAGATATAAGGTTATGCGCCTTCAGCCACGTTGGAGTAAAATATCAATAAAGCAGCATCCCAAGGTTTCAATCACAAACAACAAAAGCTCTGGTCTCTCGCACTTTTCCCTCACCATCTTTTATACCAATCATTATAATACTCAAAATGGCGCCCAAGGTTGCAATTGTCTATGTAAGTCTTTCGAACCGAAGTCATCAAGTCTGATGGATACATCGTCAATCGTTCAAAGTGGTGAAGTCACTGCGCATGACATGTCCCCTCCTCACGGCATGAGGGTGCAATACACATCGCCTTGTCACTCTTTTGACTCATTTCACGCTTTCATCAATTCATATAGAGTTTTCAGCCAATCTGATCATCCATAGTACTCCATGTATGGCCACATCCGCCAGTTGGCGGAGGCCGAGAAGAAGGGTATTGAAAAGGCCGGTGGAAAGGCCGACCTGTACCAAATCGCCGAGACTCTCCCCAAGGAGGCTCTCACAGCCATGGGCGCCCCCGGCCAGCCCGAGGACGTTCCCCTGCTCGAGGGCTCCGCCGGCCCCAAGAAGCTCGAGGAGTACGACGCCGTCCTCATGGGCATCCCCACCCGCTACGGCAACTTCCCCGCCCAGTGGAGGGCGTTCTGGGACCGCACCGGCGGCCAGTGGGCCAACGGCCTCTACCACGGCAAGCTCGCCGGCCTGTTCGTGTCCACGGGCACCCTGGGCGGCGGACAGGAGTCGACGGCCATTGCCGCCATGAGCACCCTCGCCCACCACGGCTTCATCTACATCCCCCTCGGCTACGCCAAGGCCCCCGGCCAGCTCATGAACATTAGCGAGGTCCACGGCGGCAGCCCCTGGGGCGCCGGTACCTTTTCGGGCGCCGACGGCTCCCGACAGCCTTCTCCTCTGGAGCTCGAGATTGCCGAGGCCCAGGGTGCCTATTTCTGGTCCGTTGCTGCCAAGCACTTTGGTTGACTGCATGGCGGCGCATCCGAAGCTGCTCCCGCTACTACTTCTGCCGCTGCTCCTGCCGCTGCATCCAAGTCAGAGGCTACGGACAAGGCTCCAGTACCTGCCAATGGAGGATCCAACGGTACTGGGACCAAAAAGTCGGACAAGAAGACGGGCGGACCTTGCGGACTTCCGACGAAATGTACGATTTTATAAACGTTACATAGCATTTGCAAAGAAAAACAAATACAACAAGCGATGATACCAAGAGAAGTTTCTGATGCAGGAATCGGATTTGTGTGAAGATTATCAAAGTGTGCCTGCGTTGACAAGGAGCAAATCTTTATTCATGAGGCTGGGGAGACCAGCCGGTGATCCCCGGAAATCTGACCGATTGCTCGCAGCAATGCATGTCTCATGCTTCCCCTCCTTTTGATTTGTGCCACCAGAGATATTCTGTACTGCCTAACCTCCAAATTTGGACATATCGCTTATTGCCAAATCTGATTTCAGGGGCTACCTGAGCAGACAGTGAGTTATCAACGCATTCATACTTGTTTGCATTCAAGGTTTGCTGCGTTTTGTGTAACTCGCCCGCAATAATAAACACTTGCGCTCACAGGCGCGATATGTGGCTGCTTTAGAAGCGAGCAAGAAGCCGCGTTCTGTGAGGACTTATGGACGAGCCCAAGTCCAGCCTTACGCAGAACCGCCATCGAACACATTCACCAGTTCGAAAGATGTGCTAAGCTTGAGTCCAGGCGCTGTGTCAGAGCAACACGTGCCCTATGAATGTCCTGATTCTACGTTTCGCTGTCTGTCGATCGACCGTTGTCTAGCCTTGCATTCTCAGTCTGGGCGACGACATGTGTCGTATGACCGATTTGAGCTTCATTCCCCGTGTCCGCCCCTGGGCAGAATTCAGAGCTGTGTCGGTTTGCTTTTACAATTGGCCTCAGCCGCAGTGCTAGTTCACACCCCATTTCTGGCCACGACAATCCATAGGCTGTTGGATATCCGCAGCGCTATGACCCCAACTATACGATTGGTCCGCGATTTTGGCCAAATACCGGGCGGGCGATGCACCATTTTGAGTACGAAGTACATAAATCCAGCATTTCGTCCCCACGGTCGGGATGAATCCCCCACAACAAGAAACTGTTCTTGCAACGGGTGGTGTCTGACACCACCAACACCCCACTCATCGCATCTTGGGAACACCCTCGATTGCCTCGAAACCTTCCCTCGTCGCGAGACTTCATCTTCGTTTTCACTCCTGGAGTAGCGCGGGTCTCTAGGCCCGTGCCTCCCCCATTCAACACAATCATCATGATTATCACATAACGCAGAGCGAGTCCAGCCCGACAGGCCACGAAAATGCGCTCGACAGGATCGAGAATGAACTGAACAGAATTGCGTCTGGCGAGGACGGTATAGATGGACCGGTTTGGGGGGAGTCGTTGTGCATGCCTATGATTACCGAACAGGAAACAGACCGACGATTGAGATTTTATGTTGGCCACAAACGGTCTACGTACATAGATCCAGCCGTTCTGATTCCTATGCCGCATCATACGTCCATTGAGCCTTCGAGTCCCCATGAGCCGCTTGAGTCTGTATCATTCTTGCCCTTACGCTCTGATACCACCACCTTCCCAACGCCATCAAACACAGCTCCTTCTAATGACACGCCCCCACGATCGTTCACATTGCCTGTATCTTCAAGTTACGACTCTCCCGATACCTCGAGGAGCAGCCATAGTCCCGAGATCATATTTGACACTGTCCAGTCTGCTTCTAGTAGACGCTGCTCGACGACCTTGACGCACGTCTCACCCGACAGCAGTACTAGCTTCGCTTCACCCATAGCCACACCTAGGTCGCCTAGACGCATACCAAGGTTATTGCCCCAGAATCCCGGAACATGCCCGTTCAAGAACTGTCAATGGTCTCCCGCCGGCGGATCAACCACATCCCGATCGTCAGTGGCGTGAGTAATTCGTTTGGCCCTTCTTCATAATGGCTTATCTGACTCACTCCAACTACAGTCAACATATTAGTAAATACCACAAACATCGCTGCGAGCGTGGTTGTGAAAATGTCGGGTTTCAAACTCTGCGTGATCGAGACCGCCACCATAACTCCGGAATTCACAGGCAATCCAACCAGGTAGATCACTTGTATCGCTGTGGAGGCTGCGGCCACCTGGAGCATCGTCGAGACAATCACCTACGCCATCTTGGAACGTGCTCTCTGACGCACTACGAAACGAGTTACTTCTGCGGACTGTGTGGCCACGATAGTGACACGAACAAAGACGAGCATCGCAAACACGTCCAGCAATGTATGAAGCAGCGAGGCCGCAAGAAAACCAACCTAGCATCATGTTCAACAGATAACGACACCCATGAATCGTGAGGTCTCCCGCGGCCTCTCCCTAACCCTTCTCTTTCTCCCCCCTCACTCTTCCTCCCCCTTCTCCTGGCGTCTCCCCCCGGGAACGTTGATTTGTGGCTTAGCGTGCGACCAATGCAGACGACACCAGTGTCTCCAGAAAATGGCTGACCAGGTGGCCCTGTAGGGTCTTGCTAGCTCTGCCTGCAAAACAACCGTGGTATTGTTTTGTTCGTTCTATTCCCCTTCTTGTATGGTGCCTTCTTTGTGTTTGACCTGATCGGCCGTGACTGCGCTCGGTTTGGATAGTCATTGCCATTCCTGGGCAGGTGGAGGATGCTATAGTAAAGGCACTGATCTTTGGTTTCCCCGCATTGTTTCTTCCCTTATGAGATATGCCGACATCTGATTTTCGTGAGGCCACATCGGCCAAGCAAGACAGTGAGGCATGGATTCCTTGGAGGTCTTCAGTTGGAGCATGGTTTCCCTTTCCTACTGCGCCTGTAGGTCTATGCCTGTACGTGGTGCTTTCGTGACCGCTGTTAAAGCTAAGCAAGGTGCCAAACATATTTGTACATGATACGCTACACAAGGCATTACCACTAGGGCAGGGTCTCATAGACGTCTTGGGTCAGGAGGTCTCTGATGGAGCATGGTTTTCCCTTGGAATCCCCCCTTGTTTCGTTTGGTCAGGTTCCCGACCAGGAACCTGGCCTACAATCGCTCAAATTTGCATTCAATAGCTACTTGCACTCTGTCAATAGAGAGTTGCAAGAGGGCCGATGCCCGGGGTCAGGTATGACTTAGTACATTATCTGAGTCCACCGGAAGCAGCGAGGGTGGTCGGATAGAGACAATGAAAAGACACTTGCCAGATGATGAGGAAGTCGCGGTATTATTCGATGCCTTGTCGTAACCGCCAGTTCGTGTACCTAGTGATTCAACTGCAAGTATGTATATTTTTTGGCTGAATGTGGTGCTGGGGAAATATAACTATCCACAAGAATGGTCACCCCCTGCAAGTATCGCCTCCTGCTTTTGAACCGTGTCTTCTAAAGCAACTTCTATGATGTTCAGTTCTCTACAAATGTCCTCGTAGAAATCCTTAACACGCTCTTTTTTCTTGCCTTCCTTGCTCTTCATCAACCTAACCCGCAGCTTGTGCTCGGAGAAAGCTATTTGTTTTTGCTGTCCACGTAGCCTTTCCTCTTTCTCAGCTAGATGATCGATTTCTTTTCGCCGATCTTGCACATGGAAGTGCTGGGACATGATGCTCATTACTGTCCGGACATAGTCCAGCTGGTCAATGAACCACCGCTCCCGCCCAGCTAACATCTCAATCGCCACCGTGCGCTGGATGGATGGGTCTCCAAAATAATTCCATAGCGACATCTCGACTTCATGAAGGTCAAGCCCGTCGATTTCCGCCGCCATATCCATAATCGATTCCCATTTGAGCTCAAGGTACTTGTTGATCTCTGTGCGGCTGCTGAAGCTTGGGTTAACGGTCTTGGATAGAACCTCAAGCTCTTCGGGTTCTGTGGCTTCATAATCTTTGAGCTGGTCTTTCTTTCTAGCCTTTTTCCATCGATGGCGCTTGCGCTTCGGTATGGATGCCGGACCAGATACTGGCGATTCGGGGTCATTAAGTGTCGTTGGTGGTGTGATAGTGCCGACCGCGGGTAGACTTTGCTTTCTTGGTGTTTGGAAGAGGCGCTGTACCTCAGAGGTTTCCCAGAAGATCTTGGACCTAGCCGGTGGCTGCTTGGAAGAGAGTGACGGGAATTCAGTGACGTTATGGAACCCCTTGAAGGACTCAGGCCGCCGCGTACCTTGCTGTGCCTGATTTTGTGCTGTGTGTTGCCGGGCTCCCAAGGGAAAAGGTGATGTGTTCCAGGGATACACAATAAACCTCTTCCCATCTTGTCGGATGTCGCATACGTTCTCCCGCCGAATCAGACGTTTCATGTGTCTCTTGCGCGCATCTCTACACTTTCCTGAAAGCTCTGCAAGGCTGTACATCCTGGCAAGCAGCCTGTTTTCGGGAGCTCTCAGATCGTTGACCGCATATGTTCTCTCACCTGGAGACTTATGCTCCTTGATAAGTACGCCAAGCTGAAAGCGATCACCAATAATAGCTCCCGAGTAGGCTTCGTTGGGGAGGTCAACCGAAGTATTGTCTCCACTCATTCCGCTCTTGTCCTGTTTGACTGGGGCGCGGCCATATACACTCTCATGAGCCGACCCATCGGATTGTCCCGGAGGCCAAGCAGCGTTGTTATCCGCGTCTGACCTAGTCAAATAGGATAGATGTCAGTAGGATTGAGTGATATAGAGCTATAGAGTCACTCACTGGTGGTCATAATCATCGCTTGAGCATGCGAGAGCTTCCGTCGTCGCCGACTTGAGCCAGGAGTTCTCAAGCCTTGCCTTGCTTGATCTGCTCGCATCAGTCCATCTAGGATTTTTGGGAGCTAGAAACTGTTTGAGGAAACTCTCTGGGGCACTTGGAGGGACAAAAGACCGGGACTGCCAAGGCCGCTTTCTCCATTCTTTACTTTTACCCCCGGAGCGTTTCCATCTTGCGATGGTTTGACGACCAAAATCATCGTGAATGGAAGGGTCATCGATCTCATCTCCTCCAGCACTGAGCCGTTCCTCGGGGATCGTGGTCGTTTGGAAGATCTGAAGCTTGCTTCTCTCCGGCAACAGAAGCTTCTCATATTTTCTCCTCAAGCTCTTGGCTGAAGACTTTCGTGAAAAATGATTGAAACGACAAAACTCAGCAGGAATACCCTCGTCCGTTTCCTGGTGGAGGAGCGGTGGTATTGTAGGCGTAACAAAGGGTCGGATACTGGTTTCGACTTTAGGAATTAACAAGAGAGTAACAACAATTTTGATTGACCCAGGTTGTATACAATCCCGTTTGGACCATTCAGAGCGCAAAGAGTCCCAACGACTCAGAAGTGCTGCATACGTGTTGTCATCGTATCGCGGAACTGGATTGTCAACTAGCCCTGGGTGGCCCCAAGCGTATTTGAATGATACATTGAAATATTCTGGAAAGAATTGAGATTTCCGATAATCGTACAGAGCTTTCAAGCTATCTTTTTGGGATTGCCAAATCGGACTTGATTTGGTGGTCAAGTCAGGCCAACGACGACCATCGAAGCGCAGCTGTTTAGAACCGGAACTGGACACAGATATGGATGGTGTTCTTTTTAATGGTTGCGCTTCCATCGCATGACGTTGTCCATTGCCGAAGTCCATCTTTACGTCGTATCAAGTCTCACACCCTTCTTACTGTCTGACCGAGCAACAAGCGTGGAACCCTCACGAATATTGGGTAAAAGTGGACAGGATCGTGTGCTAGAGCTTCAGAGGATAAGTACTCGAATACAAACTCAGGTTATCCATGAGCAATGCGGTGAATCCAAGAAGGAAATCTTTGCCATTCGGGCAGCAACCATTGCTGCAGACACTGTTGCTGACACTGCCCCATCGCCCTACTGCTGAGGACATTTGCTAGATCCAATCATTTCTGAGGACATTTCCTAGAGCCAATCAGCTCGACACAGCGAGCTTAGTGCGCTATGCATGAGTAACGCACCTTGGCCGCGACAAAGCAACCTGAATGGTTGCAGCCGGCCGCGCTTTATTGGCCACTAGATCCCTACTGCCTCAATTTCTCAAGCACAAGGCAAATCAAGTTCGAAAACAGAACGTACTTCAGAATTCACCCTCTTCTTGCTAATGCGTCAAAATCTCCAAAGTCAGGTATTGACTACGACAACAGTAACACTATGACCCTATGTACCTAGGTAGCGACAGAGCACCAGGCAAAGCCCTAAAGCAATAGCCATCAAGGGATGGCAGTTTGGAATCCTTCTGATCTTCGGCTACAAGGCTAACTTCTTCATCATCGATATCAACCGCGCCGCTAGAGATCTGATGAGAAACATTGAAGGTTATTTTAGCGCATAGCTTTCGCCGACAAAAGAATCAAACCACTTCCATGGCACTACCGCCATCGACCAACTCGCTCTCTCTCGTACTGATGCTCCGAATAGTCGTTCCATGAACTGCCCGAATGAGCAGCCACGCCTGAAATCTTTCGCCCGGTGAACTTGACATGCCGACCTACGCAAGGAAGAGCGGCGACTGCAGTAAAGCTGGCCAAATTCCCGCCCTTGAATGTGATGGTTCCCGGCTCGTCTTGGAAATAAATCATGCCCTCTCCAGTCTCACGACATCTTGACCTCAACATGTACGTCAGGCATTGGGCTGATGCTGTCTTAACCTTCTTTGACGGTTGGCCGCGGCCCTTGGGGGCGACAGCTCCTCTCTTAGTGCCCGTGGTTGGCTTCTCTCTATACCCAAGCTCGTCGTCGTCATCATCCTGCTCGTCGTCATCCTCGTCGTCATCGTTGTCATTATCGTCCTCTTCGTGATCCCAATAGTATTCTTTATCAGCTTCGCGGTCGAGCTTTGCGCAATAATCGAGTATGGCGTTTTCTTTCAAACTGATGACCATCACCCCCTCGAGTACCCCGAATTCAAAATCCGCTTCAAAGACGTCGGGGCCTTCAGTCGGGCGAATATCGAGGTTTAGGTCGTCTGCCTGATCAGGCCATTCCTTCTCGATTTCCTCGCAATCTATAATGTAGCTGCCAACTGGAGAGGCTTTCTGATTCTTCTTGAGCGATCTCAAATAATCCGAGTGCATCTCCGAGCGCTCGGTGTCACGCTCCTCTTTGGCGTCTTGCACTTTCTTCGCCTCTGTGGCCGCGTGCCCACTAGCTGCCTTGGTCACGGCCCTTTGATCCCAACCCAGGAAGATGGTTTGGGTGTTCGGGCCCGAGCCAGTCGCTTGGTGTAGACCCGGAACCTTGCTGGCGGCCTCGCGTAGTTCACCGGCGCGATAGGAGCTGAATTGGGGAAGTGGGATACCCACTACTGTGCTTGCTTTTGTGGGATCCGGTTCTCCATTAGACAAGAAGAACTTTTCCATGACCCAGTTCGGATGGCCTGAGAGCTCTTCAGGTGTGAGTTTGTCAAGCCACTCCGCATGCATTTGTTTTTGCAACGTGATGATGTGCTCCGGGACTTTGTCGCATTTCCCGGCTTGAAGAACTTTCTTCATCAAAAGAGTTCCGTTGCCAGAAAACTCCTCTTCCTCGTATTGGACACCATAATGTTTCAATTGACCACGAACGAAATCATAACTGGTTCCTTGACCGGGACGAAGCTTTGGCAAGAACATGCTTCGAAGATGTGAGCCTTCGACACGTTCTACGCGACCAGGCAGGGCATAAAACCTGCCAAATGCACATTCGAAGCCATCTCTGGCCACTTCATCGTAGGGCATGGCGATTGTGGTTGGGAGTGATCTTCAGGAAGGGCACTGAATCAGTACTCGATAATGTTGAAAGTGAAGGAGATGGCAGCTGATGACAAGTAGAACCACCTCCGTGGAGAGCACAAAGAAGAGGAACCCCACGGTTGTCCGTAATGGAATGTTTGAGGATGGGGAAATCCCAAACTCAATCAGACAATGAGGATTCCTATGCTTCAGAGTAGCCTCAAAGAATCTCTCTCTGGCTAGCAGATGGAGTGATGGCGTCAACGTGGTTGATATTACAAGTCAATTTTCAGGTAGAGTAATGTGATGGATGGAAGCTGACACGTAGAATTGCGCCTCGGCATCATGGTCGTGTTATTTATTCACAAGCAAAAAGGCACTGTAGGCAACTTCGACCAACCTACCTAGGTTACCTAAATTTGGTGTATCTACTCTGCACCTACTTACCTACCTACATATGTACTTGACCTAGGTAGCTACCAGCTCGCCCCAGCAACCACCACGTAGAAACCATAAAATCATACGGCCAGAAGTTGACCAAAGTCTTCCAAGTCTCCTCTCGGCACAATACTACCACAATGATGCGAATTGTTCCCTACCACTCGACTGACAGCGGCTCCTTTGCATCAGTTGGGGGGTGAGACTTTTACTTACGAATGTGCACACTCGTTTGGACTGTGATAACCAAGCTACTCTATGACTTCCAATTTGGTCTCTTGTTGTTACTATGCTCTCCCAACCCGTTGCAAAATCTATTTTCGGACAAAGCTATCAGTCTCGAGAAGTATTTTCAACACTGCATTGGAATCTCTTGAGACGAAGAATGGTATACAGTACCGCACAACAAGCTTTATCAAACGATATATCCCAGACTCGCACACAGAGATCCTGAAGTCGACCATAATTCGAAGAAGCACCGTACAACGGGCAGCCTTGGGAATTAACACTGCTTTAGTTCTCATCTTGGTGGAGAAGTAGATCGGGGATCTGGACAACCGGACACTAGGGGCAATTCATGCACAGCTCTCTCGGGAAGGCTTGAAGGCGTTTCTCGACACAAGCCAGGCAAATTACTGCCTTGTACTTTGGTCTGGTATGGAAGATGGGTACAGTATTACCGTAAGGACGATATTACTGCTCATGTGGTAACCTACATGTGCTACAACGGCTCGATTGACTTGTTGCTCAAAGTGCGGTTTATTCATAAACACCACTAAAGTTTCGGTCGGTCGTTCTTTTAATTGTTTAAAAACCAACAAAGACCAGTGATTCACTTGAATTATTGCAAACCGAAAGGACATTTTCCTACGAGCGGGTAAAATCGTCGTCAGGCGTCGCGATTATGGCTTAGAGATTTTCAAGGCAGGCACTGGACGAGCGATCTTGGGATGGGTGAGATAGCAGCGGAAGGTAGTGCTAAAGGAGCCATTTAAGCGAGATGCAGTGGGATGAAGCACCGTTATGGGGCACTATTAGAGCTGAAAACACTCTCTTCCACTGGGGTGGGGAGCTCTCAAATTCGACCGAACGACCCTGTTTTGTACGCTTGGGGAGGCCTTGTATAGTCGTTTTCAGTCCACGCTTGTCACGCCTGAGAACGGGAATGGCGATTACAAAAACTTGAAGGGCAGTATTACTGTGTGCATTTTAGTAGCGAAGTTCGGAATAGAAGAACACATCTGCTATCGAGGCGATAACCAGGGTAGAGGAGCGCTTCTACTTTAAGCGCATGAGTCTCGCGGGTTGCCGACGTAAGCAACTAACTTAGGCTACGGCTTCTAATAATCATACGCAGGTTGAACCCGGAACAAGGCCAAACTCTTTTGCATACCTACGCAGTGAATCACAAAAGCTCAAAGCCCGTACCGGCATTCTCACCCAACAAACCCTTCTCATTGAGAGTCTTTGCCCTTTTTTCATCCCAGAATACAAAGCCGGACCATCTCCACCTCTCAAAGATCTGCTGGGTAGTTTGATAGGTATCAGCCGCGGTACCGTCGGACGGTGGTGGAAGCAAGTCTCTCCCCCATCGGTCCCCGTCGTGTCCGACTTTGACTTGCATCCATCCCCACGGCGGGGAGATTGGAGGCGTTCGAAGCGAGGTTGCACGGGACCGACGGCGGCGGAGGACTTCGGGTCAGGTATTCGGATCGGACTTGATGGCTGTAGTGGAGAAACTTGTACGGCGCGTATGCCATCTCACCGCTGGTGACATCATGCCAACGCAGTATTCTGACCATGAGCTCCGGGTCGTGCGCGGTGGACTCGACATTCTTGCACCGCAGCGACAGCAGCTTCGGGCAGTAGTCCTGAAGTACCGCGCTCTCGGAGCGGAGATTTCCTGCACAGCACCTCCAACGGGCGCGGCATCGCGCAACGCCCGCCGCGTAGCTGTCCACCACGCTTGGGTCCGGGGCACCCCTTCCTCCGTCTTCTCGCAATTGACTAAGGCGCTGCAGAGGGCATAGGCAAAAGTGTCGGCCTGCGAGATCTGTTCCATCTCCCAGGGCTCGAAAAGGCCCAGGACGCGGGTGACGAGGAAGCCCTGGTCGAACGGCGGCAGGCCCGGCGCGCAGTGCGGGTTCAATATGACTTGACAACGTACGAAAGCCTGCGCTAGCTGATGGCGCTCTGCGATGCTTAGGCTTCTGCTGCTGACCGCGGAGCCTAACACTTGCTCAAAGTACGCAAACCTGACGCACGCGTAGAGGTCGACGAAATACTGGACCGTCCGGTTGATTTGCACCAGATGTTCTGCTTTCGACTCTGTGATGCCCCTCAGCCATTCCTGTCTGTCTGACAAGAGGCGTCTTCTCCAGTCCGCCATAGTCTCTTCCAGCCTTGCGTAGTAGAGTTTACTGTTCCCCAAGGAGAATGGCTGCCTCTCTGTGTGAACTAGGACGAGCGCATCCCTCGTAGCGGGGCCGAGGTCGTTGTGAGAGATACCTGCAAGAATGGGACCCTTGGCCAATAAGAAAGCCCGATATACGAAGGGCGAGGCATGGATAAAGGCGTTAAGATCCTCGACCGACGTGACTGCTGCCAGCAGGAGTATGAGGGCATTAGTGTGCAGGGACTCGAGCTTGCACGACGCCATTGGGTGCTCTGATTATGGTGTTCCTAAAACCGAGCAAAATCAGAAATTTCTGCTCGGAACTGTTTTTGTGGTGAGTAGCTTGGGACGTCAGGTAGTGAGTCGTGCCGTTCTTTCCACACGATCCATCGGCAGAAATGTCGCTGCTGCCGCCATCGCACAGACCGAACGATGCCTTACAGCCGGCGCTGCAGTGGTCGCTGCTCGTACCGCAAAAGCCGCTGGATGAGCAGCAGTCGCCATATGTCGACCCCGTACAGATCTTCCCGTTTTTACCGCAGGACCCATCTGTAGAAATGTTGGTAGGAGCCGAACAGTCACCAAAGGTAGACTGACAACCAGCGCCGCAGAAGCCGTCGCTAGTTCCGCAGTAGCCGCTGGAGGAACAGCAGTCACCAAAACTCGAGCCTTTGCAGACCTTGCCATTTGCGCCGCATGAGCCGTCTGTCGCGACATTTGCTGTGGCTGAACATGCGCCAAAGCCAGACTGACATCCGGCATCGCAGAAGCCATCCATACCTCCGCAATAGCCATTGGAAGAACAACAGTCGCCGAAAGAAGACCCTTGGCACGTCTTGCCGTTGGTTCCGCAGCTGCCATCGGTAGAAACGTCACCGGATGGCGGATTAGTCCCATTGCTTGTACAATTACCAAAGATATTCTGGCAGCCGGCGCCACAATGTGCGTCCGAGGAACCACACCAGCCCGTGGAGGAACAGCAATCTCCAAATGTTGACCCTTCACAGGTCTTGCCGTTGCTGCCACATTGTCCGTCGGTACTGATGGAGTCGTCTACACCTCCGCAAGTACCAAACAAGGTCTGGCAGCCGGTACCACAATGGCCGGTCGTGTCGCCGCAGAAACCGCTAGACGAACAACAGGCACCATACGACGCACCCGTGCAATTGTACTGATTTGTGCCGCCGCAAGAGCCGTCTGGTGATGGGCTACCAGGTCCAGGCTTGGGGGCCGCGGGTGCATTACAGTTGCCCGCTAGAGGTTGACTTTGGTCGAGGCGGACGCCGATTGATTAGCTTCTATATCACCACTTTGATAATATGGAGGTGGTATGTACTTACCATCCTTCGCCGCAGAAGGCATTGGACCGACCACAGACGCCGTCTTTGGAACAGCAAGCGCGCCAGGCGGGAGTACACACCCAGCCGGTTATTCCGTCACAAGTGCCATCTTCCGTCTCTACGCCTGTCGACCATGCAGGCAGTGAAGATGTGGTTGTCGACTGAGAAGCCGCCAGTGCTGGCAAGAGCCAGAGGAACGCAAATGTCTTCATGTTTGGGGTGATTATGAATGGGTGACTTCCTGACAGGCTGGTAACCCGTCTTTGGGAGTTGTGCTTTATAATATAGCGCCGTTACTTGTTTCTCCTGATACGGTGCCACTAAGTGTCCTTCTGATATAGTGTGTCTGCCAGGTAATTCCTCCTCGAATAGTACCACTAATCATTTATGTGTCCTTTTCTACGGCATCGGGACATGCTTCACTTTCGGTTTGAAGAAAGGATCGCGAAAAAGATGGACCCGGCAAGCGCATCCTGCCGAGAGCTATAGTCTCGGCCGCGTTCAGCGAAAGTATGATGTTGCCAAGACCTAGAGACATCGACTTATTCTTACCCCTGCTACTTGGCAAATTCAACTCAATACGAGGTCGTACGTACCCTAGACACAATCATCACATAATGTTCTATATATTATTGAATGCACAAGTCGTATAGCAGTGGACTGAATGCGGCTATGTTCGAGAATCCAGCCTCAAGCGACACTCCGCAAAAGATGGCATTTTCAGACTATTGAAGTCTCGTTACCACGGGCCAAAATATCCCACGCGCACGAGCCAAAAATTGCCTACTACTTATAAAGAATTACCCATAACACTGCAAAAGACTCCTGATCTTGGGCCTTTCGAACACCGTGTGTCGCGACAAACCCAACCTTTAAGTATGGCTCTACATTGGTGAGCAAAGCTTTCCGCCATGAAGAAAGAATATACCAATGCAGTTTTATCTGTTCCTAATGATACAGTGCAAAATGACTGACTCAACACATTTATTCCTTCTATCTGGTAAACTTCTCGAATTATTATGATTAACACGATATCCTAGCGTGCGCATCAAGCCGGGATGCTTGCACTATTGTGTAGAAACCTCGCAACCACTGCTCTGATACTGTTAGTAGCTACACTTGAGCATCGCGACGGGTCATCTTCGCTACACAAAATCTGAGAGCTGCCCGGGTAGGATTGGCTTGGCCCTGTAACTCCCTTACCCCATAGTAACATACCTGCATCTCTGCTATTTCCGTTCTGATCAGCCTATCCATTTGTAGGGCTGTGGCGATAATCGCTGCCAAAATATTCCCTTGGCGCAATCGAGCGAAATGCAGCATTGGACGATTATTACAAGCCTTCTAGATCGTGCGTATGTTTTTGACTCATTCTTGCCAAGATTATGCTTGCGGGAGAATCCGCAACGCGCTCAAGCACAATGTGTCGCATCACTCCACGTGATTCATGTCGCCCAATTATAACAATTTGATTTACTGGATGTTCACTCTGCACAATATATGGTAATCGGAGACGGCGCACCAGACATAAAGCGAAGATGCAAACCCAAAAACAGCCCTCAACCCCATTACCTACCACTTATGATTACCGGGTGCAGACGCGAAGACAGCAGAGTCCAATAAAGTTACCCGCACCAGCGACGATTACGCGCAACCCCCATTCTTCTGTCGCCAAAACCGCTCTCTTGCTGATCTCGGTCCTTGCCAGTTCATTCCTCGTAGGCCTAGACCGGAGCATGCTCACAACAGCGTCTTATAGCGTTCGGCCATTCAAACGCGAGATCCTGTCTACATCATTGACTCAACCAACTTGTTCTACTTTTCTAGGCATTCCCTCAAATCACAAACAAGTTGGATTCTATCCAAGCCGTAGTCTGGTATGGCAGTGCCTTCACTCTCGTCTGCTGCTCATCCCAGCTGTTTGTGGGGAAATTGTACACATTCTACCCGTTCAAGATCGTGTTGTACCTTGCTAGTATAGGGCTTTTTGAAGTGGGCCTGTGCGGCTCTGCTCCAAACTCAGTGGATCTGATTATTGGGAGAGCAATGCCCCGACGCGGTGCTGCTAACATCTACGCTGGATGTGCACGG
This sequence comes from Neopestalotiopsis sp. 37M, assembly GCA_011058875.1. NCBI lineage: Eukaryota > Fungi > Ascomycota > Sordariomycetes > Amphisphaeriales > Sporocadaceae > Neopestalotiopsis > Neopestalotiopsis sp. 37M. The sequence goes on along the minus strand of SWKT01000038.1, from coordinate 15,948 downwards.
CAACAGACAACCTTCCGTGTCGTTGATCTAAATTTGGAAATGCTGATTTATCTGCAGATTGTATGTATGTATCATGCACACCGTTCCGCTAGAAAACGGCCCAGCGTACAAGGAGCATTCATAGCCGTCACAAGCGTTGCTGCCATTGCCGCCCCTCTGATCGGAGGCGCTTTCACATACAAGGTACCATGAAGACGGTGCTTCTACGTCAACCTCCCCACCAGCTTGTGGCGGCGTTGGTCACCATTTTCTGCCTAGACGTCTCGGCGATGGGCAAGACGAAACTAAGTTGGAGGGAAAAGCGCTCCGACTTGGACGTTCTAAGAATTTTAGCCTTGGTCGTCCGCGTGGTTTGTGTCTTTCTAGCTCTTCAATCCGGCGGACAAACACTTCTGGCAAGTTGCGCAACGGGTATGCAACTATCACTTCTGCGTACTGGCGGCTTCATAGTGGAATAATCGGCGCATCATTATTGACTCTGGCGGGCGATTTCTTTGTTGCATTCATCGTTGCACAAGTATTACGTCCGGGGAAAGCGACAATTCCCTTCAAATGATTAAACAGCGAAGTATCGCAGCCAGCTGCTGGTCATCGTTCTAACATTCCACACGCTCACTCCGCTTTCGCGCACCCATATGATATCAATTGTGCCGTGGCTGAGGAGGATAGATAGGACCGATAGTTCATGTAAGCGCGGTATTTAGCGGACGATTCAAGGCGTAACGAAGGGGCAGATGGGTGAAAATGCTTGTCGCGTACTAGTGTGCAGTCCCGAGAAGTCTAACCTTAGAAGATTGCCCCACAGCTACAGCATTTTGGGCATAAGTACAGTGATATTCAATTTCCACGCTAAGCTTGATGTTCCTACATCATTGCCCTGCTATCAGCAGAGTTCTGACACCGATGTGCTAAATCCATTTGAAAAGAGGTAGCATAGCTGGCAGCTATTCAAAGTGTCGTGATAGAAGAAATAGAAGAACCCTTTCCTCCAAATTTTGGACAGTTCTTATGCTTCTTGAGAAGTTGTTGGAGGGCGGCTTTTTCGTCGGATAGTTTGGCGAAAGAATCCTCCAAAGCCTTGTTCTCTGCGACGAGATTGGTCACCTCCGAGTCAAGCTCTAATGGGTTGCTTTCAACGGTGCGGAAGCTAAGCGGGGTTCATATGAGTGAAGTGTGCATGAAAGGAATGGAATCGCATAGTCCCACCTCTCGCGGTCCAGCATTTGCTCACTGTGAGACGCCGAGCCAACCACATTATCGCTCTTGTCATTTGCAGCAACCTTATTTTTCCCGTTCTTCGGATGACCGATAGAGCTCATACTCAAAACTTGGAATAGCCGGTAAATTACTCAAGAAGGGTAAACGCCTGTGTTGACGATCCAGAAGGAAGAGTGTGAGAAACACTATTTTGTTGCGATAAGAAATGAAGCTGCTTACATCATCTAGGAACTTGTTCGTATTACGACCCTATGACGGATACAGATTCGGTTTTGACGTAATTCACGTGAACAAGCCCGCTAGATTTTCTCGAATAGTAACAACTCCCGCTTTTCCGGGGAAGGTCTTGGTCCCGACGCTCGCTAAGACCGTGCTGGCTTTCGTTATGTGTAGCCATGCCAATCAGGTTCTTCGCCTTAGTTTCGTGGGCGATCTTGCTGTGTGTGTATAATCCCATCGTTTGGTAGCCGTGTATGATAAGATGATGCTCATGCAATATAGTGATCAGCTCTGCTCCGGCATCGCAGGTACTGAATGTCCATGTCGGCAGCCGTGGCTGACTCTTGCTTGGGAGGTCAGTCGTTCTATTCTGTAGCGAAACCCATGATGCTAGGATAGTATCCCTCGCAAAAGATCAAATTCGATTGTCACTCGTCTACATATACTATGGCTGTCTTGTCATTCTCTTCTGGCCAGTATGTTAGAAAACATGCGGTCATTTTTGGTCAACAGGGGGAAAGTTGCTGTTTTGCTTAGTCACAAAAGTGTTTGGCTGAAGCAGAGTTCATCACACGTGTTAAAATGCATGCCTCGTCACGTCTTCCCAATAGATCAACGCTCTTCTGAGAAGATCCCTACTCCATCATGTTCATACCCCAATTGAAGGTAAAACGCTTAGAAGCGCGCCCAAGGCCATCGATTTACATTCGTGAACCTTTCGGGATGGTGTTGATGATAGTAACCAGATTAGATTACTCCACATTCGTCACAAAGCAGTTTCTCCAAATTGGACGACGAGGAGGAACTCATCCTCGCCATCGACCTGGCCCGCAACGTCCCACCTTACGCCATGTTATTGCACAATTGGAGGAAAGTGAGTCGAAGCTTGGGTTGTGGGGGTTGACGACGAGGTGATCCACAAAGGTAAAGCGGCTGCGACTGCTCTATGGGCGTCTGGCGAAGCGCGATGGGCTCGGTTACTCATGGGTGAATACCTGCCGCATTGACAACATAGCCCCGCCAGCTGAGTAGCTGTAATTTGGGTCAGACGATTCATGGAATAACATCTCTTTTCCATCCCGACCAGTGGCCGGAAGCTGTCCTAGAAGAGCCAAGTAACGATCTCAAGAACTCTGTCGACGATTCAATGTGCCCCGATCGCGCATCAATAGAAGTTGCCGAGCGCGCATATTACTCTGCGAGCTGAGCATGCGTCGCTGAATCTTTGCCTACGGAAATTTCCGGGCACCCTGTTCCTTCCCGAATCTTGCTCAGCGATGTAATGATCAAGGCCGCGGTTCGAGAGGGCTCGTCGTTGTTGTCAACCTTGTGAAGGGGAGCCATATTGATTATGTCCAAATGATGTTGCGCTGTTTCCTGTGGCGTCGCCGTCGTCATTATCGAAAGGAGCACTGTTGTTTATTGGGACCCGGGTTATACAATTCCTGTAGAACCACCAAATCAGCCAGATCACATGTCCCAGGTTTTGCTGAGTCTGCGTTCAGATCCTCTCCGAACTTATCCGATACTGACAGTAATCCTCTGCACATTAGCTGTGGCGAGTATTCTGCAATGATATATGCTATAAAAAGTAGAAGTATCTGGTGATGGGGTTGGTAAGCGAACGCATTGCGTTTTTGCTCTGCCTCGAAAAGCCGTTGCGCATGCAGGCAAGTTGAATCCAAATTATTGCTATGAGCTAATGATCAGTTCAAACCTTGGTTCGGCTCAATACGTAAGGCTGTGGCCGGGACATGCCCGGATTCCCTAGCAAAGGCCCAATTGTGAACGTCTGGAATCGCCATAATGAGCAAATAGGGAATAGTCGCGTAAATTGATTCGGGTGAGGGACGCGAAACGGTAGCGAGAGCGGGAAGGCCCCGAAGATAGTCGTCGTTGGATGAAAGTTCTTGGTGGCGACCTTGATGCACGATCAGAACCGCCCATTATGTGGTAAGACGACGGAAATGCGCGGGAATCCTGTTTACAGAACAACGGAATACTCGGTGCAGGCGTCCTTGGAAATTGTTGTGGGCTGTTTAGACATTGATGGCAATCCCATATTCGCCTCGACGGAAGGCAACCAATGTGAAAATATGGTAAATGTGTTGTAATGGAAATTTGCAGACGCTTTCAGTACACTATGGTCATGTGTTGAAAACATTGGATCGGCCCACTGGGTCCAGCCTAGTCTCAGGCTGATGCGCTATACATGGCGTATGCTGGTGAACAGACATCACTAAAATGACTGACTCGCAACCCAAATCTGATTGACCCGCACTTAGCTGCCCCCCTATGTGTGGGTGCAAATGCCTAGACATACACTGTTTACTAATATTACGAGCAGTTACTGATCATTCCATAAAATCAACTAAAATTCTCCTTTGGATCAAATTTAACATTTGGCTTCAGAATATGGCTCCGCCCGCGTCTTTCAACGTACGTGTATTCTGGGCAGAACCACTGCACGGTCAGGGCAAGAACGCTAAGGACTCCGACGATATATATCTAATTTTTTTATCCCACCGACATAAGAGAATAAATCCAAGTTTTTGCAACACATCCACCGATCATAGAGGACATTGACCGGCAATGAAGACCGCTGTCTCCATGGAACATCTTGTAATCTGGATACCCGTGCCCAAAACTGCAAAACCTTTTTAATATAAAAATGAGGGAAGAATCAAACACTCTTAAAAAAAAAAAAAAAAAAAAAAAAAAAAGGGGCAAATGTACCCACTACTACAAAAGCTATAAGGCCGCATATCGCTAAACAAAGAAGGATACGATAGATTCGACAAACGCCTAGTGAACCGAAAAGGAAAATGCCTCGTTTCCTGTATACCTCAGCAAACAAAATTCACCATATCTCATAATTGATGGTAAATCTCCATCTTTGATGATCATCTGATTTGATATCAGGTTGACCTTAAGAACCATTATTATTTCCCCAAGGGGGAGTACAGGAGGAACAGAAACACAGTTCCAGGCTGATTTGTTTCCAAGTTCATTCCTCTATGTTTTTGATAAAGGATTGGGCTTGCTATAACCTTAAGCAACCTGAGACGCGGCTGCCCTCAAGTACCGTTGGATATGGTCGCAGTCGCAATGACTATGCTGGAGAATCTCGGTCTTGAGTGCCAGGACCTCATCCTGGAGATCCGCAATGCACGCCTTCAAGGACTGCTTCTTGGACAATAGGTCACGCTCTTGTTCGCGCAGTTCTTGTGTATATTGTTGAGTCTTCTCCCGGCACCGTGCAGTCGCCGCTCGATTCTTTTGACGGTTGCGCTCGTACTGTGAGATGCCGTCTGGTACGTGTAGTGATGGACTGGAGAATGGTGCGGCTGGCACCGATGCGTTACTTTGGGACGATTGGGCGGGGTTAGCGTAGCCGCTGCTATTGCTGTACGATGATTGCATTGACATTGGTGTTGCAGTTCTGCTGACGTCGCTGGTTACGCCGCGCCATTGTATCAAGCTCGGGTGATGTGACGGCTTGTGAAATTCACTCAGACTGATGTCGTTGTTCTGTGTTACGGTAATGGGAGTGAGAGAATGGTAATCGCATAAGGAACTCAGCAGCAGTTGAGAATGATTAATAGGAGCTAGCTCTCCTTGGTCATCATGACTGGGTTCCTCATACCGCATTTGTTGAAGCTGAGGCATTTCAGTACATTGTTGGAGACAATCAGTCATGAATTGCTCCGTTGGCCTTGGCTGGAACAAGGAGTCACAGTATTGGGTATGCTAAAACCGATATCAGTGCTGCTATCATGATGCAGTCGGGGGCCCTCCGCGCTGAATCCTGAATCGATCTCGCGTAATCGAACAAAAGCCCCCCTTGGATAGTGGCGCCAGAACTCACGTGGATTGGGGTTCCCAAGTGTACCATCGGTGCGTCTGCTCCATAAGCATTGCCTCGATAGCCGCTGAACCCATAACACCAGAAAGGGGGGTACGACGGCACATCAGGGATCTGTGGAAAGTTGATAGCGATACCATGATCGTTGGGACTCGCGCTGGGGAACATGTATGGGTCTTGTCGGGTATTGTGGGATGATGGTTCGCAGCTACATGACGTAGCGTCCAAATGTGATCCTACAAAGGCCATTGATATTGCAGCGGTGATGCAAACGAAAAGCGTCAGGGTGACGTGAGAAGGAAAAATTGTAAAATTCAGTCGTAGACTGTAGGACCTCAGGTATGACGAGCCTGACGACGGTAACCAAGGGTTGGAAAAAGGCACACTCAATCGGTAAGATGATTTGCACAGCTAGTCTCAAAGACTCTTTCTTCAAATTGGTGGTTGCTGTGTGGAGATCGGCTATTGAATGCGCTATCGAGGCTACTCAAGATGGAAAATATATGTATACAGAGATTTACAGAATGGTGAGGTAGACCCGGTGGTGCCCTGTACTCACGCCTACTTGCACAACCGTTAAGAGTAATCGGCTGCACAAAAAGAAAAGACCTTCTACTACCCAATGATATAGAGACACTCATTTGTTAGTAGGGTTGACAATCCCTTCCTGCGGGATATCACGCTTGTAAGTCTGCCTTTCATTAGAGTTGGCTTTGCGGTAAGATGGATATATCTTACAAGTAGAACGGGGAGAGATCGTACGATCGGGGGGCGTAGTTGTATCGATTCTTGAGTAAGAGAGATGAACTTGGGCCTGCGGCCTGATACAAGCTGTTTGCAGCCTTGTAAGTCGCTTCTGCCAGTACAAGTAGCCAGTTGATCATTTTCCATGGGATACGTCGATGACCGATGTAGAGATTATATGTCAAGGTTGTATCCTGTTTTTGCGTTTCGCCGTGCTTACACACGACCACCCTGCGGCCACGGAGCACTCGTCCGGACCAATGAGATGTAACATTGTCTCAGCTAGGCACCTGGAAGGACGGGGCGCACCATTTCCTTGAAGGGGGTTATTGCCAGCCCTGTGGCAAAGTACCTCCTTGTGGCTTGTTGTTTTTTGCCGGCGCTGCTGCCGTTGCCGGGCTCCGAGCTAAACAATTCATTCTCTTGAGACGTATTTGACGCTTGCTACATAAAGTAGGTAGGAGCACGACATCTTGCCATGCTTGCCTAACCTAGCTACCTATCAATGCTTCTACAGACGCGCTCTCTGAAATCAGATGACGAAAGGTGGAGGAACATGGCGTTGGCTATTTTTTCTTTTCTCGACTACCAACAGTTGCTCTACTGCGAGTGGTTCTTCTTATTATTTCTGCTGGGTTGATGTGATAAGGCGGATATGCTGACCAGTAGCTACTTACCTAGACGCGCGTAGGTGACAGATCAATAATGACATTTAATTTTTTTTCTACGTGCGCAATTTCAATTTAAGGGTCCAAAATATCTCTCGAGAGATAACATTATCACAGACTTACAGCCAAAGAAATCCTGAACCAGCAACTATCTACCGTGGTGACCAACCAAATTGAGCTTTCTACAACTATCTTATGGCAAGTCAAGCATTCAGAAAATTAACGCTTGAGCTGACTTGTATATAGGTAAATACATATCAAAGCATACTTCCATGAGAAAGACCCTGGTTCGCTACCGCCGTTAGTACACCGACTTTTGCGCTTTCCATCATACTGGGATTACAAGTCCACTCCTTGCTCCTGAGATACCCAGGTTTTGAGCAATGTTTCTTCTTCATGTCCAAACCATAGCCAGTGGCGATGCAGTGCAAAGTGGTGTTCATTCCTTACCTAGCACTAACAGGGGGCCTATCTAGCGGCGCACGAGACAGGTCGGCAAGCCTTAACCCCACCACTATGCCTTGCATACGAACGCTTAGCACCAGATTGCGGCTGGGTCATATTTAGTTTTTCCTTCCCGACGGGACTGTCGAAGGGAGAAAAGTAAGCTCTGCCAAGATTGGCCTCTCTGCCTTCTGTGATTGGTCTATCTAAGTTCTCCTTTCTCGTCTCCGATTCGGGTCGGCATGTCAAGCGTGATCTACACACTCTTTTCTATCGTGCCTGAAACAACCGGTCAATGCTGACGATATCGTTCCAAAATATCTCATCAATAAATTGTCTCGATGATCTTCTGGCTCTGAAGACAGTGTCGGAGACCCGTTGCTATATGTGCTTTTCCGCCAAGCATGGTGCACAAGACTTATGTGTTTCCGTGGCCCTCAGCTTGACCTGCTATATGGCCGTTTCAATCATCATGTAGACGCCAAAGCCTGGTCAACCATGTCGCAAACGTGGGTATAGCCACACACTTAACAACAAAGAACCAAAATCGACACCCAGTACAGTCGAGTTGAATTAATAGAGGATGTTGTAGGTCCAAACGGCCCGGAAAGAGTACCTCATTCCCTTTCCCACTAAGGAGCCGACACTACAGACACTCCAGAACTAGCCGTTCTGCCAAGATCCTCAGGTCCTTTCGCGACATGGCATTTTTCGTAAGAGCTAGCACGATAGAGTTCTCAGAGTTTGACAAAGCTGCATCGTAACAATCCTCTGGAAGAATGGGTCGCATGCGCTACGTAATGACAGTAAATGGCTTAGAATATAGGCCGCCGCTGCTTGTCAAACCCCCATGTAGGTTACTCCTTTTGTGACACCAAGGGCCATTCATTGTTCTCGTGGGAGATGATAGTAACCTGTTGCTCGCTCAGCCTTGATTGATATCCTGAAGGGTTGTAAGAAGCATTTCCCTGTCCCCCCCCCCCCCCCCCCCACATATCCCTTTCCCCGCAAACAAGAAATGAACTTGTGATTACCGGGCTCAGCATAACATCGGGCTGAGCGTACAAATATCAGATTCCCTTCTCTTTTCAAGACTCTCACCAATTCCTTTATTGCCGCGCATCATGCCAGGTTTGGATAACACGTGTGCTTGCATTGCCGATTCTGCTGACAAGCCTTGGGGCATCAACGAGCTAGGTTAGTTAGAAGCATTGAGGGTAGGAGGCGAAGACAGAAGTTTCGACTCATTACACTGTGTTTCTTCAATTGCACGTAAGTGGTAATTCATATCTGCCTCCAAAAAGAACAAACGTTGAAAGCTTCAAAGCACCGCCAGAACAGACTAGCCAATGGAAAGAGCATTGAAAACCTTTTACGTCGAAAGCGGGGAGCGGAAGCTAGCGAGCCACCCAAGTTACTGGCGTAGCAGCTGTCCAAGCACACTGAATACCCAGGTACCCAAGGTGCGACTAAAAGCGCCAGATGGTCGTCAAGCCGAAGATGACTATGCACGTCTTAAGATAGAACTCTGGAGGGGGGGCGAAAAAAAAAACCTGTATTAAGTGATGGACGCCTCCACGACTGGTACGAGTCGGTCGATAGCCAGTCGGACGGAGCCGACACATTGCCCAGAAGCACTTAACCTAGGTGATTGACTTAGTAACAAAGGCCTTGTGGGGAAAGGCGGCATACATATAGTACACATGAATCCATAGTCCCTATCTGGGCCAGAATTCGCATTTCCGTCCCTACACGCATAGAGCCGAAGCTGGGAGAGATCTGTCTTGACTTCCAGCGCAGCACTGCCCAATTAGTATCCAAAGCCCGCAGCATGACTATAATTGATTACAACAGTAGTTCCATACAGTACAGACGAAATCAGACTTGGCTTCCTATCGTTTCTTTCTCTTTCCTTGTCTTTGAGCACGGATGATCCATATTTAGCGATCTGTAGAACCTTGGCTCCGGCTTTTCGGAGGTAGACCGCGGAGTCTACAATGCCATGTATTTCAGTCAGGCAAAGAGCGACGATCCTAGAGCCATGACTTTATATCTGTGGACCTTGTGGCCATCATCCGATGATGAAGCACGTGTTAAGTAGGATAATTCTGCGACAGAGTCTACATTTGTAACAATGTGGCATCCGACGGCACTGTTTGCAAGTGCTATGCTTTCAAAGCGCGACAGGGTGTGAACATCGAGATCGAGACGGTAAACAAAGCAAGCGCTAAGAGTGATCTGTCGAGTCAGATGTCACAGGAACCGCAGGGGAGCCTGCCAAGCTATCTGGCCGATAATGGATCAATACCATCTAAAGTGGTTGTGCACCTATTTGTCATAGATATTCAATCAGATCGTCCATCTTTGTATTGGGCGGTATCTTTGCCATGAGCTATGAATCAAACTCTCTACTAGGCTAAGATCGTCATGATTCTGCATATGGCGGCAGGATGTCTAGGCTGCTCTCCTACACAATTACGAGAATATTCCAAGCAGCATAAACGAGAAGACTGTTCATGAACAGGAGACTGTACGTCGGTTCATCCGTCTATATCCAAATGAGCGTAGTTTTCCACAAGGTTGTTCAATACTTGGGTCTCTTTTTCCGCGACACTGACCGTCCAGGTGCTTCGCACGGCCTGCATTGGAGCCCTCCATTTCTCCATGGGGTCTTCGTTGTCAAGATTCAGCACGCCTTTCAATATCGAGGCCTCTTGCGTGCGTATACGCCCACGAATGACGCGGAACAGCGCTTCTGAAAGCTAATGATTGTGACGCTGACTGGGCAAGCCCTCTACAGCCAGCATGAGAGTCGCCCGCAGTGCTTCTAGCTGAGAAGCAGATGTGTACTTGTCGATGGCATTGGCGCACTTAAATGCGATAATGAAGAGCGGTATACGTATGAAGAGATCTATGACATCGAACCCATGGTGGAGATAATAAAGCCGGAGAGGTGTTCGTATGTTTTTGTTTGAATCGTCAAGGATTTGTTGTGGCCTTGACACTCGATCTGTTTTCGTATCCACTAAGGGCTCAAATATGCTTAGGATGAGGTTGTGATAGTACATACTGTTGATTTGCGGCATCAGTAAACAGGCTCTTTGGAACGTGGTGTATATGTAATGCTAAGTGTGTAATATATGCCAGACGGGAGCTGCTGCTTACTAAAGTTGTAAATGTGCAGGTAGTACTATCGTGTTTGCGCAAAGTGGTGAAGGTAAGTCGTCATACCAATTTTTTAGGCGCGAACGGAACTTATATGCTTGATCAGAGCTTATCTTTGGGCCTCTGGAATAGGCGGCTTCGCAGAACTCATTCATGGTGATTCGAGATTGACTTTTCGCTTAGAATAAGTCCAAAATGTGACGGAGAAAGACTCTGGCTCGATGAAAATTTGGTCCATATCTGCCCAAACCACTTGGATATTCCAGAGGACCCGGCAGTGATTCAATGGGCGGAGTTTTCAGAAGTGGCCCATGCATCAACGAAAAGCCGACAAGACTGTAGAACTCGGGGCCTAGGGAGACATGTCAAGGGAGAAAACCAATAAACCTACGTTTCCCAGTTATACAGTGCCCACGCAGCGTACAGTCTACCGTCCCGTATTCTTTTGCTTTGCCCGAATATGGCGCCGTCATACGAGCGCAACTTTTGGGCTAGGTTGATGGCCCGAATCCTGTACAGCTGTCCGATCTCATCTGGACCGCAGAGGTTATAGAAGACGTTAAAGAGAATTGCGGCTTGGATAGTGGTGAGCCGTACTTGGTGTGACTCAATTGCCCAAATGCATTTTGCTTCAGCAACAAAACGATACATGAGTGTATGTGGGTTCCCAATACTCAGCGCGGTCTGAGAATTGTGGATAGCAAACCTGAACTTCATCAGTGGGGCCACTTTACACTTCAAGGGCATACTCTTACGCGTGAATTTGCAAGAGTTATATTGACCAGTAGCGAAGAGCAGAACCTTGCCGCAGACCAAGCATATCCTTCAAAAAGTAATCCTTCTGGATGGCCGCGGTGAATTGATACTCGCAGCGGATCCATACCCTGAGAAGTTCTCGCACGAGCGACTTATCGTTGCAAACAGACGTCCACAGTGATAGCTTCACGTCTGTGAGGCGAAGATCCACGACTTGCACTGCGTGGAAGGGCTTCTGATAGGCAACCAAGCTGGAGCCGTGGGATTCGCTTCCGCAAGGCCCCAATTTCTGGTCTGGAGCATATAAAAATGGCCCTTCGTGAATGAATGAGTTCAAGTAGGTATTACTGGGCAGATCACCCTCTGGAAAATTCTGTCGATATGAAGTTGATATCGGAACCGAGTTTCAGGTTTAAGAGCAAGCGGGAGCAAGAGATCACCCGCATGAATGCGCGAAAGAAGCTCGAAATGTCGCTTCCCGATTCCCCGCAGCACCTGATGGGCACCTAAGCTTGGTAGTATCTTCAAGAGCTCAAGAATTTTCGTATTAGTTGTTGCATGATCTCGCAGTTGGGCATAGGATCGTCTAAAAGCCTGTGAGGTCGTCTCCCCCGGCTGTGCGGCATAATGGCACGAAATGTGCCGCTGAGTGCAATAATTGCAGACCGGTCGTTCACCGTTACACTGTTACTGAAGATAGAATTTGCAAATCGTAATAAAAAATTGGTAATTCCTTCAATTTGAGGTTATATGTGCCTTGATCTTTCGTTTCCGACACGCGTCACAGGCCGCCGACACTAGGTCCTGTCTGGAGGGGCGTTTCTGCTTCGCAAGGGAAGCAGGCCTGTACGGTGGCGTTGGCAGTGGCGCTGGTTGAACGGGGATCGGCGCTGGCCTGGGCAACAGAGCACACTAGCGTTGTCCCGATTGCCCCGATTGCTCCCGCGGACCAGCAAGACTTTGTTGCGACATGGAATTGTTCATTGTTGTCGATAGCTCGCCGCTCTACACTTCATTTGAAGACAGCGAGAGAATTTGTGTCAAATGCCGGAGTTTGATACATAGATCCGGGTCCTGCTTACATGATTGCGTACCGAGAAGAAAACTAGAATCTACGGTTGTGGTAGGTTGAGGGTGTTGAATGTGGCAAGTAGTGGGTAAAAGTCAAAGATCAAGGGCGGCCCTACGTATACAGCACTGGAAGCGCGGTCAACTCTAGAAGAGCGCATGCCGGAGACATTCCGAACCGTTTTCCAGGAAACTTTCACTGTATGATTTATACCTAGTGTTTAAATTTAGAAAATAAATCCATTGTTCTGGGAGGCTGCCTAGACCGTGATTCTGTCAACAGCTAGCAGTAGTAATTGATTCTTTGGGTCTGGGTTCAAGGCCTTTGCCCCGCAGTGCGCCCTCTTCAGCGCCAACACGTTCGTTCTTCTGCAAGGCTGGATGGTCGTAATATTGCTTTCACACTCTGCATTGTACTTAAATTATCGAAGCTCAGAACAGTCAAGTCTTATTTTAGAATCATAATTGCCTAGTCGTTGCCTTCCTTATAGTAGGGTCGCAAATCAAGCGAGGCTGCGATAAAAGTGATGTTCATTCGACATTTAGCGCTGACATAAATGTTCAATATTGCCCGAGATAAAGTGGCATGTTGCCTTCTCCAGACTTTGCATAATCACACGAAACACGACACTGCAGCAGCTAGTCTTTGTGGGCTAATGAAGGAAAAAACAAAACCAAAAAACCAAAAAAAAAAAACCGCAAAGATATAATCTGCCAAGATTTCTACCTTTGCCTCCTACGATTCGCTCGTCCACGCTTTGCTTTTTATTACCGTCTCCAATCTAATTTGTCACTATAAGTAATATTCACGTAATCCACTATCGTGCTTCCGCCGTTTTCTTTCTCTTCCAATGAAATTGCATTATTTACGCTGTTTTTTTAGGGTGTATATTCGTCATAATTCTCCATTAATCTATCCCTTTCGACTACCTATTCGTTTTTCAGTATGTTACGCCTTCACAAGGCCAGTAAGAGCCATGCCTACCACCGCCTGCACAAGGATGGAAGGGGGGAAAAAAGGAAGAAGAAGAAAACAAAGCGGGAAGGTTTAGTTGGTGGGGGCCATAAAGCATTGAACTACTCCTTTCGTTTGAGCCATCAATCCAGACCTCCCTATATCACTTTATTTCTTCATCCCGCAGTCATCCATTCATCATTTACGAAAAGCTCGTGGAAAAAGAATTCTCTTGCGCTACTTTTCAGCCGCCCTGTCGCGCCCATTAATGACCTCTAGCATCGAGTCATTCATAGCTCCCAACATTCAACAGTTTCAATCTCACGCAACATCCTAATCGAGGAAGGCAGAGACTTTCATCATAGCCTGTCAATTCGTATAAGCAACTTGCACTAATATGATTCCTGTCTAAGCTTTTGCTTTCATATTGTCCTAATGTTTCAATTAAGATCAACCATAAAATTCCAGTGTTTCAAGCTCTCTCATCAACCCACAGCTTGAACAGTAGTAACATTGGATAGCCGGTCCATCACTACAGGCATGGGACACAAGTCTTGCATGCTAGGGCTCTCTTACTTGCGGTGATCGATTATTATTAAGACTGCTGGAATGCCAGCGATTCGAAGTGATGGATTATGCGTCCTTGAAATCTCAAAAAGCCGAGACAAAAGATTCTCTCTGCAAATTAGGGCTATCGAGGCCGTTAATGTCTCCGCATAGCGGCAGGACTTGTAGATCGAGTGACCATGATGGCGAGACTGCTGCCCATAAACCGTGTTCATATGTAGCGAGGGGCCATTGGCGGTCCGTGGCTGAATCAATCTTATATTTCTTTTCCAAGTACTTCGGCTACAGGCCCTGCTCTTCAATAATTTGTTAGTCAAGCTTGTGGATGACTGTCACTTACCCTTCTTAGCGCGATTCCAGCTCCATCTGCGACCATATTGCCTCTGAGAGCCAGCATTTTCCAACTACCTGATTATCGATCCGCGAAGGTCCAGCCGGCTTCAACAATCTGCACAATCTGCCAGTACTAACTTTGTGGCTTCTTTTCTCACACATCATCATCGTTTCATCAACTCTCACCCGCCTCTCATCATCCTTTCATCGTCCGCTTATCCTTCTCTTACGGTCTCAGTTTCTTAGTGGTCTCTGCAATTGTTATGTCTCTAAAGGGTTGTCCTCCCATACCGCGGTATATATTGCTCGATCTGTACACATGAGGGTTGTACACATGAGGGTCACTTCAGACGCAAACTTGATCGACATTGAACCCCATGTTACAACTCACTCTTGTCTACAACACTTGACCTTGATCAGTCAGCTTTGAAAAATCTTTCACAATGGACCAAGTCGGACCCACACTTGCTTGTTCTTCTACCGAAGACTCAATCTTGCCTTTGCAACGTTGTCAACCTCAAACCAGGGACTCCCTTCTCAGTCTCCCGGCCGGATTCCCGTCTCTCTTGAAGCATGCTCTTGCCTGGACTGGTAATGATTGGAAAAACGAACAGGACTTCGTCTATCAACTAAGCGAGAATGATCTCCTCGAGCTTCGATCTTCTCTTGCGGCGTTCAAGGGTAATATTTTTCTTTATTCCTTCGTTTTTCGTTCCTAGCAGGTGTTCTTATAAATTGAAGCTTTGGAGCTAGATGGCGATTTCATCAACAGCAAAAACTTCTCGCTGCCCACTCTTGGGCCCAAGCTTGAGGATATCAGACAAACAATCTATGATGGTCGCGGGTTTAGTGTCATCCGTGGCATCAATCCGGCAAATTTTAGCATCGAAGACCTCACCATGATATGGCTCGGAATCCAGACACATGTCGCTGATCAACGCGGCTGCCAAGACCACAAGGGCAATATGATTGGTAAGGAATAACTCGGCTTCGGGGATTAGTAAAGCACTAATTAGAAATTTAGTGCATATCATGGCAGATGACAGCTCCAAACACAAAATTGGCCACCACCGCCATTCAACCTCTGCAATTGTAGGCAATACTGCTCCCTATGGGATTATATGTACGTAAGGAGAATTAATCATTTCTATTCGATAGACGTTCCATACTGAGGAAGCGGGTGACATTGCTTCTTGGTTGACCAGGTCCACTGCAGCAAGTGGAGGTTGCTGCATTATTGCTTCCGCCTACCACGTCTACAACGTTCTCGCAGCCCAACGCCCCGAAATCATTCGTACACTGGCCAAATCGAATTGGCCTTTCGCATTGTAAGTCGGACCAAATTATGATATATTTCGACGTTTCAGACATAACTGACCAATCACTATAACGTAGCCCGCATTTCCAGTGTCGCCCTATCCTCTTTCATGAGAATTCTCGCATCATCATGAACTTTGGTCGAGTTCCTCTTCTTGGTAACGCCACTCATCCTCGATCAGAGCATCTTCCTCAGATCAGAGACTCCCAGAAAGAGGCGCTAGATCTCGTAGAGGCCATTGCACGGGCTACTCAGCTTGAAATCAAGACACAGCCCGGCGATATGCACTTTGTCAATAACTTGGCTATTCTTCACCGTCGCGAACAATTCACTAACGGGCCGGTAAATCAACAAAAGCGACATCTCGTTCGTATGCGACTGAGAAGCTCTGAGCTGGGATGGGCCATTCCATCCAAACTTCAAAGGGACTGGTACGATACGTTTGGGAGTAACCAGACTAAGACTTGGCACCTCGAGCCTATGCCCGGCGATGAATTCCCAATACGAGAATACACAAACTAGTCTGCAGAAGAAGAGCGTGGAGAACGGAGGTGAAGGAGAGCTTATGTGCCTAGCTGACATGATTTCTGCTTTGTCGTTGGTCTGCACGTCATTTCTTTTTTTTCCT